>CM051240.1:75495442-75801442 GCA_027917425.1 Gastrophryne carolinensis
TTCCGACAGATCCCCGTACTTTTTAAGTTCATTCATCAAGTTAGGTAGAGAGATCTCCGGGGCAGACAGGCAGAAGATTAAATCGTCCACATATGCTGCTACTTTATAGTGGGTTTTGGACCCTTCCATGCCTTTGATGTCAGCGTGTCTGCGGATCATGCACAATAGAGGTTCCAGGGTCAAAATAAAAATCAGGGGTGAGAGTGGACATCCCTGTCTCGTTCCGTTAGTGATCATACATAAAGTGGTCGGAGAATATATATACAGACTTGTTATCCAGTTTGTCACGTTCGGAGTCCGATATGGCTAATAGTGGCATTCATGAATCGCCAGCTGACCCTATCGAAAGCCTTCTTGACATCGGTGGCGAACAGGAGGGAGGATTTATCTACTTTTTTGGCCAGGTGTATCAGGTTTAGGACTTTAATGGTATTGTCCCTAGCTTCCCTATGAGGCATGAACCCCACTTGGTCTAGGGCAATAACATGGTGTAAATGGGGGGCAATTCTTGTTGCTAGGACCTTTGCAAATAGTTTAACATCCGAATTTAAGAGTGAAATGGGCCTGTAGCTAACGCATTGAGTGGGATCTTTACCTTCTTTAGAGAGAACATGTACGCTTTAAGAGAGTCGGGAGGGAGGGTTTCCCCGTCTTTGATCGCATTGAAGACCTTTAGCATAGTAGGAGCAAAGAGAGGGAACATTTCCTTGTAATATTGGGAGGGGAACCCATCTGGACCCGGGGCCGCCCCGCCCGCTGTAGCTCTAACAGGGAGACGGGGTCTTCCAACATCTCCACCACCCCTTCTGGCAGCTTCGGTAGTCCAGAGTCCTTTATGTACTCTGAGATGAGAGAGTCCATATCCGGCTTCCCAGCTCCCTGAGTGTTGTAAAGAGATTCGTAGAATTTGGGGAAGGTTTCCGCTATTTTCTCCGTCAGGTGCTCGCTACGACCTTCATGATTAACAATCTTCGGTATGTAGGATTTCACCCTTTCTACTCTAAGTGCCCTTGCCAGCAACTTCCCACATTTGTCTCCCGACTCGTAGAACATTCTCTTGCATTTGTTCCACTGCGCTTTCACTATCACAGCACAGAGTCTTGAGCTTTTCTCTAAGGGATGTTAGGGTAGCCAGATGGGTCACTGTAAAGGACTTTTTATGTAGTTTCTCCATTTTTCCTATATCTGCAAGAAGGTCTTTGACCTGTTTTGCTTTTTCCTTCTTGATTCTGGAGGCAATGCTGACGAGAGACCCTCTAATTACGCACTTCCAAAGGACCCCGGGGCTGATTTCGGGAGAGGAGTTATTTTCAAAGAATCCTTTGATTTCTTGGATCTGTGTAATTATTGGCTGGCATCCAGAAGGGAGGTATTTAGGCGCCAGGACCAGCCCCTTGGGATCGGGCGAGGAAGGGAGACCGCCATTGAGATCGGGGCGTGGTCAGAGAATGTAATATGGCCAATTGAAGTGTCGGCTACCCGAGATAGTGAAGTGTAGGGCACCAGAAATAGGTCAGTTCTGGAATATGACCCATGTGGATTAGAGAAGAAATTATAGTCTCTCCGATGGGTGCTGAATACGCCAAGGGTCTATTAGCTGGTGTAGGGCTAATACCTTTTTAATTCGCCTCAATCTGGCATATGACTCATGGGGAAACCCTTTTGACGTGTCTATTAATGGGTCCAGTGCCAGATTAAAGTCGCCTCCAAGTATCAATTCCCCTTCTCTGAATCTATCCAGGAGTTCCATAACTCCCTCCAGGAAAGCAGCCTGGCCCACATTCGGCACATATACAAATTTATACATATACATATACAAATTCATACCATTAGCAAAGGTAAAGAGGTGGGAGGCAATCTTCCCCTTGAGGAAGATCCACCTGCCCTCCTGGTCTGTTTTATAGTCAATCAGCTCCCACGGGAGAGCAGCATCTATCATGGGCCCACCCCCCTGGATCTTGAATCTGGCGAGAGGCTATGGGAACCCCTGGGGTAGTGTTTATTGCCAAATGAGGGTGAGCCGCCTGCCCTAAAGTGAGTTTCCTGCAGAAAAGCCACCTTGGCTTTCAGTCCTCTAAGGGTCCTCAGGATTATGGATCTTTTTTGGGGGGCTATTTAAGCCTCACACATTAAGTGAGACTATGTTTATCTTGGAAATGGATTTCCCCTGCATCCCTATGATTAAATGAGATGAGCGGGGGCCTAGTAGTCTTTGAGAAGCCGCACTGGGGAGGGGTAGGGGTAAACCTGGGTGTGAAATCTAGCAACCAGTTATGTGGGAAAAAAAAACAGTAAGTATAACAATAACTAACTTATCTAAACTTATACTATTCCAATTAAGGAAATAACGAGCTTTATGGGTGTATAACCCCTATGAGCCCAACCTATTTGGGGTGCAGTGTCTGATCGGCGAGAGGGGGGGGGGAACGTCACACGTCAAAGCCTGTCGCCCCCCGACCCGAACTGAGACTCGCACTTGGTCTGCCGTGGTAAACAAGGGTCCAGCCCGGGCCGCTCCATAAGAAAAAGGAGTCATTTGCGATCCATAGCTCAGCCCTTCTCCACCCCAGCCCATGAAATGAGTATCTTAGGATGCTAGCCCCCAAGAAGTGGCCTAAACTTAGCCTAATGCAAAAACCAGAAGCAGTGTAATGTAAGCACAATCACGACATTACACTTATATCTCATCCGTGGTCTCTGACACTGTTAAGGACCATGGGGCATGTTGGAGCATGTTGGATGCGGTTTAGGCCTCCAAGCTTCTCCCGCCCCCTGGACGGCGAGACCGGGAGGGAGCGAGGGAAGTGGGTCAGGCCACCCTGCGGCTCCATCTGCAGCTTTGCCCTAATAGGCCGGTCTCGGGGGTCAACAGGCTCCAACTCTTCGTACGGCCGCATGGGTCTTCTGAGTCGCCTAAGGTCTCTGTGGCTCCGCTGTCCTCGGCGTGGTCTTTCAGCAAAACGTTGCGAGGGTGGTGGAACTTCCAGGGACGACCAGTCTGGGACTTGTACCGGTTCGCATTGAAGAAACGCAAATAGGCCCTCTAAGTCCCGGCTGGATTTTAGGAAGTAACTTTTTTGGTCTTTTCTGACCACAAGATGGAAGGGGAAGCCCCATCTATATGAGGCTCCTTTGCTAATTATGACTTCCAGCAAGGGTCTCAAGGATCTCCGCATCTGGAGGGTGCAAGTCGATAAGTCCTGGAGTATCTTGATCGAGGCTCCCCTGTATGTGATTGATCCTTTGTTTCAGGACTTGCAAAGAATTTCCATCTTCAGGGAGAATAGGTGGACCCTGCATACTATATCCCTAGGGAAGGCTGGATCTGGGTTTGTAGGGCCCAGGGCCCTATGTGCTTTGTCCAGCTCAATCCTCGTGCTAGGCTCTCTGTCCAGCACCAGATTGAAAACTTCCGTCACTATATTTTTTTACTTCTTCTCCTGCCACCGCTTCCAGGATGCCCCTTATCCTGAGATTATTCCTCCTGCTACGGTTCTCCAGGTCATCTAGATGAAGGGAACAGGCCTGCAGTTGTGCTTTCTGCCGTTCGCATCTGGATTCAAGCGCTAGGATGTGCCTGGTTGTTTGAGCCACTTCTGTCTCCAATGAATCAACTCTCTTCTCTACCACCGATATCTGCTGTTTGACTGCCCCTAGTTCGCGGTTATGGGCAGCCTCATATCTGGCGATCAGACTTTCCATATCAGCTCTTGTCGGGAGACCCCTCAGGAGAGGGATAGTTTCTTGATGGATTTCCACTTCGGTTCTTACATCTTCCTCTAGGACATCCGCTGCAGGCAGAGGGTCCGGGTTCCCTGACCAGGAAGGTTGGCATATTGGAGAGGAAAGGTGGCCCGCTGGGGACATCAGGGTGGGACTGTCCCCTGATGTAGTAGCCAGTCTGTCGGGGGTCAGCTGCCATGCATATAGTGGGGAATCCACAGCGCTGGGCGACTTGCCGTTTGCCGCTAGCGGTGTTGGTTGTGTTGGGTGGCGCTTCTCTGTGCTATGTGGGAGAGCTTCCATGAATGAAGCAACGCCCTCCCCCTTCTGGGGGGTGGTGGCTGGTTGTGGTGGATCTATCCCCCTGGGAGCATAGGCCAACCTTCGCAACCCTAGGTTGCGATCCATCTTTGCCATGGAGAGGCCCTCTGAGGCAGCCCCAGTGGGGTTCTTTAATTCTGCACGTGTGGGTTTGATGTGTGTTATGCTCTGCTCCCTGGGCAGGGAGAATGTTTCACATTTATCTGCCCAGCTATCTTCAGCAGCCAGAGGGGGCATGTGAGACCCCGCAGCTGCACTCATAAGCTCCGCGCCGGGAGCCTCCACATCGTGCTGCTCCCTGCACGCAGTCGCCCTCTCGCTGTCTTCCCCCGCTGGCGCTGGCTCATCCGCGGAATTTGTGTTACTGCCGCGGGTGCCGGCGGCTGTATGCGGGCTTGAGGAGGCAGGTGCTGATGCGCCGGGAGCTCTGCCCGCCATCTTGCTACACCCACCTGCCTCCACGCCGAGCTCTGGGTGCTCCTCAGAGTCTTCCAAACGCGGCGTCCTCGGGTCTTCGCCTGTCTGCGCGGTCCCCAGCACGGGCCATTCTTCGCTGGAAGCCTCACTCCGCGATGGTGATGAGAGAGCGCGTCTGGGTCTTCTTCTCCGCTCCCTCCCTCCCGCCGTCATTCCTCCCTCCCGCCGTTATTCCTCCCTCCCGCCGTCATTCCTCCCGCCCTGCCCGCTGTCATTCCTCCCGCCCTGCCCGCTGTCATTCCTCCCGCCCTGCCCGCTGTCATTCCTCCCTTCCGCCCCATCCGCTGTCTTTCCTCCCTCTTGCCCTGGGCGTTGTGTTTCCTCACTCCCGCCCGCTTTCTTTCCTTCTGCCGACTACCCACCTGCCCGTGGGGTCCGGAAACCTAGCAGCCGGGGCCCGCAAATGGACTGCGGTCCGCGGGTGGAGTAGCCCTGCCCTAGGGGAATGGAACAAAACCCAGGAATGTCGAATTAGCGGGTTTTGTTCCGCTTTGTAAGTAGCACAAATCTAGAACATGCTGGCACAAAATGGACAGTGAGGAATGTGAAATAAAGTGTTAAATGGCTTTGAGCCAAAGTGATTCTGCCCCTAAAACTGATATCAAAGTGGGCACAAGACCCTATTTTCAGAGATTTGACGCGCCGGGAGCTCCGCCCACCATCTTGCTACACCCACCATCTTGCTACACCCACCTGCCTCCACGCCGAGCTCTGGGTGCTCCTCAGAGTCTTCCAAACGCGGCGTCTTCGGGTCCTCACTCCGCGATGGTGATGAGAGAGAGAGCACGTCTGGGTCTTCTCCGCTCCCATCCGCCATCTTCCTTCCAGCACCTCTCCCTCCCGGGATCCACTTGTCTGATGCCTTCTTCCTTGGTAAGGCATTCATTTCTTCCTGCCTTTGCGATTCGACATCGGGCGCTCTGCAGGTCAGAGCTCTTTGTGGGTCAGGGGACTAGGAGCCAAGTTAGTGGCGTCCTCTCCCCGCCATGCTCAGGACACGCCCCCCTGCAGGACGACTTTTAATGAGCGCTGCTCAGCCGCTTGCGATGGAAGCAGCCAGCTGAGCCGGCCGCTGCTTTATTACTCACCCCGCTCTGTCTTTCCTCCTGGCCATCAAACGCGCTGTCTTTTCATGCTCGGCCGCAACGCCCCCTGTCTTTCAGCTTGCCTGCCCGCCCGTCTGCTGTCATTCCTCCTGCCCGCCCGTCTGCTGTCATTCCTCCTGCCCGCCCCGTCTGCTGTCATTCCTCCTGCCCGCCCCGTCTGCTGTCATTCCTCCTGCCCGCCCGTCTGCTGTCATTCCTCCTGCCCGCCCCGTCTGCTGTCATTCCTCCTGCCCGCCCGTCTGCTGTCATTCCTCCTGCCCGCACCGTCTGCTGTCATTCCTCCTGCCCGCACCGTCTGCTGTCATTCCTCCTGCCCGCCCGTCTGCTGTCATTCCTCCTGCCCGCACCGTCTGCTGTCATTCCTCCTGCCCGCCCCGTCTGCTGTCATTCCTCCTGCCCGCCCCGTCTGCTGTCATTCCTCCTGCCCGCCCCGTCTGCTGTCATTCCTCCTGCCCGCCCCGTCTGCTGTCATTCCTCCTGCCCGCCCCGTCTGCTGTCATTCCTCCTGCCTGCACCGTCTGCTGTCATTCCTCCTGCCTGCACCGTCTGCTGTCATTCCTCCTGCCCGCCCGTCTGCTGTCATTCCTCCTGCCCGCACCGTCTGCTGTCATTCCTCCTGCCCGCACCGTCTGCTGTCATTCCTCCTGCCCGCACCGTCTGCTGTCATTCCTCCTGCCCGCACCGTCTGCTGTCATTCCTCCTGCCCGCACCGTCTGCTGTCATTCCTCCTGCCCGCACCGTCTGCTGTCATTCCTCCTGCCCGCACCGTCTGCTGTCATTCCTCCTGCCCGCACCGTCTGCTGTCATTCCTCCTGCCCGCCCCGTCTGCTGTCATTCCTCCTGCCCGCCCCGTCTGCTGTCATTCCTCCTGCCCGCACCGTCTGCTGTCATTCCTCCTGCCCGCACCGTCTGCTGTTATTCCTCCCGCCTGCCCGCTGTCATTCCTCCCTCCCGCTGTCATTCCTCCCTCCCGCTGTCATTCCTCCCTCCCTCCCTCCCGCTGTCATTCCTCCCTCCCTCCCGCTGTCATTCCTCCCTCCCACTGTCATTCCTCCCTCCCTCCCGCTGTCATTCCTCCCTCCCTCCCGCTGTCATTCCTCCCTCCCTCCCGCTGTCATTCCTCCCTCCCTCCCGCTGTCATTCCTCCCTCCCTCCCGCCCGCTGTCATTTCTCCCTCCCGCCCACCCGCCGTCATTCCTCCCACCCGCCGTCATTCCTCCCACCCGCCCACCCGCTGTCATTCCTCCCTCCCGCCCACCCGCTGTCATTCCTCCCTCCCGCCCACCCGCTGTCATTCCTCCCTCCCTCCCTCCCACTGTCATTCCTCCCTCCCACTGTCATTCCTCCCTCCCTCCCACTGTCATTCCTCCCTCCCTCCCGCCCGCTGTCATTGCATCCCTCCCACTGTCATTCCTCCCTCCCTCCCGCCCGCTGTCATTCCTCCCTCCCGCTGTCATTCCTCCCTCCCTCCCGCCCGCTGTCATTGCATCCCTCCCTCCCTCCCGCCCGCTGTCATTGCATCCCTCCCGCTGTTATTCCTTCCTTCCGCCCGCTGTCATTCCTCCCTCCCTCCCTCCCACTGTCATTCCTCCCTCCCTCCCACCCGCCGTCATTCCTCCCTCCCTCCCACCCGCCGTCATTCCTCCCTCCCGCCCACCCGCTGTCATTCCTCCCTCCCGCTGTCATTCCTCCCTCCCTCCCGCCGTCATTCCTCCCTCCCTCCCGCCGTCATTCCTCCCTCCCTCCCACCGTCATTCCTCCCTCCCGCCCACTGTCATTCTTCCCTCCCACTGTCATTCCTCCCTCCGTCATTCCTCCCTCCCTCCGTCATTCCTCCCTCCCGCCCACCCGCTGTCATTCCTCCCTCCCACTGTCATTCCTCCCTCCTGCCCGCCGTCATTCCTCCCTCCCACTGTTATTCCTCCCTCCTGCCCGCTGTCATTCCTCCCTCCCTCCCACTGTCATTCTTCCCTCCCTCCCACTGTCATTCTTCCCTCCCTCCCACTGTCATTCCTCCCTCCCTCCCACTGTCATTCCTCCCTCCCTCCCACTGTCATTCCTCCCTCCCTCCCACTGTCATTCCTCCCTCCCTCCCACTGTCATTCTTCCCTCCCTCCCACTGTCATTCTTCCCTCCCTCCCACTGTCATTCCTCCCTCCCTCCCACTGTCATTCCTCCCTCCCTCCCACTGTCATTCCTCCCTCCCTCCCACTGTCATTCTTCCCTCCCTCCCACTGTCATTCCTCCCTCCCTCCCACTGTCATTCCTCCCTCCCTCCCACTGTCATTCCTCCCTCCCTCCCACTGTCATTCCTCCCTCCCTCCCACTGTCATTCCTCCCTCCCTCCCTCCCACTGTCATTCCTCCCTCCCTCCCACTGTCATTCCTCCCTCCCTCCCACTGTCATTCCTCCCTCCCTCCGTCATTCCTCCCTCCCTCCCTCCGTCATTCCTCCCTCCCTCCCTCCGTCATTCCTCCCTCCCTCCCTCCGTCATTCCTCCCTCCCTCCCTCCCTCCGTCATTCCTCCCTCCCTCCCTCCGTCATTCCTCCCTCCCTCCCTCCGTCATTCCTCCCTCCCTCCCTCCGTCATTCCTCCCTCCCTCCCTCCCTCCCTCCGTCATTCCTCCCTCCCTCCGTCATTCCTCCCTCCCTCCGTCATTCCTCCCTCCCTCCGTCATTCCTCCCTCCCTCCGTCATTCCTCCCTCCCTCCGTCATTCCTCCCTCCCTCCCTCCGTCATTCCTCCCTCCCTCCGTCATTCCTCCCTCCCTCCCTCCGTCATTCCTCCCTCCCACTGTTATTCCTCCCTCCTGCCCGCTGTCATTCCTCCCTCCCTCCCACTGTTATTCCTCCCTCCTGCCCGCTGTCATTCCTCCCTCCCTCCCACTGTCATTCCTCCCTCCCTCCCACTGTCATTCCTCCCTCCCACTGTCATTCCTCCCTCCCTCCCTCCCACTGTCATTCCTCCCTCCCTCCCTCCCACTGTCATTCCTCCCTCCCTCCCTCCCTCCCACTGTCATTCCTCCCTCCCTCCCACTGTCATTCCTCCCTCCCTCCCACTGTCATTCCTCCCTCCCTCCCACTGTCATTCCTCCCTCCCTCCCTCCGTCATTCCTCCTTCCCTCCCTCCCTCCCTCCGTCATTCCTCCCTCCCTCCCTCCGTCATTCCTCCCTCCGCCCACCCGCTGTCATTCCTCCCTCCCACTGTTATTCCTCCCTCCTGCCCGCTGTCATTCCTCCCTCCCTCCCACTGTCATTCCTCCCTCCCTCCCACTGTCATTCCTCCCTCCCACTGTCATTCCTCCCTCCCTCCCACTGTCATTCCTCCCTCCCTCCCACTGTCATTCCTCCCTCCCTCCCACTGTCATTCTTCCCTCCCTCCCACTGTCATTCCTCCCTCCCTCCCACTGTCATTCCTCCCTCCCTCCCACTGTCATTCCTCCCTCCCTCCCACTGTCATTCCTCCCTCCCTCCCACTGTCATTCCTCCCTCCCTCCCACTGTCATTCCTCCCTCCCTCCCACTGTCATTCCTCCCTCCCACTGTCATTCCTCCCTCCCACTGTCATTCCTCCCTCCCTCCCTCCGTCATTCCTCCCTCCCTCCCTCCGTCATTCCTCCCTCCCTCCGTCATTCCTCCCTCCCTCCGTCATTCCTCCCTCCCTCCCTCCCTCCGTCATTCCTCCCTCCGTCATTCCTCCCTCCCTCCCTCCGTCATTCCTCCCTCCCTCCCTCCGTCATTCCTCCCTCTGTCATTCCTCCCTCCCACTGTCATTCCTCTCTCCCGCCCACCCGCTGTCATTCCTCCCTCCCGCCCACCCGCTGTCATTCCTCCCTCCCGCCGTCATTCCTCCCTCCCTCCCGCCGTCATTCCTCCCTCCCTCCCGCCGTCATTCCTCCCTCCCTCCCACCGTCATTCCTCCCTCCCGCCCACTGTCATTCCTCCCTCCCGCTGTCATTCCTCCCTCCCTCCCTCCCTCCCTCCCGCTGTCATTCCTCCCTCCCTCCCTCCCACTGTCATTCCTCCCTCCCTCCCACTGTCATTCCTCCCTCCCTCCCACTGTCATTCCTCCCTCCCACTGTCATTCCTCCCTCCCTCTGTCATTCCTCCCTCCCTCTGTCATTCCTCCCTCCCTCCCTCCCTCCCTCTGTCATTCCTCCCTCCCTCCCTCCCTCCCACTGTCATTCCTCCCTCCCTCCCACTGTCATTCCTCCCTCCCTCCCACTGTCATTCCTCCCTCCCTCCCTCCCTCCCACTGTCATTCTTCCCTCCCTCCCACTGTCATTCTTCCCTCCCTCTCACTGTCATTCTTCCCTCCCTCTCACTGTCATTCCTCCCTCCCACTGTCATTCTTTCCTCCCTCCCACTGTCATTCTTTCCTCCCTCCCACTGTCATTCTTTCCTCCCTCCCACTGTCATTCTTTCCTCCCTCCCACTGTCATTCTTCTCCCACTGTCATTCTTCCCTCCCTCCCACTGTCATTCTTCTCCCACTGTCATTCTTCCCTCCCTCCCACTGTCATTCTTCCCTCCCTCCCACTGTCATTCTTCCCTCCCTCCCACTGTCATTCTTCCCTCCCTCCCACTGTCATTCTTCCCTCCCTCCCACTGTCATTCTTCCCTCCCTCCCACTGTCATTCTTCCCTCCCTCCCTCCCTCCCTCCCTCCCACTGTCATTCTTCCCTCCCTCCCTCCCTCCCTCCCTCCCTCCCACTGTCATTCTTCCCTCCCTCCCTCCCTCCCTCCCTCCCTCCCTCCCACTGTCATTCTTCCCTCCCTCCCTCCCACTGTCATTCTTCCCTCCCTCCCACTGTCATTCTTCCCTCCCTCCCACTGTCATCCCTCCCACTGTCATCCCTCCCTCCCACTGTCATTCCTCCCTCCCTCCCTCCCTCCCACTGTCATTCCTCCCTCCCTCCCACTGTCATTCCTCCCTCCCTCCCACTGTCATTCCTCCTTCCCTCCCTCCCACTGTCATTCCTCCTTCCCTCCCTCCCACTGTCATTCCTCCCTCCCTCCCTCCCACTGTCATTCCTCCCTCCCTCCCACTGTCATTCCTCCCTCCCTCCCACTGTCATTCCTCCCTCCGTCATTCCTCCCTCCCTCCCTCCGTCATTCCTCCCTCCCTCCCTCCCTCCGTCATTCCTCCCTCCCTCCCTCCGTCATTCCTCCCTCCCTCCCTCCCTCCGTCATTCCTCCCTCCCGCCTGCTGTCATTCCTCCCTCAAGCCCACCCGCCGTCATTCCTCCCTCCCGCCCACCCGCCGTCATTCCTCCCTCCCGCCTGCTGTCATTCCTCCCTCCCGCCTGCTGTCATTCCTCCCTCCCGCCCACCCGCCGTCATTCCTCCCTCCCTCCCACTGTCATTCCTTCCTCCCTCCCACTGTCATTCCTTCCTCCCTCCCACTGTCATTCCTCCCTCCCACTGTCATTCCTCCCTCCCACTGTCATTCCTCCCTCCCGCCCCGTCCGCTGTCTTTCCTCCCTCCCGCCTCGTCCTCTGTCTTTCCTCCCTCCCGCCTCGTCCGCTGTCTTTCCTCCCTCCCGCCTCGTCCGCTGTCTTTCCTCCCTCCCGCCCGATCCGCTGTCTTTCCTCCCTCCCGCCCCGTCCGCTGTCTTTCCTCCCTCCCGCCCCGTCCGCTGTCTTTCCTCCCTCCCGCCCCGTCCGCTGTCTTTCCTCCCTCCCGCCTCGTCCGCTGTCTTTCCTCCCTCCCGCCTCGTCCGCTGTCTTTCCTCCCTCCCGCCCCGTCCGCTGTCTTTCCTCCCTCCCGCCCCGTCCGCTGTCTTTCTTCCCTCTTGCCCTGTGCGCTGTGTTTCCTCCCTCCCTCCTCATCCGCTGTCTTTCCTCCCTCCCGCCCCGTCCGCTCTCATTCCTCCCTCCCGCCCCGTCCGCTTTGTTTCCTCCCTCCCTCCTCATCCGCTGTCTTTCCTCCCTCCCGCCCCGTCCGCTGTCTTTCCTCCCTCCCACCCCATCCACTGTCTTTCTTCCCTCTTGCCCTGTGCGCTGTGTTTCCTCTCTCCCTCCTCATCCGCTGTCTTTCCTCCCTCCCGCCTCGTCCGCTGTCTTTCCTCCCTCCCGCCTTGTCCGCTGTCTTTCCTCCCTCCCGCCCATCCGCTGTCATTCCTCCCTCCCGCCCATCCGCTGTCATTCCTCCCTCCCGCCCATCCGCTGTCATTCCTCCCTCCCGCCCCGTCCGCTGTCTTTCTTCCCTCTTGCCCTGTGCGCTGTGTTTCCTCCCTCCCTCCTCATCCGCTGTCTTTCCTCCCTCCCGCCCCGTCCGCTGTCATTCCTCCCTCCCGCCCCGTCCGCTGTCTTTCTTCCCTCTTGCCCTGTGCGCTGTGTTTCCTCCCTCCCTCCTCATCCGCTGTCTTTCCTCCCTCCCGCCCCGTCCGCTGTCTTTCCTCCCTCCCGCCCCATCCGCTCTCATTCCTCCCTCCCGCCCCATCCGCTCTCATTCCTCCCTTTCGCCCCGTCCGCTGTCTTTCTTCCCTCGGGCCCCATCCACTCTCATTCCTCCCTCCCGCCCCATCCACTGTCTTTCTCCCCTCTTGCCCTGTGCGCTGTGTTTCCTCCCTCCCTCCTCATCCGCTGTCTTTCCTCCCTCCCGCCCCGTCCGCTGTCTTTCCTCCCTCCCGCCCCATCCGCTCTCATTCCTCCCTCCCGCCCCATCCGCTCTCATTCCTCCCTTCCGCCCCGTCCGCTGTCTTTCCTCCCTCGGGCCCCATCCACTCTCATTCCTCCCTCCCGCCCCATCCGCTGTCTTTCCTCCCTCTTGCCCTGCGCGCTGTGTTTCCTCACTCCCGCCCGCTTTCTTTCCTTCTGCCGACTACCCACCTGCCCGTGGGGTCCGGAAACCTAGCAGCCGGGGTCCGCAAATGGACTGTGGTTGAGTAGCCCTGCCCTAGGGGAATGGAACAAAACCCAGGAAAGTCGAATTAGCGGGTTTTGTTCCACTTTGTAAGTAGCACAAATCTAGAACATGCTGGCACAAAATGGACAATGAGGAATGTGAATTAAAGTGTTAAATGGCTTTGAGCCAAAGTAATTCTGCCCCTAAAACTGATACAAGTAACTGCTGTTTTTAAGGGGCTAAAGCCAAACAAAACCCATCAGCAGGTGGCCTGGGATCGAAATCTTTGAATGCCCTGCTGTGTGAAAACTCACCTTTCCCCGCTCCAACAGCACATGCACCTTTCCCTGCTACAATGGCCATTCAGATAGGCTGAGGCGGGAGCACGCGCTGCCGGGGATACAGGGGATGCAGAAGCACGCTTCCCATTCATTTCAGTTACAGCCCTTGCCAAATGACATACTCAAGGCAAAGTGCTCTCATTGGATGAGAGCCCGCGTATGTGTCATTGAAGTCGGGAAAGGTAAATTTTAGTGAGTGATCGGGGATTTCACACAGCGGGAAAAATCTAAATCTCCGATTTGTTTCCGCTTTCAGGCTCTATTCACACCTATCCTCTTGTGCTGCTTTGGGCGACAAAAGGGAAAATGCTGCTTATTATTTTATATGGTCCAGATCACATATATACACTGTGTAGATATATGAACTGACCCATTAAAATTAATGAGCAGCATTTTCCCTTGTGTTGTGACTGCATTGCCCAACACAGTGCAAGCTCATAGGTGTGAATAGAGGTTAAATGGCTTTGGGCCACTGATTTCACAATGCCAACTCACAGATGGGGCCCCTGCAGCACATACAGTTTAGATCAGCCTGGTCCAAAGTGGTTCTGACCTTAGCACTGGCACAGCAATCTATTCTATACAAAGAATCTACACAGTAGGCACAGCCCCAAAAATCAATAAATGAGCGTGCACCCGGGCCCGTGCCTCATTACTACTTAAGCCAAAACTCCATAAGCACTAGAAGGCCTAAACTAGGGCACAACTCCAAAATTATATCAAAATATAATTTTATTAGTTACATACCACAAGAACAAAAGATAAAAAACCTACAAGACATAATTAAAAGTAGCACCAAATATTATCGCCAGGCTCTGGTGAGAAAATCCCTAACCAGAGTCTTAAAAAATAGCCACACAGAATCAAAGTATCAAAAGCTGAATCAAAATGTTGCAAGTATTTCTCAATTCTAGTACAATCAGTATCACAATCGCAAAAAAGTGCAAGTGCAATTGTGCAAAACAAGTAAATCATTAAAGGTAAGCTTTAAATGTGACCCCTATTATAATGAAATATGTGCAAGGAGGGGGATACTTATGTAAAAGTGCAAAATAGCAATGTACAAAACAATAAATCCAAATTCAAATATTTGAGGAAAGAAAGTCTAGAAATCCAGGCATGAGAAAAGGGAGCAAATAAAGAAATGCACAATCACAATAGATGAGCATCAAATGCAGCTTCCATATGAATAAAAATACTGGCCCATATGAGTATCCAACATGTCACTGGGGAATGTGCTACAAAAGGACAGGCCCTCACGCGTTCCGATGGTGGCCCAACTTCTCCAGAGGTACTCACCTATTGTGTCTCTCCCTCATTTATGCAGCCGCGCTCGGACGCTGCCTCCGCCGGAAGCTCCACACTGTAAAGTGGAGTCCGCCCGCTCACGCCGTCACGGATCAGCCCCGAGTCGGGGCTGTGTGCAATGTCAGAGGCACAGGATCCGCCCCTCCAAGATGATCCTGCCGGTATCATTGGCTAAAGTGGAGGGGCGGTGCCCTGCGCCTCAGACACCAGCCAGTGGCAGCCCCGAGCAGATGGATGGAAAGCATAAAGGCCGCCTTAAAGAAAAAAGAGACAACAGCCCTGTCTCCATTGAACTGTGATGTCTGAGTAATTCATAACATCGCTGGAAAAAAACATGTTAGTTACAATAAATCTTAATATAAATATATCTACTAGAGAAACACTATTATAATTCTGCTAAATACTGTATCTATTGCTTATAAACAAAAGGGGCCCATCTCTAAAGGAGAAGAATCTTTATATACTAACTATCATTAAGGCCATAAACAAAATGGTTACAAGCAACAACAGTTCATAATGGGGACCTAAAAGTCCTTCCAGTAGGGGATTCCCCAATATTATGCCTTCCGTACAGGTCCATGATGTCTCCACTATAAAACAGGATGATTCTCTGAGCTTGCCCAAGAAGTCATCTGGGGAATAAGAGGGGAGGTAGACCCGTCTAGACAGGGCAGTCCTCCACTAGGAATCAAAGGAAACATCTCCAATAGGGGGGAGCAATCTCATAGGATACTGGTCCACCATGGCTGCGATCAGACATCTTAGAGGCCCCTCAAAAGAATCCTCCTCGAGGGAAGGGACTATTCTCCAGCTCCATCTCCAATCACTGCCGCTTTCTCCATGAAGTTTCGTTTCACCACATCTAAGTGACAAAAAATATATATTATATATATTTTTATTTTCACTATATATATATATATATATATATATATATATATAAAAATAAATTGTGAATCATTAATGACTCAAAAAACTGTGCAACATGTGTGATTAATAATAAATGTGACATTCTGTAGTCTCCCATGTATGCATGCCTGCACCCATGTGTACTGTGCACCCATGCATACACAGAGTGCACCTATGCACATATTTCATTATAATAGGGGTCACATTTAAAGCTTACCTTTTAGTGATTTACTTGTTTTGCACAATTGCACTTGTCTTTTTTTGCGATTTTGATAGGTTTGTACTAGAATAGAGAAATAACTGCAACAATTTGATTCAGCTTTTCATACTTTGATTCTGTGTGGCTATTTATTGAGACTCTGGTTAGGGATTTTCCCACCAGAGCCTGAGGATAATATTTGATGCTACTTTTAATTATGACTTGTATGTTTTTTATCTTTTGTACCTGTGGTATGTAATTAATAAAAATACAATTCTGTGATTACTCACCTTGTAGAATTGGTATTATAAGTATGCAGCACGTCCTGCTCCAGATAGTATTCATAACAGCTGGGTTATACCTCCCACAAGAGGGCGCTTTACTGCAGAAAGAGGCCCCTCCCGGTCCATATATACCCGGGACCTCCCACCAATTCCCCAGTATAGAAAAGCAGTAAGGGAACCAGGAGAAGCAAATAACAAATTTAACAACGGTAACAAGGAACAACAATCACCATATAGAGGATCCAAGAATAAAGCAATCAGGGTGGGATGGAGCAGGACGTGCTGCATACTTATAATACCAATTCTACAAGGTGAGTAATCACAGAATTGTATTATTCGAAGTATGCAGCATGTCCTGCTCCAGATAGTATTCTTAACAGCTGGGACATCCAATAGCAGTGTCCATAAACAGGTGGGGATCCCAAAATGGCAACAACGCGCAGTTCAAACCACTGCCGCCTGCAGAACCTTACGGCCAAAAACAGCATCCGCTGAGGCCTGAACATCAACCTTGTAAAACTTGGAAAAGGTATGAACAGAAAACCACGTAGCGGCCTTACAAACTTGTTCAACAGAAGCCTGGTGCTGGAAGGCCCAGGAAGCCCCAACAGCACGAGTAGAATGAGCAGTAACACGGAAAGGAGGGTTCTTCCCCCTAGTAGAATAGGCCCTAACAATGGCCTGACGAATCCATTTTCTAATAGTAGACTTAGCAGGAGCCAACCCCTTCTTGGGACCCGAGGGAACCAAAAACAAGGCGTCCGTCTTTCTGAAAGGCGCAGTAGCCACCAGGTAGTATTTCACATTCCTGACAACATCCAAAGAATGCAAGGCCCTCTCCTTGGGATTACCAGGATTAGGGCACAAAGAAGGAAGCACAATAGGCTCGATTCAGAGAGACATAAAAAACCTTCCGTTTTAGTTCCGATTTTTTTTGGAAATGTTTCCGTTCTAGTATGAGCATACGAGCGATTCTGTGCATGCATTGAAAACCTTCTGTAAAATTTCCGTCCGTTCATACGGCAGATTACGAATACGAGGATTTCTTTTTCCATCCAGACTTTTCCGTTTCATTTTCACATGTTACAACGTAGGCTTTCGTTTTTGCCCTTTTCCCATCGTATCCTCCAACGAATCCTTTACGTTTCCCGTTGGTTTCTGTTTCCCTTTTTCAATAAATAATCGTCCAGACGGAAATCCTTACGATCTTGCGCCTGCGCACTACAAACTTAACTCATTAAAGTGCTCGCCTACATATTTGCCACCCTCACTTCTACTACAATGTTTAGCTAAATCACTTAGCACTGTCCTCCATCTTCCCTTTTGGACCCTTAAAGCTCACCCAAACCACTTCTCGGTTAGTTTCTGCTTCCATTTTAGCCCCCTAAAACTTACCCAAATCACTTCTCGGTCATGTGAATATTCATCTTTAAATATTTCTGGGCCCATTAGTTTTGTGTTAATGTATTTTGTAAATGAAATGACAATGTAACATTTTTTTTTATTCCATCATAAAATATAAAATTTTTAAAAATTTTGAAAATTTCAAATTTTTACAACTATAAAAAACAAAATACATAGCAATGGCAGGCCACTGAACATTATTCTTCATCTGTGGTCCCCAACGAGTTGCGCAGCTCCTGCATCTCGCCCACCACCTGAAGGACCCTGACACTCAGTTGTGCCACTCTGGCACGTGTGGTCCCTGTTAAAAAAAGGTAAATGAAAATAATATATAATAGTATAACCTTGTTGGGGTCATACTGCAGTGCCCCCCCCCCCCCCCCCCGTATGTTCCAAACACCTAAATCTGGACTTCAAAAGCCAGAGGGCCCTCGCCAGGAGCCGGGTTTTGCATCGTGCCCAATTAGAGAACCCCTGACCCGCATTCTGCAGGCAAAGAACGGTCATCAGGAGCAAGGGCGAGTGGCTCATCTTGCAGTTCCAGCAACCAAATATAAAAAAATTACACAAAGCAAAGGTAACCAACTAAAACAATAACTCTTACAACAAATTAAGATTCAAGTTCAACAATCCAAATATAATTCACAAAGGACATAAGTCTAAAAAAATATAACAATTATATGGATGTGTGGGAAAATAAATGTTTACATGCTAAGGACTAATTAAGGTCAGCATTAAAATGCTTCTATAAGGCATACATGAAATGCATTGATTCAGGTATGCATTGC
Source organism: Gastrophryne carolinensis (assembly GCA_027917425.1). NCBI lineage: Eukaryota > Metazoa > Chordata > Amphibia > Anura > Microhylidae > Gastrophryne > Gastrophryne carolinensis. Next base: position 75,513,147 of record CM051240.1, read on the forward strand.
TATACAATTTATGGGCTCGGCCATGCTTATACATGCAATGCCTTGGTGCTAAAGGCAAGCAGACTCCTCCACATAGCCGCAAAACATGTTCAACAATAGCAATCCGAGCCCTCAAAGGTCCCGTAAGTGGATCGGAAACGAAAACCCATATCCAAACCATGTTGAAGGAACTCCAGGATCCTAGGTATGGAGAACACACGGCAGGGAAAGGCCCTAGACTCACACCAGTCAATGTAGGTCCTCCAGGTCCTATAGTAGATAGTAGAAGAGGATTTCTTCCTAGTCCGTACATAAGTATGAACAACTGAATCAGACAATCCTTTCTCCTTTAGGATGGAGGTTTCAGCAGCCGTCAAAGCAAGCGTTTGTAAATTGGGATAACAGAGCCGTCCTTGAGTGAGAAGATCCGGAACCAAGGGTAGAGTGCACTGATCCACTGCCAGCTGCACGACGTCTGCGAACCACATCTGTCTTGGCCACCTGGGGGCCACCAGAATGGCTGGCACCCTCTCCTGAACCAACTTGCGCAGAACCTTGCTCAGAAGAGGAAACGGAAAAAAGATGTACAGGAGAACGAGTCCCTGCCAGGACAGAGACAGAGCATCCACCGCCAGAGCCAGAGGATCCTTGGACAAGGAGACAAATGCTGGCAGCTTGTGATTGTGGCGAGAAGCAAACAGATTCACGTCCGGCATCCCCCACCAGTGACAAAGGGATAGGAAGACCTCGCTGTTGAAGGACCATTCCCCCCAGCGAGAGGTCCCCCTGCTCAGGGAATCCGCCTCCAGATTCTCCGATCCCGGAATATAAACTGCTGAGATGCACGGGACATAGTCCTTGGCCCAGGACAGAATCAACGACACCTCCTTGAGGGCACTCTTGCTCCGAGTCCCTCCCTGATGATTGATATAAGCGACCGCCGTCTGGTTGTCGGAGTGAACCTGTACCGGCAGACCCTGAAGGTCAGGAGTCAACTGTGCCAGCACCAACCGAACCGCCCTCAGCTCCAAACATTGATAGGAGCGTGAGCCTCCTGAGGTCCCCACAGCCCCTGGAATTGGAGGGCTCTCCATTAGCCCCCCAACCTGACAGACTGGCATCCGTAGTGACTGTCTCCCAACAAGGTGTCAGAAAGGATCTGCCCCCCAGAAGATTCCTCGAGTCCAGCCACCACAGGAGGGACCGCCGGACCAGAGGAGAAAGAACAAAGACCTGATCCAGAGACAGGGGACTCTTGTCCCAGACTGAAAGGAGATGGAGCTGAAGGGGTCTCATGTGAAATTGAGCATAAGGGACTGCAGGCCACGCCCACCTGCTGCCCTGACCTGGGTGCTCGCATGTGCCCAAGAAGAAGCAGCAGGCGGAGGAGCGGCGACGAATAGAGAGAGATCCATGGGACAGAGCTGGGAAAAGAGAGATGGGATGGGACAGAGCTGTGAAAAGAGAGAGATGGGATGAGGCAGAGCTGGGAAAAGGGAGAGATGCATGGGACACAGCTGGGAAAAGAGAGATGGGATGGGACAGAACTGGGAAAAGAGAGAGATACATGGAACAGAGCTGGGAAAAGGGTGAGATGCATGGGACAAAGCTGGGAAAAGGGTGAGATGCATGGGACAAAGCTGGGAAAAGGGTGAGATGCATGGGACAGAGCTGGGAAAAGGGTGAGATGCATGGGACAGAGCTGGGAAAAGAGAGATGGGATGGGGTAGAGCTGGGAAAAGAGAGATGCGATGGGACAGAGCTGGGAAAAGAGAGATGGGATGGGGCAGAGCTGGGAACAGAGAGAGATGGGACAGAGCTGGTAAAAGAGAGAGATGGGATGGGGCAGAGCTGGGAAAAGAGAGAGATGGGATGGGACAGATCTTGGAAATAAGAGATGGGATGGGGCAAAGCTGGGAAAAGAAAGATCGGATGGGGCAGAGCTGGGAAAAGAGAGAGATGGGATGGGGCAGAGCTGGGAAAAGAGAGAGATTGGATGGGACAGAGCTGGGAAAAGAGAGATGCGATGGGACAGAGCTGGGAAAAGAGAGAGATGCATGGGACAGATCTGGGAAAAGAGAGAGATGCATGGGACAGAGAGATGGGATGGGACAGAGCTGGGAAAAAACGAGGTGGGATGGGGCAGAGCTGGGAAAAGTGAGAGATGCATGGGACAGAGCTGGGAAAAGAAAGATGGGATGGGGCAGAGCTGGGAAAAGAGAGATGCGATGGGACAGAGCTGGGAAAAGAGAGATGGGATGGGGCAGAGCTGGGAAAAGAGAGATGGGATGGGGCAGAGCTGGGAAAAGAGAGATGGGATGGGGCAGTGCTGGGAAAAGAGAGATGGGATGGGGCAGTGCTGGGAAAAGAGAGATGGGATGGGGCAGAGCTGGGCAAAAAAGAGAGATGGGATGGGACAGAGCTGGGAAAAGAGAGATGGGATGGGATGGGGTGGAGCTGGGAAAAGAGAGATGGGATGGGGCAGAGCTGAGAAAAGAGAGATGGGATGGGACAGAGCTGGGAAAAGAGAGAGATGGGATGGGGCACATGCTTGCACATGCATCATTGACCTGGGGAAAAGGTAAGTTTTACTGGTGCCCTGGGCGGTTTTGCACACGGGAAAAAGCCAACGGCTGGCCCTGGAATCTTTTAGATTCTAGGCTGGCGGTTGATGGGTTTTGTTCTGCTTTAAAGTAAACCTATCGCCAGGATTTGCCCCATGGCATCCTGATTATGTGAAACCCCCAGATCACCCACACAACTTTCTGCTCTTCCCATGGCATATGCGCAGGGCTTTGTCCAATCAGTGGTTTATGAGGCTCGATTCAGAGGCACATTCGTCTGCACTTCTGTAGCTGTCTGTGAAAGTTTTTGTGGGTGTTTGTTTTTTTTTTTCGTCCCTTTTTTATTCGTACGAACGTTCGGGCAAATGCGTATATGCGCTTTTGATTAACAAATGCAAATCAGAACATTTGCGTTAGTTCGGTTCATTTTCCAAACCAAATCTAATATTTTTCGTTCGTTCAGATAACTTATGTTATTGCTATGGGCTTGCGTCTCATTCAGAGAGCTGATTGCCGACGGACCACCACCCTATAAACCCGTTTCCTTTACGATCCACTTACGGGACCATTTTGACCTCGAGACTAGCAGCTATGGACGACTCTAGTGCATTTGAGGAGCATGAGGATCTGCAGCTCATGGGCATTGAAATTGTCCGGAGGGCTGAGACCAGATTGCACCAGCGACGCATGCACATCGATGGCATGCATGACATTGAGCTGTTCGAGCTCACCAGACTTAATCGCCCTTCCCTCCATAAATTGTATAGTAAGCTGCGGCCATGGTTAGCCCGCACCACAAGGAAGGGGCAAGCAATTTCAGGTATGACCAAGATGCTTGGCTGCCTGCAATTTTTGGCGAACGGCTCATTCCAGAGGCTGGGTGCCCTCTCCGTGGGGATCTCCCAGCCTATGCTGAGCCGCGCGCTATCCAAGTTTTTGGAAGGCATGGCTACCATTACTCGGAAATATATTTGTTTTCCTGACGACATGGTAGCCTGGAACGCGATTAAGCTGACATTTTATAACATCGCCGACATGCCCGACGTCATGGGTGCCATTGACTGCACCCACATTGCCCTGGTCCCTCCAGCAGCCGACGAGTATATCTATAGGCAAGTACAGTCTTCTTTTTTTTTTTTTTTATGTCCAAAAAATTCCAAAAAGTCCCTCCTTGTAAAATGTCCCTCCTTATAATTATTCCGTCCTTGTAAGTTATCCCTCCTTTAAAATAATCCATCCTTTTAAATTATCCCTCCTTGTAAGTAATCCCTCCTTGTAATTATTCCCTTCTTGTAATTTATACCTCCTTGTAATGGATCCCTCCTTTTAATTATTCCCTCCTTTTAATTATTCCCTCCTTTTAATTATTCCCTCCTTTTAATTATTCCCTCCTTGTAAAGAGTCCCTGTGGAACCATGGACCGTATTTAGTTGCATATAAATTTCACATGTGTTCACCAAGGAAACATTTTAATGTGTACCTGAAATAGACACTTCTAAGTTAATCTTTCCTTTTTCAAATATACATATTTTTTTTTTGCTAAACAAAATACTTTTGTACTTGTTTATTGTTATTTGTATTGGGCCACAGGTTTTGCTAAGGGTGTGATTAGTTAGTGTTTCCCTAGTTTTTCTTGCCTTGCTAATGTTTTTTGTTTGTTTTTTTATTCCAGGAACCGCAAAATGGGCCACTCAATGAATGTCCAAGCAGTGGTGGCCCCGGACATGCGGTTCCTTAGTATGCTCGCCGGGTACCCAGGCTCATCCCATGATGCCTACATTCTTAGAAGATCTGGATTGTACAGTCGGTTTGAGTCTGGGGAATTTTCTGGTGAATGGCTCCTTGGTAAGTTGACGCCAATAACGTCACTTTTTTTGATATGTATGGCTATGAATTTAGTTTGTGTTCCATGTATGAAACTATACCTATTTGAACACCTTGTTTAGATGTGAAACACAACCGTAACCATTAGATTTTTCAAACAAAGCCTTGCCAAATGTTAGTTTTGCATTAGCAAAATGTTAAAAATGAATTTAGAGGAAAGTAAGAATTAGTCTTCTCCACACTTATGTCCTTGAATTTATAATAGGGTCTGCGCCATCTTTGATTAGATGCATTACACTTACTGAGTAGAGGAGAGCGGGATAAAGTGCAGGGGGCGGGTTACAGCTGTTTTGGACTCATACAAAGCAGATACAGGGTCCTGAAAAGTTAAGACATCCAAGAATGCTGAGCAGCACAGTCCGCAACCAATACCTGTTAGCAGTCTGGCTGAATTGCCCTCATCCGCCATCTTGGATGTTTAATTTGTTCCCACATCTATTTGATGTTTTTTGGCTTTTTTTGGCCTGTGCACTATGTATGCTCATGCTGGGTAGGAAATGTGACCTAGCCTCTTAGTATGTTGATGGCCCGTTTTGGGGATTCCATTTATGGAGTAATGTGTAATTTATGTTTTTTATAATACATTTTTACAGGTGATTCCAGCTATCCACTCCTTCCGTGGCTGTTGACGCCCGTCCTCCGGCCCCAGAATGCAGCCGAGGAGGCATATAATAGGGCGCACACAAAGACCAGGGCTGTGGTGGAGAGGACGTTTGGCCTATTGAAGACCCGCTTCCGATGCTTGGACCATACCAGGGGAGCACTTCAGTATGACCCCAAAAAGGTCATAGATATTATAATGGCCTGTGCAGTGTTGCATAATTTTGCTATATTGCAGCGTGTCCCCCGGTATGTGGATTTGCCCCCCTCTCTACCCACCGATGACCCAGACGAGGACTATCGTGGCCCACCAAGTGCGTCTGCCCAAGCCGTGCGGTCTAATTTAATACAGACACATTTTGCTTAATTTGGTGTTCCTTTGTTTGTTTTGTCCCTTTATTGTTTGTTAATTGTGTTTTTGGACCTTTGTTTTGTATGTTTGTTTCTTACTTTTACAAACAGTAAATAATTAATTAAAAACAACCTCACACCTAGATTTAGACTATTTTTTTTTGGTTGTTCCAAATTTGTTAGTGCCTACTTTAAGTCATCTTTATTCACCAAAAACATAAAAGCATAAACTTAGTCAACAACAGGTTAATTACAATTTTATGGTGTTTATTTCCAAAGCAAACATTGGAGTTGATGGTCACTCCCATAGTTCCATAAAATACACGGTGAAACCACAAATGAAAGTTTTGGCAAATCAGGCCACATAGCAATTGGTCAGAGGCAGGAGTTTTAAAGTAAGGCACTCCTGTCAAAAGTTTCAGACAAATGAAAATTCCAAAAACATATGTGACAAGCATTGCTATGTCCACATTTGTCAGCAAACAAATAGGCCCACAGACACACCCTCTCCTGCTTGGCCACATTTGCCACAGGCACAGGTGTAAAGCAGCCAAACCTATGCCACATTTACACCTGTTACTCAGTGGTCACCCAAACAATAACCCCCAGTCCCAATCCAAGTCCAGTTCAATCTCAGCCAGGGGTCAAGGTAGTAGTTTGCCAGGCCAGAATGTCCCCCAATCATGCCTACAAACAGGAGGAACCAGAACCAATGTAATTCGCCACAAGCATGCTGCGCAACAGCTTGAGTGGCAGGTTCATTGAGGCTTGACCTCTGGCATTGGCTAGTGGGCTACCTCAGCACTCTAATGGCCGATATGGGCGCAAATCCAAAGCAAACAAGCAAAGCCATACCAAAAGGGTATATTGGTAGGGCTCACCAGACAGGTCAATACAGTGGGGATGTAGAGCAAAGATGTGGAGCAGATACAGGCCAAATACACCTTAAAATGGGGGATGCCCATAAAACCCAGGTTGGGGCCCTTGGAGGTGGGCCCTCACCAGGGCCTGTGGGGCATTCAGAATCTGCAACTGTTCCAACATGTTTCTATTGGAAGTTCGAAATTCAGCCATCATGAAACTGGGCGACGTAGTCGACTACGCCTCCCAATTCCCCGGGATGGGGGGCCGTGCAGATGATTTGCCTCTAGGTCCACCAACAGCCACAGGTCTGCTTGGCAAATCCTCTGCAGCAGAGCTAACACTGGGGACTGTCGGCTCAGTCTCTGCATGCTGCCCATGCCCATGGCATGTAGTCAGCTTCACTCAGCCAGCTTCACTCTGCTGCTGAGGATTTGGTGTAGAAACATGTTGGGAGTTGCAGATCTTGTCCCAGGGGGAGCTATTCAGAAGTTCCAATGAAGGGTCCATCCTCCACCAGATCCTGGATTTCCTCCATCAGTATGTGGGTCTGTTGGGACATGTAAATAAAAAAGGTTCAGGAGAATACATATGTAATTCAGCAAAAAGAAATATGGCAAGGCACATGCATAAGCAACATCATATAAAGACCCTTACCGTATATATCGGATCCTGGGTCCGAGGCAGCACGGAAGTAGACGGCATGGTAAAAACTGGCTGAGGATTCCCCACTAGCTGAGGGATGATGCTGGGCTGCATTGTGGAAAAGAGGGCATGTTAACACACAACTAGGCATTGGTGATGTGTAGTAACACATATGGTTCACTAAAACACGGGCCCATGCATGAATGGCAACTCCCACAACAGACCAAGTTGAACTTGACTATGAATGCCATTATCTGTTAGATGTATTAGTCATACACATAGGTCTCCTTAACCAAAATAAACACGCATGTACTGGCTGTTCTGAGGCTTCACACATCCCTAAAAGGCCATTATGGGACCACACTCAGCTTCCAAATAGCATTTGCCATTAGATTAGGCTGGTTGCCATTATTTCTAGGTCAAACTTTGAAGCACCCCAGATCAAGTCTTTCTGAGCAAAGCACAGCTCAAACCCAAATTGGCTACAGATAAAGATGGAAGTGTTGTATGTAATTGACTCTAAATACATAACAGGCAGTCCTTTGCTAATCTCAATAGTGTTCCTCAAGACTCTCCCAAATCATGTATGGGCAAGGAAAAAAGCAAATGATGAGTCGCCACACATAACACACCCTGTTTAAATTGTTACCTCCACTACAAGGCACACCCTAGGGGCATGTGTTATTATATGGCTTTGTGCCTCATTTTACACGTAGCTCACATTTCACATACACACTAACATTACTAACCGGCAGGAATAGTAGGGATGTCCGTGTCCTGTCGGGCCGAGTGTCCCTCTAAGGCCACATGATGTAGCAGGCCCAACACCATCTCCTCAGCCTGGGTAAATTGCAGTTTTGTGGGGAATCCGCCACCAGTTTGTAAGCTGAAAAAGAGAGTTGGACACATTTAGCTAAATGTTTCCAATACAAGACGAAGACAAATCCACAAAGTATATATGTACCTGTAATGACGCAGTTTATTTTCTTCCGTGCTGCATACTTGAGGTCTGATATTTTCCTTTGTATCTGCTATTTTCCCCTGCTGCATTGACCTGTCTTGTGAGCTCCTCCAAAATCGCGGCTTTGCGCTGCTTGCTTGTAGCTTTGGATCTGCGCCCATATAGCTCATCATAATACAAGGTGAGGCCTTGCCAGAGTTTGGGCCTCACCAAACCTGCCACTCAAGTGGCCTCGGCACAATGTGCGTAGACGTTCTGGCTCATCAGTGGTTGGCGGCAAATCGGGGGACATTCTGGCCTGGCTGTGTTGGGGAGAAATGTAGGACAGGTGGCTGGCTGCTGATTGAACTGGACTTGGATATGGATTTGGGGTTCTTGGCTGGGTGGCCACTGAACTAGCAGGCGTAGCTGTGGCATATGGAGAGTGCCTTTCCACCTGTGCCGGTGCCAAATGGCGCAGAGGAGAGGGTGTGGTGGATGATGTTGGGCTTCTTGGCCTGTGCCTCTGTGGCCCCTTCACACTTTTATGGCCCTGGGAGGTTGATGCACGTGGGTGGGGTGATGGTGACCTCTGGCTGCTGGGGCTTCGGGCTCTGTGGCTTGGCCTCTTTGTATGTGAGCTTTTCCCACTTGGGTGGGATGATGTTGAGCTCTGGCTGCTGGGGCTTCGGGCCCTGTGGCTTGGCCTCTTTGCATATGAGCTTTTCCCACGTGGGTGGGGTGATGTTGAGCTCTGGCTGCTGGGGCTTCGGGCCCTGTGGCTTGGCCTCTTTGCATGTGAGCTTTTCCCACGTGGGTGGGGTGATGTTGACCTTTGGGGGCTGGGGCTTCTCACCCTCTTGGTGTGCTTTTTAGGGGTCGTACCTGTGTGCTTGCTGGGCTGGGCCTTCTTCTTTGGCGCTGGCTCCTTGGTTTTTGTGCTTGTGGGTGCCTTTGTGATCGCCTTCACCTGCCCACTGCGGGTTTCCCGCTGCTTAGCCTTTGGCATTTTTGAGCGAGTGATGGGGCCTGCTGAAGCCTCCTCACACTTCTCTGCCTTTTCGCTGCTGGCTTCCTTGGCTGCTTTGGCCTTAGCTGCGGCTTTTTTGGTGGCATAATGATAAGTCTCTGAAAGAGAATGAGCTGTGGCTCCAGGACCCTTTAAATACTAATGCCTGGGTCTGACGTTTACGCGTTTGCGTACACGTGCGTACGGACGTTCGTCCGGCCTTGCGGAACCCGGAAACCGCTGGGGTATTACTTATCTGCTGCAGACAAGAGGCAAGATGGCAACCACAATCTTCACCCGCCAACAAGAAGAGATCATCATGCTTGTAAGTGTCTTTTAATGCCTTTGATTTGCCATCTAAATGCATGCCTTGCCCTTAAGGAAGCGCAGGAATAAACGGTTTGTTTTATAAGAGTCTAAAACTCCCTGCCAAACAGAAGTTAGGGCCCACACGTGCGAACAAACACTTATGGCAGCTACAAGGATTGTATTAGGCTAGAAATGTGTCTGTAAATGTCATTTATTCAAATGTTTGATTTGTGAGAGATTTTTCTAAGCAGTTTGATCTTATTTTTTGTTTTGTAGACGATGCTGGAGCGCAAGTACGACTACCTGCCCACTCATTTGAGAAGCGGACCGTCGCCCTGGAGATAGTTTCCAGAATCCAACATGAGACGGACACCACCATCACCCACACTCAGATTATGCAGCATTGGTCGGACCTGAAACGGCTGCACATGCCCCGGGTGCGGCGGTTTTTCGGAATCCATTTCCCTAGTAAGTACATAGCGATTGCATGCTAGATGTAAGTAATACAGAAGGTAGACCATTAGTTATACTAGCTTTTTTTTTCTAGTGTTGGAAATGGATTACCGAATCCGCCGCACCCGGAGGCGCACAGGCCGACCAGTGCTGCATGAATCTGCAGCTGGAAGTGAAGGTGGTGGATCTCCAGGGCGACGGTCCTATCCCTCCTCTGTTGGGTCCTCTGACCTGCCCCTGGACCTTTTTCACAGAGGAGGGGTGGCACGGCGTGGGCAGGGAGTCATACCCAGCGACGCAGGCGGGAGCCTCTGGTATGTGACTTTTGATGTAACCGCACACACATATACATGCTATTTACTACCAAGCTAAGTCCCTTAATCTGTTTTTCTAGATGCCTTCTTGACTAAGACATTATAAGTGACCCTATTTTCCATGTCTCGACAGCCTCTACTTCACAACAGTGGCAGGGCCCAGGACGTAGGGTTGTCCCCAACGAGGCATCCGTCGGCCACCAACCAAGTAAGTTGTAATGTCATTCTTTGCAATATGTTGTAATTGACATGATCACCCAGATACATCAAGCCATAGTCAATGGCATTAGCAGAATGACCTGTGCCCACTTCCTTAGATTAATTCCTTAACAGAATGACCTGTGCCCACTTCCTTAGATTAATTCCTTAACAGACTGACATATGTAATCATGATTTAAGTTGCCAACTAACAAACATTCCTTCCACAGGTGAGAAACATGTTTTTGTCTCTAAATAATGTTTTTGTTATAATTTGATACAGGTACCACACGGGCAAGAGTTGAAGAAATGAATAGAAGGGTCCTTGAGGTGGTGGCCGAAATGCAGCAGCTGGTTGACTCGTTGGGGACAACAGAAGAAGAATAGTGTTCTGAGTCCTGTCACTGTGTTTTTTTATGTAAATAGTTTTTTTAGATTTTAAATTTTAAAACATTTTAAAGTTTGTTTTTTTTTTTTTTTTTTAAACAAAAATATTTTCTAAAATTTGTACCAAATTTTTTTTTTTAAAAAAGCCAAAAAAAATTACCTTCTACTAAAAAACAATTAACCAAAATACAAGTTTCAGTGTCATTTTTTTACACAAACACAGGAGCTGACAATCGGGTGAGGTGAGTAAAGTAAAAACAAACTTTTTTTTTTTTTTTTTTAATAAATGACATTTTTGTGTGTGTGTGTGTTTTTTTTTTTTATGTTAACCCTTTGTGAACTGGTAAGGGGTCCATGAGACCCCTTATACCAGTTCACAAGGCTGGGGTCTGGCAAGCCACCTGCAACTAGTGGGTGGAAAAAAAAGTCTTTTTTTTAATTTTTACGGGTTAGGGTTAGCCACTAAACCCCGCACCCCCAATTACCTGCCTCCCCAAAGCCCAGGGGGGGGCAGAAGAGCCCGGGCCCACACAGGGTATGTGGGCTCGTAGGCTGCAGGGTGGGGGGCCACAAAAGCTGGCCCCCCCACTCTGTGCCTACAAGCCCCCATAGCTGGTCCCGGGCTGGTTATGACGGGTAAGGGGGACCCTACGTCATTTTTTTTTTATTGTTAGGGTTAGGCTAACCCTAACCCTTAAAAAAAAAAAAAAATTTTTGAGGGTTAGGCTAACCCTAACCCTTAAAAAAAAAAAAAAAAATGACATGGGGGGGGTCCCCATTTTTTGGGGGGAAATTTTTATTTTTGTATATTTTTTTATTTTTAAGGGTTAGCCTAACCCTTAAAATTCCCCCAAAAAAGGGGGGGGACCCTATGTCATTTTTTTTTAATTAACCCCTTATGTTTATAGTGTGGATAGTAATTGTATTTTATTTGTAAATGTAATAAAGTGCTCTTTTCAGTTTGGGGGGTCTCCAGGGCAAGAATGGGGGGACTACCGATACATATGTGGTACCGTTGTAATCGGGAGAAATGGGGCTATCACATGCAATATGGTTTTCATTTAAAAAAAAAAGGTTTTATTTAAAATAAAGGAAACAATTGTTTAAAAAAAATATATTTTTTTTTTTTTTTTTTTTTTTTTTTTAAGTAGAAATATTCAAAAAACAGTAGAAAAATTACAAACAAGACATTTCATGTTAAAGCCTAAACTCTGCTGCAAAAAATGTATATGTAATGTATATAATTTTTCTGGAAATTCCAGCAAAAATCACGGTTAATCATGCCGCAAAATTGGGAAAAATTACCTGTCAACAGAGGGTGACAAAACTTCAAGTAGGCTGACAATTAAAAGGGGTACCATAGTACCTATGCATGTTGGGTATTGTTCTGCTCGGGGGACATTGCTCTTTCAGATTTAGCTTGTTTTTTCTTGTTTGCATATTGATATTTTAGGAAAACATGGTTTTTATTCTGCTTTTTTATCATTGTTTTTAGGGAAACCCTGTGCAACCTAAGAATTCTTCAATGGATTACTTCCAGAAAGATGAGCCCACTACAACAAGCTCAGTACTCTTAGAAAGCTTAACATGTGTACTTTCAGGGAATATATGGTTTGTGGGGATATTCTAAATTTAAAGGGTTGTTTTGGTTGAAAAATCGCAAGGTGCGCACGTTGTCTGCAGAGCTGAAATTTTTAAGCAAAATTACCGTTATGCGCATGCTTTACTTTGTATTATTTGGCAACTCTTCCCTTGACAGTACCTATGCATGTTGGGTATTGTTCTGTTCGGGGGTTGTTGCTTTTTCAGATTTTAATTGTTTTTTTCTGTTTGCATATAGTTTTTTTTAGGAAAATGTGGCTTTGATTCTTTTTTTTAATTCTTTTTTAGGGAAACTCTGTGCAACCAAAGAATTGATTGGGGGATTACTTCCAGAAAATTGCGCCCATGTCAACAAACCTGGTACGCCTAGAAAGCCTGAGGTGTATACTTCCAGAGAATATATAGTTTTTGGGGGGTATTTCAAATTTAAAGGGTTCTTTTTCTGGAAAGACCGCAAGGTGCGCTTAGCGCGGTGCATAGTTGTATTTTATCTGAAAATCTCCTAAAGCGCTGTTTCAGTTTGGGGGAGTCTCCTGGGCAGGAAAGGGTGTCTACTTATACATATGTGGTAACGCTGTGACCGGGATTAATTGGGGTTTAGTGCTATGTGGTTGGGGTGAGCTTTAAGGGTCCAAAAGGGAAGATGGAGGATAGTGCTAAGTGGTTGGGGTGAGCTTTTAGGGTCCAAAAGGGAAGATGGAGGATAGCGCTAAGTGGTTGGGGTGAGATTTAAGGGTCCAAAAGGGAAGATGGAGGATAGTGCTAAGTGATTTTAGCTAAACATTGTAGTAGAAGTGAGGGTGGCAAATATGTAGGCGAGCACCTATGAGTTAAGTTTGTAGTGCGCAGGCGCAAGATCATAAGGATTTCCGTCTGGACGATTATTTATTGAAAAAGGGAAACAGAATTTAACGGGAAACGTAAAGGATTCGTGGGAGGAGACGATGGGAAAAGGGCAAAAACGAAAGCCTACGTTGTAACATGAGAAAATGAAACGGAAAAGTCACGCTGGAAAATGACATCCTCGACGGAAAATTTACAGAAGGATTGCAATGCATGCACAGAATCGCTCGCACACTCATACGAGAGCGGGAAAAAAAAAAAAAAAAAAAAAACAGATCGGCACTAAAACGAAAGTCTTTTTTTTGTCTCTCTGAATCGAGCCTATGGTGTACATACTAAAGCACTGCATAAAGCATTGTTCTGGACAGAGCCACATGGAGCGGCCACATCCCCGGTTTCTCTGCAGTGTGGGGTGTGCTGCCATGCCCAGCCCATCTGAATCACCTCAGCTACAGGAATGCGGGAGTTCACACATGGGGCAATCCTAAAAGGGCGCACTCAGCTGTGGGGGGCGTAAGCACAAATAGCGCCTAGGCAGCATGAACTCTAAATACAGCCCTGGTTAAATCTGCTATTATATTTAATGAATGCCACTTACTCTGCATTCATTAAAGCAGGGAAGTGACGTATGTTTTTCTTGTTTATTTAAAAAAAACATAGGGTTTCTTTCCAAAGGCTACCAGCCCGGGCACCAAGCATAAGAGCTTGTAACCCATGACTCAGAGGCAGCGACGTTGCCGGCCCTTGGCCCTGAAAGTTACCAGGCCTTATGTTTTTTGGTATGGACCAGTGGGAACCGGGCTCTTCCGCACCATTGATATCCCAAATGGAGGTGCGGGTAATGTCATTTTACCAGCATGGCACCCACCGAGTCTGGTAGGTGTCTGGTGAACTGGTATAGGGGTCGCCTGGCCCCCCCTTACCAGTTCACCCCGAGCTAAAGTGATATAAGACACCACAACAAATGTGTTAATAATAATAGTTTGGGCAAGTCAAATAAACATCAGTATCTTACCAGTTAAACTGGCATTCATTTAACAAATGAAATAAAAAAAAAAACATTCAAAATCAAAAGTCAGGATATTTTTGTTAGATAAAGATTGTATCTAAAGAAAAATTTACAGAATTAGTAGTAGATGCTTGGAACAAACTTCCAGCAGAGGTAGTTGAGAAATCAACAATCACTGAATTTAAACATGAATGGGATAAGTACACATCTATCCTAAGATAAAGAGAACATACAGTATATACATAAGGAGAGACTAGATGGAGCGTATGCTCTCCTTCTGCCATCAACCTTTTATGTCACTTACCGTATTTTTCGACATATAACACGCACTTATTTTTCCCCAAAAGTGGGGGAAAAATGTCCCGCGCCTTATAGGGCGAATGTGAAAAAGAAAAAGTAAACTCACCCGTTACCGGCGGCGCTCCCACGTTGTCTGCCACACTGCGGGAGGCCAGAATAAGACAGAGGAGTGGCGGGCTCTGTCCCCATCCGTGCCGCTGCTATCGCTGTCTTTTTCGGCAGGGACAGAGGCAGCGCCCGCCGCTCCTCCATCTGTTGCCTCTTCTGGCTGGGGCACACTCGAGCACGTGGGTCAGTGCAGTAGGTGGGCGTCGCCCGCACCGACTCGGTGCAGGCCACACCCACCCGCTGCCATGACCTGAGTGTTTGCCCGTGCCCAGGAAGAGGCAGCAGATGGAGGAGCGGCGGGCTCTCCCTCTGTCCCTGCCCCCACTGTCGCTGCCGGAAAAGACAGCGATAGCAGCGCCACGGATGGGGACAGAGCCCGCCACTGCTTCTTACTGGCCAACACTATGAATCAGGGGAATCCGATTCACGGAGCCGGTCGCTCAGCGGAGCTGTGTCAGCGGAGAGGTGAGTTTTACTTTTTTCTTTTTACTTTTAGTTGGATGCCTCACTGCCTATGATAATGGGGGGAGGGGGAATGCCACACTGCCTAAGGGAATGGGGGGGCACACTTCCTATATGGGGAATGGGAGGGGGGAATGCCACACTGCTTATATGGGGAACGGGGGGTGCCACCCTGCCTATATGGGGAATGAGAGGGGGGCACGCTGCCTATATGGGGAATGGGAGGGGGGAATGCCACACTGCCTATGCCATTGGGGTATTCCACATGGCCTATGGGAATAACAGGGGGAATGTCACACTGCTCATATGGGGAATGGAAGGGGGGATGCCACACTGCCTATATGGGGAATAGGATGGGGGGAGGCCACACTGCCTATATGGGAATGAGAGGGGAGAATGCCACACTGCCTATAGAATGGGGGCATCCCACACGGCCTATATGGGGAACGAGATAGGGGTGATGCCACACTGTCTGTAATGGTGTGTTTTTGGTTTAAAATATTTCCTTTCCAATATATATTTTTTCCTCTTCCAAATCCTAGGTGCGTCTTATAGGGCGAAAAATATGGTATACATCCGAACTTAATAAAACTTCAACCAAGCTTGTGGTTTATTCTCTCCAGGTAGGGATTCAATCTAGAGGTTACAGGCTTAGTGTATCAGGGGTGACAGAACGAGTCACCCCTTATTTTCTCTTTTCTCTCAAGTCTGGTTGGATACTTGTTGATGCCAGGTGTGTAAGTGACCTCTCCTTCTACCACCCAGCATATATGTGACACCCTCCAGGTCGCCCAATCTCATGCGCCCCTTCCTGGTCCTAAGAAGCATACGCAGCCCTCTCGCTCAATTAGCCACTCGCATCCACTCGAGCCCCTTTCTCCAGGAACTTGGCTGCATCCCCCGCTACCCTGTAACAGGGAGTGTGCCTGCGCCGGCCATTCACAAATGCCTGGCACGCGCCCTGCTATAGAGATAGCGGGAGGCGGCCTCTGCTCGCGCATGCACCGCTGGAACGGAAACAAAGGTGAGTTTTCTGGCAATCTAGGTCAAGGTTTCCCTCAATCGTGGTTTCCCGGGCGAGTATGCCAGACCCCAGACTCCAGGGTGGGTTTTGGTCCAGTTTCAGGCAAGATAAAAAAAAACTATACTCACCTTTTCTCCCACACAGCTCTTCGCTCCTAAAAAGCAGCTGCAGCTCTCACCTGATCCAGCAAGATCCAGCTCCCTCACCACCCAGTGCAGCCCCCGCCTCATCACTGAGAGCTGGCACGACCCCTTCCATTCACTGCAATGTTAAGTGTTATGTCACACGCCCCTTTCCATTACATTGAATGGACGGGGGCATTTCAGCTCACTGTGACTGATGGTGGGGGGGCGCCACCACAGCAAAACAGGAAAAGACACGCGATTGATCGGGCAGCGAAGGAGCTGGATCAATCATTCAGGAGAGTGAAAAGGTGAGTATAGCTTTTTTTATTTTTTGCCTGAAATTGGACTTTAAAATGAATAAAAGGCTCACCTTGAATGAAAGCTTACGCCAAACACTTTTGATGGCGCTCACACAATGTAACTAATCTCACAGGTGTCTGAGGATCACACGAGCATTCAGGAAGCCCGGCAGCACAAGCTCTGCCGAAAGAGAAGCGGCTCCATACAGCAAAAGCTAAACCTCTGCCCTGTGAGGAGCTGAAGTCAGTGACCACTGAAATCCCCAGATCAAGAAAACCAAGCATCGACTGGGGAAGTGAGAGCAGCGACAATGACCCGTGCGGCCCTTCCAGCTTGGGCGCCTTTCTGGGTCACCTGCGCAGATGCTGCATCCCAAGCGAGGAGGAGAAAGAGAGGAGAGCATCCGATTTCTCTGTTACACAATTCATTACACACATGATGTCTGCTAAAGAGAAATCAGAAGCCGGGCGCCAGACTATGGCCCCACATTCACCATCAGCTGTAACATCTGACGAGGAAGAAAGTGACGAGGGGAAGCCATTATCCCAGCACTGGCCACACGGGGCGCCCAAGAGCAGCAGTCTCTGTGTGAAGCTGAGGAGGAAATTCAGCGACAGAAAACTGCGCCACAAGTCGTCCACCTTAAAGAAGACACTGGCTGGAAGCAAAGATCACCTGCAGGCCTTCAAGAAAGAACAGGTCCAGAGACTGAAGAATAAAGCCCCGGAACTGAAACAGAAGCTGAAAACCCAAACGGATAAAGCGCGAAAACTCGGCTCCAAAGCCAGTCAAGGAAAACTGCGCGTGACGTCATAGCTCCAAAAGAAGCTCAAACTTGCCAAACCAAAGAAGCCCAAGCTCTTCAAGAAGCCCAAGCCTGGCAAGAAGTTCAAGTTCGAAAGACTTTACGTTATTATTGTTCCCAAACCCCTTTTCCCAGTTCTCTGTAATATTTTAAAACAAAATAAATAATTAAAACGTAATTTTTGGTGTCACATTGCCTTTTTTTTAAAGGTAAAGTGTATAATGTACTGCAATATTAATAAGTGTTATTTAGCCCCTGAGTTTGGGGTCAGCACATATTGTGGAGTCAATACTCAGGACTCTCTATTGAATTTTATGGGGGTGTTTGATAACAATACGTTTATGTTTTGATGAGCATAGAGGCTGTGTGACATATTGCTTTGAAGCGAGACACAACCTGAAAATTTCACTTTTGGGGATCCCGATTGGGGATGCCCTGCTGTGTGAAAGCCCCAAACAGCTCATCTCTTCCATGTTCCAATTGCGCATGCCGGGCACAAGGTGACCAATGAGAGCCTCCTGCCGCATGATGTAGACATAGTGGGCAGCTCTTATTGGACAAGAGCCCATGCATGCGCCATTGGAGCGGAAAAAGGTGAGTTTTTATGGGCTCCTTGGGGGGTTTCACAAAGCTGGGCATACCATTTTGGAATGCCCTGGGGGAAAGCCAGCAGCCGCCCTGAAATCTAGATTTCAGGCAGCCTGCTGCTGGGTTTTGTTCCGCTTTAACATGGACCTGTCACCAGGATTTTGGGGGGTTTCACACAGCAGAGCATGTCCTTTTGAAATTCCCCGGGGGAAACCCAGCAGCCGGCCCTTGAATCTTTTAGATTCCAGCCTGGCTGCTGCTGAGTTTTGTTTAACATCGACCTGTCACCAGGATTTTCACTATACACTGGTACCTAGGTCACTTTGTGAAACCTCCCAGGTGTCCTTTCCTCTGTTTCCACGGCACATTTGCGTAGAAATAATTGTTGATCATTTGTTGTCTTATAAAGGAACATTTCCCTTGGTGATGCTGGTTAATGCATAAATTGCTCATAGTAATATCACATTAAAGCGGAACAAAACCCAGTAGCGGCCAACCTGGAATCTAAAAGGCTCTATTCACACCTATCCTCTTGTGCTGTTTTGGGCAACACAAGGGAAAATGCTGCTTATTATTTTATATGGTCCAGATCACATATATGCACTGTATAGATATATGAACTGGCCCATTAACAATAATGGGCAGCATTTTCCCTTTACCCTGGCTTTACCCAGGAGAATCTTGAAGTGTTTGTGAAAACAACCCCCTTTCTGGTCTCCGGTGATCAATTAGCTTTCCCCACTCCAACAGCACATGTGTGGGATCTCGTCCAATTGGAGCTGTCTGTTATGATTATGTCATTTGGCAGGCGGCTCTCATTGCTGTCAATGGATTTAGATCCGATTTAGGAGCATGCACACGGCTGCTCTCCCCTTTAAGGTCAATGAGAGCCATTTGCCAAAAGAGGTAAACACAGCAGTTGGCTCTCATTGCCTGAGTGCCCGCACATGCACCGTTGAAACTCAGAATAAGTGAGTTTTGGAGCTTTCTGTGGGGTTTCACACAGCGGGGGATCCCCAATCGGGCATTCCCCAGGGGAATGGAACAAAAACCAGGAAAGTCAAATTCCTGGGTTTTGTACCACTTTGAAAGTAGCACAAATCTAGAATCAGCTGGCACAACATGGGCAATGAGGAATGTGAATTAAAGTGTTAAATGGCTTTGAGCCAAAGTGGTTCTGCCCTTAAAACTTTTATCAAAGTGGACACAAGGCCCTATTTTCACAGATTTGAACAAGTAACAGCTGTTTTTAAGGGGTTAAAGCGGAACAAAACCCATCAGCAGCCGGCCTGGGATCGAAAACTTCGAATGCCCTGCTGTGTGAAAACTCACATTTCCCCGTTCCAACAGCACATGCACCTTTCCCTGCTCCAATGGCCATTCAGATAGGCTGAGGTGGGAGCACGCGCTGCCGGGGATACAGGGGATGCGACAGCGCACGCTCTCCATTCTTTTCAATCAGCCTTTTACAAAATGACATACTCAAGGAAAAGTGCTGTGATTGGATGAGAGCCCGTGTATGTGCCATTGAAGCCGGGAAAGATCAATTTTAGTGGGTGATCAGGGGGGTTTCACACAGCGGGACCCGAGGGCACGTAACAAAACCGGGGAAAATCTAAATCTCCGATTTGTTTCCGCTTTCAGGCTCTATTTACACCTATCCTCTTGTGCTTCTTTGTGCAACACAAGGGAAAATGCTAGTTATTATTTTATATGGTCCAGATCCCATATATACACTGTGTAGATATATGAACTGGCCCAGTAATAATAATGGGCAGCATTTTCCCTTGTGTTGTGACTGCATTGCCCAACACAGTGCAAGCTCATAGGTGTGAATAGAGGTTAAATGGCTTTGGGCCACTGATTTCACAATGCCAACTCACAGACAGTGGGCCCCTGCACCACATACAGTTTAGATCAGCCTGGTCCAAAGTGGTTCCAGCCTTCACACTTGCATAAAGACCTATTTTCACAAATTTGAAGCAAAACAAAACCCACCAGTGGCCTGCCAGGAATCTAAAACATTCCAGGGCTGGCCGTGGACCCTCGCCCAGTTAGAGCTGTTCCACTTTAAGGGGTTAAGTGACTTTGGCATACCTCCCAACTTCTGAAGATATGAAAGAGGGACAAGCCACGCCCAAACCCCACCCATGCCACACCCCCGACCCCACCCATGCCACACCCCCGACTCCACCCCCTGTCGCGCCCCCGACCACGCCATATTTCCCACCCATTGACACAAATGCACATCTGAACCTGAGGAGCTTCTTTCCTTGGTAAAAAATTATTAAAAAAAATTAAAGAATAAAGTATTTACTAGACATTTCTAAATGTATATTTAACTTTAATTGTCAGACTGTACGCTTTTAAAAAGGAGCCACCCCCAGTATTTTACTCTCCAGTGTGGTATCCTGACTTGAGATGCCTCTCTGTGTAATACCCCCCTGGAATGACAAAAATTCTTACCTCACCTGGCAATCCCACAGCATATGTGCGGGCTCTTCTCCCAATCAGCAGCTCAAACGCCATTGATCTTTACTAAGCTGCTCTGATGCCAGAGCATGTTAGTAAAGCTAAGTGAAATTTGAGCTGCTGGCCCTTCCGCTTTAGAGGGATAGCGGGGATGTGGCCGCGGCTTGCACATGCCCCGTTAGTCCGGGAGCAAAGCTAAGTGTATGGGCGACCTAGGGGGTGTCACACAGGGGGCATCCTGATTTTGGATGCCCCGGGTGGAGGGAATAGATCGCCCCGGGAACAATCGATTCCCTTCCCCACGAGGCATCCAAAATCAGGATACCCTGCTGTGTGGGGCATCACGGTGTGGGTTTTAGTAGGGGTGTAGATCAGCAGTTAGAGAGGGGGCAAAGGGTGCGGATTGGAGGCTAGGGAGGGGGTTTAGGTGGGGATGCATATTGGAAGGCAGGGTGGGGGTATTAAAGTGGACCAACACCCAGGAGGATTGGCCCAGGAATCTATAAGATTCCCAGGCTGATCCGATCTTTCCCTATGGGGCATCCCGATTTCGGGATGCCCTGCTGTGTGAAACCTCCCAGGATGCCCAGAAACCTTACCTTACTCCTGGTCCAACGGCGCATGCGCGCTCCGTGGCCGCATCTCGCGCTTCTCTCTAGCAGGGCGCGTGCCTGCACCAGGCATTTATGAATGGCCAGCGCAGGCGCGCTCCCTGTTAGAGAGAAGCGCGAAATGTGGCTGCCAGCGGCCGCAGCGGCTCCGAGCGTGCTGATTGGACGAATGCCCGTGCATGCGCCATAGGACCGCGGTCAGGTGAGTTGATACGGGCGATCTGGGGGGGGTTCACGCAGCGGGGCATCCCCGATCGGGGTGCCCCAGGGAAGTGGACCAAACACCAGGATAGTGAAAATCCTGGGTGTTTGTTGGTCCACTGACTTTAAGGTGAGGGTTGACTGCTGTGGAGGGGGGTGAGGGGGTACAGATTGATTATATAACTTAATATAATAGTAAACATGTATAAAAGACAGAACAGGGGGTCATACTTGCTGCTATCCAGGTGATGGAGGATGGATGATCTGGGCTGCGTGCCAGGCTGCAGCCTCACTATGCAGCTCAGCCCTCCCCATCCTATTCCATCACTCCCAGCACTAAGTGGTCTCAGCCAATCTGGGAGTAGGGGGCGGGGCAGACGTCTTTCTGGGCGGGGTCTAGACTAAATCTAAGTCTTCTGCCTGCACAATAGACTCCGCCCATAAGAATGACTGCCCCGCCCCGCAGCTCCTCCAGCTCCTGGCTTCAGCAATGCCTTCAGACGTGCTAGCCTGCTGTAAGTTAACCCAGCCCCCGCCCGCCCCCCCACCACCCAGCCAACCACCGCCCACCCCCCCCCCCCCACCACCACGCACGCTGTCATTGTCTAATCAAGCGCTGGCCATTGTTTAATCTGCTGCCGGCCGCCGGGCCAGTGTAAACTAATTAGAAGACGCTGGCCGTGTCGTGGCCACCCTGGGCACATTGTAGGGCGTCCCGGGACATCATAGTAACACCCGGGACCGCGGGATTTCTGAAAAAAATCGGGACAATCCCGCGAAAATCGGGACAGTTGGGAGGTATGACTTTGGGTCTCTGATGTCACAGTGCCAACTTACAAAGGATGACCCCCTGCATCATATACTGTAGAGACCAGCCTGGCCCAAAGTCATCCTGACCTTTACATTGGCATCAAGCTTGGGCACAAAGCTTTATTTTCACAGATTTGAATGTTTTTAAGAGGTTTAATAGCTTTGGGCCACTGGTGTCACAGTATCAACTCACAGAAGGTGACCCCCTGCACCACAGTTGTGATCAGCCTGGTCCAATGGGGTTCTACCCTTAAACCTGGCATCAAAGTAGGCGCAAGGCCCTTTATTCACAGATTTAAATATGTAACAGCTGCTTTCACAATGTCACAATGCCAACTGGCAGAGGGTGACCCCTGCACCATATAAAGTCAAGGTCAGCCTGGCCCAAAGTGGTTTTGGCTTTCAAACTGGCAACAAACTGGGCCAAAATACCTATTTTTAGAGATTTAAATAGGCCACACTGCCTATGGGAATGGGGGGAGGGGGAATGCCACACTGCCTATGGGAATGGGGGGATGCCACACTGCCTATGATAATGGGTGAGGGGGAATGCCACACTGCCTATGATAATGGGGAAGGGGGAAAGTCACACTGCCTATGGGAATGGGGCGGGGCACACTACCTATATGGGAAATGGGAGGGGGGAAATGCCTCTCTACCTATGATAATGGGGGGAGGGGGAATGTCACACTGCCTATGGGAATAGGAGGGGGAATGCCACACTGCCTATGGGAATGGGGGGGCACACTTTCTATATGGGGAAGGGGGGGAATGCCACACTTCCTATGATAATGGGGGGGCACACTGCCTATATGGGGAATGGGAGGGGGGATTCCAAACTGCCTATATGGGGAATGGGGAGATGCCACACTGCCTATATGGGGAATGGGATGAGGGATGCCACACTGCCTATATGGGAAATGGGATGGGGGGATGCCACACTGCCTATATGGGGAATGGAAGGGGGGATGCCACACTGCCTATATGGGGAATGGGAGGGAGAATGTCACACAGCCTATATGGGAAATGGGAGGGGGGATGCCTCACTGCCTATATGGGGAATGGAATGGGGGGATGCCACACTGCCTATATGCGGAATGGAATGGGGGGGCACACTGCCTTTATGGGGAATGGGAGTGGGAATTCCATTTTGCCTATGGGAATGGGGGGGCACACTGCCTATATATGGGAATGGGTGGGGGGGATGCCACACTACCTATATGGGGAATGGGATGGGGGGGGATGCCACACTGCCTATATGGGGAATGGGATGGGGGGATGCCACAATTCCTATATGGGGAATGGGATGGGGGGGTATGCCACACTGCCTATATGGGGAATGGGATGGGGGGATGCCACAATTCCTATATGGGGAATGGGATGGGGGGGATGCCACACTGCCTATATGGGGAATGGGAGGGGGGATGCTACACTGCCTATATGGGGAATGGTCATGGGGTGGGATGCCACACTGCCTATATGGGGAATGGGAAGGGGGGAAATGCCACACTGCTCATATGGGGAATGGGAGGGGGATGCCACACTGCCTATATGGGGAATGGGAGGGAGAATGTCACACAGCCTATATGGGGAATGGGAGGGGGGATGCCTCACTGCCTATATGGGGAATGGAATGGGGGGATGCCACACTGCCTATATGCGGAATGGAATGGGGGGGCACACTGCCTTTATGGGGAATGGGAGTGGGAATTCCATTTTGCCTATGGGAATGGGGGGGCACACTGCCTATATGGGGAATGGGTGGGGGGGATGCCACACTACCTATATGGGGAATGGGATGGGGGGATGCCACACTGCCTATATGGGGAATGGGATGGGGGGATGCCACAGTGCCTATATGGGGAATGGAATGGGGGGGCACACTGCCTTTATGGGGAATAGGAGGGGGAATTCCATTTTGCCTATGGGAATGGGGGGGCACTGCTTATATGGGGAATGGTTGGGGGGAATGCCACACTGCCTATGGGAATGGGGGCACACTTTCTATATGGTGAAGGGGGGGTGCCACACTGACTATGATAATCGGAGCGCACACTGCCTATATGGGGAATGGGAGGGGAGGATTCCACACTGCTTATATGGGGAAGGGGGGGGGGATGCCACACTTCCTACATGGGGAATGGGAGGGAGAATGCCATTTTGCCTATGGGAATGGGGGGGGGCTCACTGCCTATATGGGGAATGGGAGGGGGCATGCCATTTTGCCTATGGGAATGGGGGGCACACTGCTCATATGGGGAATGGGATGGGGGGGATGCCACACTGCCTATATGGGGAATGGGAGGGGGAATGTCACACTGCCTATATGGGGGATGGGAGGGGGGATGCCACACTGCCTATATGGGGAATGGGATGCCACACTGTCTATATGGGGAATGGTCATGGGGAATGGGATGCCACACTGTCTATATGGGCAATGGGAGGGTGGAATGCCATACTGCCTATGCCATTGGGGTATCCCACACTGCTTATGGGGAATGGGTGGGGGGAATGCCACACTGCCTATATGGGGAATAGGTGGGGGGAGTGCCACACTGCTCATATGGATATTGGGAGGGGGCGTGCCACAGTGCCTATATAGGGAATGGGAGGGGGTATGCCACACTGCCTATGCAATTGCATTATCCCACACGTCCTATGGGAATAGGATGGGGAATGCCACACTGCCTATGGGAATGGGGGGAACACTTTCTATATGTGTAAGGGGGGGAATGCCACACTGCCTATGATAATGGGGGGGGGCACACTGCCTATATGAGGAATGGGAGAGGAGGATTCCACATTGCTTATATGGGGAAGGGGGGAATGCCACACTGCCTATATGGGGAATGGGAGGGGGAATGCCACACTGCCTATATGGGGAATGGAAAGGGGGTCACACTGTCTTTATGGGGAATAGGAGGGGGTATTCCATTTTGGCCTATGGGAATGGGGGCACACTGCCTATATGGGGAATGGTTGGGGGGAATGCCACACTGCCTATATGGGGAGTGGGATGGGGGGGGGATGCCACACTGCCTATATGGGGAATGGGATTGGGGGGATGCCACACTGCCTATATGGGGAATGGGATGTGGGGATGCCACACTGGCTATATGGGGAATGGGATGGGGGTGATGCCACATTGCCTATATAAGGAATGGGAGGGGGAATCTGTATCAGGTGTCTAGCTCACCAAAACCATAAAACTTAACATTTAATATTTCCATTAAAAACATACATGTCCTTTGTGAGGTGTAGTCTCATCTCGACCCCCTCAAGTCTGGCAAGCATTTATCGCTTGGTGCGAATCCAGGGGTTCTCTTGTAGTACTGTTCTGTTTACAGAATATATTGATTTTTGCAGAAGTCTTGATGAAGGTCTTCAATTGAGTACATTAAGGACAAATATCTGCTATCTATCCTCTTTCAGAAACCTATAAGAACTTGTTTTACAAGGAGTCGCTCATGTGCAGCCACTTCTGCCGGTTTGGGACCTGAACTTGTTTTATCATCTCTTCAGGGTCTTCCTTTTTGAGCCATGGTAGAGGTGTCATTAAAGTGGACCAACACCCAGGATTTTGACTATCCATGGTGTTGGTCCACTTAGGTGGGGCACCCCGATCGGGGGTGCCCCGCTGTGTGAAACCCCCCCGATCGCCGCAAAAACTCACCTCTCCCCGCTCCCACGTGACCTCGTCCGGCCAATGACAGTGCTCAGAGCCGCTCTGGTATGCGCGTCCAATGCCGCTTGGACGCGCATACCAGAGCGCTGTCATTGGCTGCGTCTCTCGCTTCCCTCTAACAGGAAGCGCGCCTGCGCCGGCCATTCACAAAACGGCCGGCGCGGGAGCGCGCCCTGCTAGAGGGAAGCGAGAGACGCGGCTAATGACAGCGCTCTGGGTAAGGTATTGTCTCACTACTACATAATCTTTTAATAATTTGGACTTCTATTGTCATACCTGAGGGTCCACGGAAAGGTCTTCCACCAGCTAAGTCTGCCATCAGCCGATGGATTAGAAAGACAGTGGTAAGAGTCTATTCTACCAAGGGGAAGGAGCCCCCTTTTCGGATCACAGCTTATACCACTAGGGCCATTGGTGCTTTCTGGGCCTTTCAGCATCAGGCCTCGGTGGAACAGGTTTGTAAAGCTGCCACCTGGTCTTCGGTTCATACATTTACCAAATTTTACAAGGTGGATGTTAGGGCCTCAACTGACGCTGTTGTAGGTCAAGAAGTTCTTCAGGCGGTAGTGAAATGAACTGCCTGATGTTCCGCCTTGGGGATCCCGCCCATATATAGGCACTGCTTTTGGTGGTCCCAGATGTAATGATTAGGACGGCCTGGAATGGATTGGAAGAAAAAACACAATTCTGTGAAACTCACCTGTAGAATTGGTTTTTCTGTTAATCCATTCCAGGCCGTCCGGCCCGCCCATTTTTGGGGTTCATTATATCCTTGATGCCTTTTTTTATGGTGTTTATTCCATTTGTTATATCATTTGGCATTATAAAGAGAAAAAGAGAAAGAGATAAAAGAGAAGAAACATTTTTTCGAGAGAAATCACACATGGTTTAGTGTGAGGTCACGCCCTACAGGCAGGAATTACCCAGGTGTAATGATTAGGACGGCCTGGAATGGATTAAAAGAAAAAACAATTCTACAGGTGAGTTTCACAAAATTGTGTTTTTCACAGCTGGTGATTAACTGACCCCTAGGTAGAAAAAGAACAATTCTATATAGCACCAGGTGAAAAAAGTTCCCTTCTCCCCATCCTCAGGTTCTGTAGGTCAGTTTTAAAGTGGATCAAAACTCATGATTTTGACTATCCTGGGTTTTGGCCCTTGCTCCCAGGGCACTCCGACCCACAATGCCCTGCTGTGTGAAACCCTCCATATTGCCCAATCTAACTCACCTTTCCCCGGTCTTATGTCACATAGGATCTGCTCCCACCCACTCATCTAAGACTCAGCTCCAGCTGAGTCTAGCTAAGTGGACCAGAACGCGCCGCGCCCGCATCCTCGCTACCCTCTAACAGGAAGCGTGCCAATATCAGCCATTCACAAATGCCTGGTGCGGCTGCATACCCTGCTAGAAGTGTAGCAGGGAGTGCCCCTGCTCACGCATGCGCCATTGGATCGGGGGAGAAGGTGAGTTTACCGGACAACCTGGGGAGTTTCACACAGCGGGGCATTCCGAATCTGAATGCCCCAAGGGGAAGGGAATCAAGCGCTCCCCTGAAATCTCATAGATTCCAGGGCCATCGGGCTTGGATTTGGACTATTTTAGTCACATATGCCATCATTGCAGTGCAGTTTGGTGTTCTATGTCAGTCCATTTATGTAAAAGAGAAGCAAGTAAAAGGTTCTGTAGTATTATAAACCTTGTAATAGACTATAAACAGCTGTAGAAAAACACCAGTAGAAGGCTGGAGACCTAAAAGCTACTACAGTACAATGTAACAATGTTAGACCTGGGCGTGTGTCCACTGCAAAGCTTTTCTGTATCTCTTGGTTAATACATGACTCCAATTATTTCTTCTGTCCAGCCAAACACCTTGTTATGTTTTGTTTTTGAAATACATGGGCAGGCTGATTCATTACTAGCGCCAGGTACCAGCAGATAAGCGTCTGTAGCGAGGCGCTCAGAGCGACCGCTAGTAGTCGCTGTGATCGCCTAAGGGTTGCTGTTACCGAGTGCCTCAGTCGCTGGCCAGCATTGATGAATTTGATGTGTGAGTCGCTATAACACCAGTACAGATGTGGCCCGGGTAAAACTGGGGTACCTAATCTCTCATAGAAAACCCTGTATAAAACAGCCTAGCTGCATAAGAACTAACAGCAGTTACGGAGTTAACCACTAGAGGCTGCTGTGAGAAAGTGACGTCACAAAACAGAGGTGATATAAGTTACTGACACCTTCTAGAACAGTCAGATCTACTGAGTTGAATTGAGAACTGAGATTTATTGAGATGGAGTACTGAGAGAAAGAGCCATGTAGCGTGCTGAGCAGTACCTAATGGATCCTACAAACCCTTTTGAGAGAGGAAAGATCTACTACATATGAGAGAAAGAGCTACAGCGTGCTGAGCAAGACAGAGAGCTACTTACAGAGAGACATCCGTGTGGGCCTAGGTGGAGCGGAGCGGAGTGCACTGAGGACCAAGACTTAAGGTACCAAAGTAGTATAGTCCCAGCCCCTAGAGTGACCCCCATGATCCTGTGAGCCTGTTTGCTTTTGTGCTGAAGTACTTTGCTGAATTGCTGTTGCTGAAGTGGAAGTGTGGTTGCTTTAATAAAGTCTTGGAAAGATATCTGCAGTGTGTGGTGACTCCATGGGCCCAAATCCCAACATCCCTCAAGATTCCAAGAACTCCTGATAGCTCTCCCCACGTCATCTGGCCCTGGTAGTGGCGTATGGGTTACACAGAGCTATATGGGAGCGTCACTGTAGCCCAGAGCGCCAGAAGCGGTATATTTAAAGTCCATTTTTGAACACATATCCACTAGTAACAAAGTGAACATTTGGAATTACATTGTTGTAACATTGTGACATTAACACTTTAATACTAGAGATGAGCGAGTAGTGAAATATTCGAAATTTCGAATTTCGATTCGAATAGACCGCGTTACTCAACTACTCGACCGAATATCGAATCCCATTATAGTCTATGGGAAAAAAATGCTCGACACTTGGAAATCTCAATTCGACCACTTGGAGGTCACCAAGTCCACCCTGAAACATCAGAAAATGATGCCAACACTGCTGGAATGCAACTGGGACAGCAGGGGAAGCATGTCTGGGTGCATATAACGCGCCCAAGTCGCACTATTACGCCACTATCACAGCCTCTCAACAATACACTCCAAACACAATATTACTTCTACGTAAAGTGAGACAAGACAAGGAAACCTTCTTTCCTCTACATTGCCATGGACCCCAAGCCAAACTGTACAAAAAAGAAGAACAAAATTCTGCACCCCTTAAAATCACGTTGCCTAATGACAACCACAGATGGCAAGGGGGAAAATAAATATACCCCACCCCTAATTGTCATTGTGTGTGTGTGTGTGTGTGTGAGATGTGGTCAGACATGTCCTCTTGTGTCATTGTGTCACCCCAGCAGTAAGGGAAGCTTAAAGGAGGAGGTTTGTTACAGTGTGTTACCCCAGCAGTAAGGGAAGCTTACAGGAGGAGGTTTGTTACAGTGTGTCACCCCAGCAGTCAGGGAAGCTTACAGGAGGAGGTTTGTTACAGTGTGGCACCCCAGCAGTAAGGGAAGCTTACAGGAGGAGGTTTGTTACAGTGTGTCACCCCAGCAGTCAGGGAAGCTTACAGGAGGAGGTTTGTTACAGTGTGTTACCCCAGCAGTAAGGGAAGCTTACAGGAGGAGGTTTGTTACAGTGTGTCACCCCTGCAGTCAGGGAAGCTTACAGGAGGAGGTTTGTTACAGTGTGTCACCCCAGCAGTAAGGGAAGCTTACAGGAGGAGGTTTGTTACAGTGTGTCACCCCTGCAGTCAGGGAAGCTTACAGGAGGAGGTTTGTTACAGTGTGTCACCCCAGCAGTAAGGGAAGCTTACAGGAGGAGGTTTGTTACAGTGTGTCACCCCAGCAGTCAGGGAAGCTTACAGGAGGAGGTTTGTTACAGTGTGTCACCCCAGCAGTAAGGGAAGCTTACAGGAGGAGGTTTGTTACAGTGTGTCACCCCAGCAGTCAGGGAAGCTTACAGGAGGAGGTTTGTTACAGTGTGTCACCCCAGCAGTCAGGGAAGCTTACAGGAGGAGGTTTGTTACAGTGTGTCACCCCAGCAGTAGGGGAGGCCCAAGAGCTGAGACCTCTTAAAAATTGTGTGGAGGCCCAAGAGCTGAGACCTTTTAAAATTTGTGTGGAGGCCCAAGAGCTGAGACCTTTTAAAAATTGTGTGGAGGCCCAAGAGCTGAGACCTCTCAAACATTGTGTGGAGTCCCAAGAGCTGAGACCTTTTAACAATTGTGTGGAGGCCCAAGAGCTGAGACCTTTTAAAAATTGTGTGGAGGCCCAAGAGCTGAGACCTCTCAAACATTGTGTGGAGTCCCACGAGCTGAGACCTCTTAAAAATTGTGTGGAGGCCCAAGAGCTGAGACCTCTCAAACATTGTGTGGAGTCCCACGAGCTGAGACCTCTTAAAAATTGTGTGGAGGCCCAAGAGCTGAGACCTCTTAAAAATTGTGTGGAGGCCCAAGAGCTGAGACCTCTTAAAAATTGTGTGGAGGCCCAAGAGCTGAGACCTCTTAAAAATTGTGTGGAGTCCCACGAGCTGAGACCTCTCAAAAATTGTGTGGAGTCCCGCGAGCTGAGACCTCTTAAAAATTGTGTGGAGTCCCACGAGCTGAGACCTCTCAAAAATTGTGTGGAGTCCCGCGAGCTGAGACCTCTTAAAAATTGTGTGGAGTCCCACGAGCTGAGACCTCTTAAAAATTGTGTGGAGGCCCAAGAGCTGAGACCTTTTAAAAATTGTGTGGAGGCCCAAGAGCTGAGACCTTTTAAAAATTGTGTGGAGGCCCAAGAGCTGAGACCTTTTAAAAATTGTGTGGAGGCCCAAGAGCTGAGACCTCTTAAAAATTGATTGTATTAAGCCCAAGAGGTGAGCCATAATTTTTTTTTATTAATACAGCAATTCTACGGCGGTTAAGGAGGAGGAGGAGGAGGAGGAGGAAATGGTACTTCATACAGATGGCACTTCACTCTTGGCTGCTTTCCACTGTTGTACAAGCAAAGTCCGGGTCAATCCACTTGCTGTTCATTTTGATTAGCGTCAGCCTGTCGGCACTGTCGGTTGACAGGCGGCTGCGCTTATCGGTTATAATGCCCCCGGCTGCGCTGAACACCCTTTCTGATAGCACGCTGGCGGCAGGGCAGGCAAGCACCTCCAAGGCGTACAGGGACAGTTCCAGCCACGTGTCCAACTTGGAGACCCAGTAAGTGTAGGTCGCCGAGGGATCGGGGAGGACAGGGGTGTGGTCTGCCAGGTAGTCCCGCAACATCCGCCGATACTTGTCCCTCCTGCTGATAGCGGGCCCCGCAGTGATGGAAGTTGCACGAGGGGGTGACATGAACGTGTCCCACACCTTGGAGAGTGTTCCCCTGGTGGCTGTGGGCCTGATCGATGTTGTCAGACTCTGGGAGACACTCTCCTCTCTGCCGCCAGCGATGCTGGGTGGGAAAATCTGCATCATGTTCTGCAAGAGTTCCCTCTGGTATTCCAGTAATCGATTCGTCCTCTCCTCTACCGGAATAAAAGAGGAGAAGTTATCTTTATACCGGGGGTCCAGGAGTGCGAAGACCCAGTATAGTTTGTTCTCCAATATCCGGACAACACGTATGTCCCGGGAAAAGCAGCCCAGCATGAAGTCAGCCATGTGTGCCAGACTCTGAGTAGGCATGACGTCACTGCCCCCACCAGAAGGATCATTTTCCATTTCCTCCTCTTCCTCCTCCTCTCCGCCCCATCCGCGCAGAACCAATGGGACGCACACAGCCTGACTGCTACCCTCGCCGCCAGCATTCTCTTCCACAGCCACCTCCACGTTGTCCTCCTCCTCCTCATCCTCCTCCTCCTGCAACTGCCACCGAGCAGCAGACAAAAGTGTGGTCTGACTGTCTACCTGCGTTGCGTCTCCTCCTACCCCCGTCTCCTCTGTGTGCAATGCGTTCTCCCTTATTGCGATGAGCGATTCTTTAAGGACGCATAGGAGCGGGATGGTTACGCTCACTATAGCGTCCTCGCTGCTGACCTTCTTAGTGGACTCCTCAAAGATACGCAATACATCGCATATGTCTGCCATCCATGGCCACTCGTGGTTGGCAAACTGAGGGAGCTGAGTTGGAGGCACGCGTGGATGCATCATCTGGTACTCCATCAATGCTTTCTGCTGCTCACACACCCTGGCCAACATGCAATAGGTGGAATTCCAGCGAGTGGGCAGGTCGCACAACAGCCGATGTTGAGGCAAATGGAGGCGTTGCTGGATTTTTTTTAAGCTAGCAGCAGCTACAGTTGACTTCCGAAAGTGAGCGCACAAGCGCCGCACTTTGACCAGTAGCTCTGCCAGGTTGGGGTAAGTCTTTAGAAACTTTTGTACTACCAAATTAAAAACGTGGGCCAGGCATGGTACGTGATTGAGTTCTGCAAGCTCCAGAGCCGCCACCAGGTTACGGCCATTATCGCACACGACCATGCCTGGTCCTAGCTGCAGCGGCGACAGCCACATCTCTGTCTGCTGCAATATGGCGTGCCTCACCTCTGCGGCGCTGTGCTTCCTGTCGCCCAAGCTGATGAGCTTAAGCACCGCCTGCTGACGTCTCCCCGCGCCAGTGCTGCAACGCTTCCAGCTAGGGGCTGAGGGCGATGTTAAGGCAGAGGAGGAGGAGGAGGAGGAAGAGGAGGGGGGTCTATCAGAACCCGTGCTGGCAATCTTGGGCGGGGGTGGTATGTAGGCCGTCCCTGTTTGCGACCCCGTCCCCGCTTCCACAACATTCACCCAGTGTGCCGTCAAAGAGATGTAGCGTCCTTGGCCGCAAGCGCTTGTCCACGAGTCGGTGGTCAAGTGGACCTTTGCGCTGACTGCGTACCTCAGGGCCCGCCTGATGTTACGCGACACGTGCTGGTGCAGGGCGGGGACGCCACACCGGGAAAAATAGTGGCGGCTAGGGACGGAATAGCGAGGTGCGGCAGCCGCCATCAGGTCGCGGAAGGCCTGCGTCTCCACAAGCCTAAACGGCAACATCTCCAGGGCCAGCAGTTTGGAGATGAGGCAGGTTAAGGCTTGGGCTTGGGGGTGACTGGAGGCATACTTCCGCCTGCGGTTGAACGCCTGCGAGATGGACAGTTGATGGGACGAGGAGATGGAAGGTGCAGATGAAGATGCGGGGGAAGGGGGGGCTGAAGGAGAAGGCCCCAAAGTAGCCGAGGCAGAGGCAGATGTGGAGGTGTCCTGGCTGGAGGTCTGGACCGCAGTGGCAGCACACAACAAAGGGGAAGAGGCAGTGGCAGCAAGACGGGGCGCAGGTTGTATTGCGTTTGCTCTCTCCCACTCAGCCCAGTGCTTGAATTCCAAGTGACGGCGCATGCCTGAGGTGGTCAGATTGCTCTTCTCAGAGCCCCTACTCAGTTTTGAGTGGCAGATTGCGCAAACCGCGCTCAGTTTGTCATCCGCGCAAACATTAAAAAATCTCCACACCACAGAAGTACGAGGCCTCGATGGGGGAGCTTCGCGCGACTGCCTGCTGCCGGGAAGAGCTTCGGCCCTGCTGGCTGTGGCCTGCCTTCTCTGTCTGGACTGTCCTCTGCCTCTGGACTGTCCTCTGCCTCTTGCTGCCTTATTCGGTGATGCGCAGACCGCATCTCCACTGCTTTCCCCGCTGGACATCACCCCTGTCCAAGTGGGGTCGGTCATTTCGTCGTCCACCACCTCCTCTTCCACTTCCTCTCTCTGCTCCTCCTCCTGCCCACTGGACATTCCAACAGCCTCCCTTGATGGCAACTGCGTCTCATCATCATCGCTCATGATAGCAGATTCTGGTTCCGGGTCCACATCACTAGCAGATGGCGGATACTCAAGTGTTTGGGCATCACTACAAACAAATTCCTCTGCTAGCTCCTGGGATTCTT
Organism: Gastrophryne carolinensis; assembly: GCA_027917425.1. Lineage (NCBI taxonomy): Eukaryota > Metazoa > Chordata > Amphibia > Anura > Microhylidae > Gastrophryne > Gastrophryne carolinensis. Next base: position 75,546,551 of record CM051240.1, read on the forward strand.
GCAGCACATCTGGAAAAGGACCCGAAAAGAGGTCCTGGGAGGGGTCAAGGGTGGGCTGACTCTGTTGGCCAGGTTGGGAGGAAGGAGGGTCAGAGTGAGACTGTGTGGATGACTGGGTGGTGGACAAGTGACTGGAAGCGTTATCGGCCATCCATTGCACCACCTGTTCACGCTGCTCAGGCCTTAACAGAGGTGTACCCCGCCCACCGCATAACTGTCCCATAAAGGCAGGGAAGCTGGATGAGCGTAATGCTGGCTGCCCCTCACCAGCACGCATTATATCCCCACTGGCTTCAACGCGGTTTGTGCCCCCACCAGCATTTCCGCGCCCCCGTCCTCGTCCACATCCCTTTGCGCTAGCCCTCCGCATTTCAGACGTTTTACTTTTTTGGCCACGCGTTATGCCAAATATAAAAATATTTTTAAGAAGAACACCTGGCTATACAGCCGTATACTGCCAGAAGGTGAAATGGTGCCTATACGCACCGTGTATAAAACAGTGTTTTGTTGGCACAGAGGACACAAAACAGTAGTGCCAAATATAAATATATTTTTAAGAAGAACACCTGGCTATACAGCCGTATACTGCCAGAAGGTGAAATGGTGCCTATACGCACCGTGTATAAAACAGTGTTTTGATGGCACAGAGGACACAAAACAGTAGTGCCAAATATAAATATATTTTTAAGAAGAACACCTGGCTATACAGCCGTATACTGCCAGAAGGTGAAATGGTGCCTATACGCACCGGGTATATAACAAGGTTTTGTTGGTAAAGAGGACACAAAACAGTAGTGCCAAATATAAAAATATTTTTAAGAAAAACACCTGGCTATACAGCCGTATACTGCCAGAAGGTGAAATGGTGCCTATACGCACCGGGTATATAACAAGGTTTTGTTGGTAAAGAGGACACAAAACAGTAGTGCCAAATATAAAAATATTTTTAAGAAAAACACCTGGCTATACAGCCGTATACTGCCAGAAGGTGAAATGGTGCCTATACGCACCGGGTATATAACAAGGTTTTGTTGGTAAAGAGGACACAAAACAGTAGTGCCAAATATAAAAATATTTTTAAGAAAAACACCTGGCTATACAGCCGTATACTGCCAGAAGGTGAAATGGTGCCTATACGCACCGGGTATATAACAAGGTTTTGTTGGTAAAGAGGACACAAAACAGTAGTGCCAAATATAAAAATATTTTTAAGAAAAACACCTGGCTATACAGCCGTATACTGCCAGAAGGTGAAATGGTGCCTATACGCACCGGGTATATAACAAGGTTTTGTTGGCACAGAAGACACAAAACAGTAGTGCAAAATATAGTTTTGTATATAGGTGCTAATACACCACTGAAGTCTTTCTGTCCCTATTCCAGCATCAGCAGCTACCCCTCACTAAAGCAGCCGTTTTGAGCAGAGTGTATATAGTTTTGTATATAGGTGGTAATACACCACTGAAGTCTTTCTGTCCCTATTCCAGCAGCAGCAGCTACCCCTCACTAAAGCAGCCGTTGTGTGCAGTGTGTATATAGCTAGAATGAGCTATATACTGTTCAGCGTAGTAGCCCTAATAAGGGCTCTTAAGGACTCTCTTGTCTTCTGGTAGCTGGTATATATGGTGGTAAAAGCTATATTCTGAGCTTCTGGGGCCCTGCCTGACTACATAGAATATGAGCTATATACTGTTCAGCGTAGTAGCCCTAATAAGGGCTCTTAAGGACTCTCTTGTCTTCTGGTAGCTGGTATATATGGTGGTAAAAGCTATATTCTGAGCTTCTGGGGCCCTGCCTGACTACATAGAATATGAGCTATATACTGTTCAGCGTAGTAGCCCTAATAAGGGCTCTTAAGGACTCTCTTGTCTTCTGGTAGCTGGTATATATGGTGGTAAAAGCTATATTCTGAGCTTCTGGGGCCCTGCCTGACTACATAGGATATGAGCTATATATTGTTCAGCGTAGTAGCCCTAATAAGGGCTCGTAAGGACTCTCTTGTCTTCTGGTAGCTGGTATATATGGTGGTAAAAGCTATATTCTGAGCTTCTGGGACCCTGCCTGCCTACATAGGATATGAGCTATATACTGTTCAGCGTAGTAGCCCTAATAAGGGCTCTTAAGGACTCTCTTGTCTTCTGGTAGCTGGTATATATGGTGGTAAAAGCTATATTCTGAGCTTCTGGGGCCCTGCCTGACTACATAGAATATGAGCTATATACTGTTCAGCGTAGTAGCCCTAATAAGGGCTCTTAAGGACTCTCTTGTCTTCTGGTAGCTGGTATATATGGTGGTAAAAGCTATATTCTGAGCTTCTGGTGCCCTGCCTGCCTACATAGGATATGAGCTATATACTGTTCAGCGTAGTAGCCCTAATAAGGGCTCTTAAGGACTCTCTTGTCTTCTGGTAGCTGGTATATATGGTGGTAAAAGCTATATTCTGAGCTTCTGGGGCCCTGCCTGACTACATAGAATATGAGCTATATACTGTTCAGCGTAGTAGCCCTAATAAGGGCTCTTAAGGACTCTCTTGTCTTCTGGTAGCTGGTATATATGGTGGTAAAAGCTATATTCTGAGCTTCTGGGGCTCTGCCTGCCTACATAGGATATGAGCTATATACTGTTCAGCGTAGTAGCCCTAATAAGGGCTCTTAAGGACTCTCTTGTCTTCTGGTAGCTGGTATATATGGTGGTAAAAGCTATATTCTGAGCTTCTGGGGCCCTGCCTGACTACATAGAATATGAGCTATATACTGTTCAGCGTAGTAGCCCTAATAAGGGCTCTTAAGGACTCTCTTGTCTTCTGGTAGCTGGTATATATGGTGGTAAAAGCTATATTCTGAGCTTCTGGGGCCCTGCCTGCCTACATATGAGCCATATACCGTTCAGCGTAGTAGCCCTAATAAGGGCTCTTAATGACTCTCTTGTCTTCTGGTAGCTGGTATAGATGGTGGTAAAAGCGATATTCCGAGCTTCTGGGGCCCTGCCAGCGACAGCCTGTCTTTCCCTGCTGTGAGCGTCTGTCCCTCACTAAGTTTAAGCTGCTAATGCTGACGAAGAGGAAGTGCTGAGTTTTGTATATTCGAGGTCACATGGTTTTTCCAGCCAATGCGTGTAGACGCCGTTTTCGCGATGCCAGCGTCCTCCCAGGACCTGTCCCACCCCCCCTGCATGGTGATTGGTGTAAAAAACGCGCCAGGGAAGGTGGGAGGGGAAACGAATTGTGAGTGCGCCATCGCCGCTGTACTCGATCGAAATCGAGTATGACGAACAGCGTAGTATTCGATCGAATACCGGCTCGGTCGAATACTACTCGCTCATCTCTAGACATTACAGGTCTGCCATTAATGTGTTCATGTTACAATGTTGTTACAATGTAATTCCATATGTTTTTGCTTTGTTACTAGTGGGTAGATGCTGAAAAACAGACTTTAAACACACCGCCTCCTGCGCTCTGGGCTTCAAGCAAGCATTTTTCAGCGCCAGAGATTTGTGAGGCTGTTTTTTTGCTGAATATGGTGTGAGTCGGTCGCTATGAGCAGTCGCTAACATGCGCTCCCATACAGCGCTGTACTGGTCATATAGCGACTCCTCACAATGTATTCAACATTACTGAAGAGCGACTGAGTCGCAATAAACTAGTGACTCACAGCCGAGCACTGCGACTACTAGCGGGCGCTCTGAAAATGCCTGCTACAGACGCTCATCTGGCGCTACCTGCCGCTAATGATGAATCAGCCTGCCCATCATATATATTTCCAATAGTGTTGTCAATGCATAAGTATCTTAGAGTGAAGTATTAAGACTTTTTCTACTATTATATACACGGCTGAAGCTGGGACAGCTCTGCATCTACTGAAATCTGCTGCATCTGCTGATAATTATTCTTGGGTGTGCACTATATTTATTTATTATATAGTGGTTATTGTGTGGTGGGACTCACATTCAGTTGCTCCCCACCAGAGAATTATTTGTTTAATGGTGTGCATTATCCAAATATAATATGCTTAGTAAAGTTCCATAACCCATTATGGGATGTCAGTGCCCACACACAGGGTAGAGATATGAATGCACAAGCAGGGTAAGTAAAGGGCAGCCACCAAATTATTTAAAGCCACATAAACATCTGGACTTGTTGTACAGATAAATGGGGTTGACGCTTCAAAGCCTCATTAGGTAACCGTTAAATATGCAGGAAACTAAAAAATGTAAATGATTCAGATCCCTGATTATCTGTTTCCCTGGCCCCTTCTGTTTCTGTGGATGGAGTAAAGCAGACCTATAGTAAGTGAAAAAATAAAATGAATAGAATTTGCTTATACCAATCCCCCCCCCCCCCCCACAAAGTATTCCGAACTTGGATGCCCGACCAATTAAGTAGGATGCCTGAAATACTTAAAGCGGACCAAAACCCTCTAATCTTGTGAAATACATTTGGCCAAAGCCCCTGCCGACACTCTCTTCTTAAGGTGTAGAACTAGAAGTGGATATTTCCACTTTTTGAATAGTCCTGGAACACTGATTTGTTTGGCTGTCCCTCTCTGTTAGATTGCAGCCATTGCATAGATGTGGCAATAACATTATTTCCACAGGAGCAGGAGCAGTGAAATTGAGCAAAAGGTATTGCTCGTGGGGGGAGCAATTCAGGGGATGCTAGTTAAAAATGTGGGTTTTGGTGCAGGAGTGGGGTTAGGGTTAGGTTTCCTGGGGTTATTCAACTCCATGCAACCTTCCGAAACCTTAAACACTATCACTATCCTGGTAATGGACACCACGGGGAGGCCGATTTATTAATAGCGCCAGGTAGCGACAGATGAGCGACAGTAGCGGTATTTTCACAGCGCCCGCTAGTATTCGCTGTGCTTGGCCGTTGTTCGGCTGTTGACAGCGACTCAGTCGGTGTGCGGTAATGTTGAATACGGGGTTAGGAGTTGCTGTTTGACAGGTTCCTCGCTGTATGTTAGCGCATGACAACGAATGGCCATAGCGAATGGCTCCCAGCATATTCATTAACAAATCACGCTCAAAAAATTCTCGCGCTGTAAAATGCATGTTTAAAGCCCAGAGCGCTGGCGGCGATGTGTTAAAAGTAGTTTTTTAACCCCCAAACAACCTTTTTTTTGAAAAAAAATAATAAACAAGTTTTTATAAACATTTTGTAATATGAATACATTAATATCAGACCTGTAATATCAATTCTGCACAATTTTTTTTTTTACCTTAAAAAAAAGATATAACATTGCAGAAGTGGTCACCGAATTTCTGACATTTAAAAAAAAAAAAACACATTAATATCAATTAATTATGAATATTTAAAAATTGCTCCATTGAAATGCATTGGAGAGCGCCAGGTAGCGAGAGGTCATACCTGGCGCTGTGATGGGATTAGCAGCGGCGCTGTTCGCTGAAGTCTGCAACATGATGAATCCCGCGCTAGCTGACGCTCTCGCCGGCGCTAGCCTCATTTAGCGTGATAAATGCGTGATTGTGTTCGCAGCCTGGCGTTCTGGAGTCGGTAGCCGCCGATAGCTGGCGCTACCTGGCGCTAGTGAGACACTACCTGGCGCTATCCCTTGATAAATAAGGCCCTAAGACATAAAACACAGTTCATTCCATACCATCAGTTGCTCTGCTCCACTTCTGAAGAACTGCAACACCCAGCATAGCTCCCTGCCCAAATCTCCCATCAGGTCTGCATCATACATGCCATATGGAGCATAGCTAGATCCTGAATAGTAATATAAATCAGACTGCAAACAGAGTTGCACTTTCCAGCCCACACCCTGCAGGTGTCAATGCTATATCACTACCAGTCCCCACCACTCACTTTCTGCATTACCAGTGCTAACTCTCGCCCCCACATACACTGCCTTTTGTATAGACCTGACACCCCAGGCAATTGCATGGCTTAGGTAGTGAGAGACGCAGCCCTGACTATACTTAATTGGTGCATTCTGTGTCTCTGAAAGTAGGTGGACTAGAAGCCACAGCACAAACTGTGATAGCCACCACTTCCTCCAGCCACAGAATGCTACAGCTGCTAGATCCCCACAGAGACCAGGTGAGTATAGCTAACTGTAGGCTATGGTGGTGCAAGGAGTGGGTGTTTTAAGTAAAACCCTGGTTGGCCACTGCCTGGGGCATTCCCAATTGGGATGCCTGGCTGTGTGAACGACCCCCCCAGTTCCCACAAAACTCGCTATGCCCTGGTTCCCATGGTGATATGAACATCGGGGGCCACGTCCCCAGCATCTATGGGTTGAGGCCCGCTCACATGCAAATAGGAAGCTCACCCTCGTCTAAAGGGAATTTGGGGGTGCAGTTGCTCCTGCTCCCTATCGCCAACCACTGGTCTAAAAAGGCCCATATGATAATTATTATGCACACCATGCGGCGCTGATCGGACGAGAGCCCGCGCATGTGCCGTAGGACCAAGGAAAGGTGAGTTCTTATGGGTGTTCTGGTTGGGCTTCAGATAGTGGGCCATCCTAATTCAGGGTTCTCTCAGGGCAAGGTTCAAAACCCAGGATAGTAAAAATCCTGGGTTTTGTTCCATATCCTTAAGGCATCTGGAATTGGGATGCCCCGCTGTGTGAAACCCCCCAGAAAGCCCAATAAAACTCACCTTTCCTCGGTCCATTGTGGACTCTTCCCTTTGCCTTGACTACATCATTTGCATACCTTCCAACTATTCAGAGCGGGAAAAAGGGACAATTTTTAAATTAAGCCATGTCCCCTCATTGATGGATGGATAGAGGTTGTAACAGTTACAATGCTACAAACACTTTGAATAGACAAATTAATCACTTATTGGTGCAGATCTGCAGGTTACACATCAAAGAGGGACAAATGAGAACAACGAGGGACAGGGGGACATGGACTCAGAAGAGATATGCATTTGGTAAAGGTTATGTAATTGAAATGAATGGGAAGCCCCGGCCTATCTGAATGGCTGGGGTGGGAGCACACGCACATCTCTGGGGATGCAGCAGCACACGCTCCCTATTTAAAACAATGAGAGCTACTTGCCAAATGACGTAGTAATGCGCTTTTGGAGTGTGGAAAGGTGAGTTTTTACAGGCACCTTGGGGGGGTTCAGCACAGCGGGGCATCCCAATTTGGGAAGGAAATGGGCAGTGCTCCACTCCTCTTTACTAAGCTGCTCTAAAGTTTTAATTTTTTCTGACCACAGATAAGCTCACCAGTGGTGTTGCCACCATAGACTTTGATTTAAAAGGCAGGTTTTTTTAAACCCGGCCACCGCTAAGCTGGCTGCATCGCCCAAGGTGCCGGGGGGGGGGGGGGGGGGGGGAGACATAAGGGACCCAGAAAGGGTTTTGGCCTACTTTAACTCTTTCAATGGTTCGGAGAGGGGAAAGAAAGCGCCGTCCCTTTAAGGAGGGCAGCCCTAATGACTAGCCTGCATTCCTGTCCGGAGGCAGACCAGCCATGGGGGGGAATTGGTCACTGTGGGAAGTGACCTCAGTGGGGAGGGGGAGTATATAGGGGGACGTCCTTCCCCTTCCCCTTCCTCTTTGACCTGGCGTGGATGGACGAGCAGTCGGACCGACGCTCGCCCACCCAATAAGCTAAGTGATGGAGGCCCTATTCGCTGCGCTGCGCTGTGCAGGGAGGCTGGACGGCGAAGTGAGGACTGGGTGAGGAGCCTTATCCCTTCCCAGTCCGCCTCGCCTCCACCCCCATCCAGACCCAGGAGAGCCCGCCGGGCGGTCGCCCGGCTCAACCCTTCGCCACCCCCGCCGCCCTGAGCGGCGCGGGACTGTTGCTGCTCCCCCCCTCCCCCCCTCGGCAGCGCGGCCCTTACCTGGCGGCTCCGGCCGCAGGAGGTCCAGGGCCCTCGATCGCGCCGGGCAGGGTGGGGCGGCGGCGGCCCTGCTGCATCCCCCGGCTGGGGTTCCTCCCGCTGCGCCGCAGCCCGAGCGTCGCCGCAAGCATGTGTCCTCCGGGTGTTCCCTCGCTCGGCAGGGGGGGGGGACGCCGGGCTGGGGCTGCTGGCCCCGCCCCCTTCAGTTGTGGTGCGGCCCGAGCCTCGGAGCTTGGGCCGCAAACGTGCAGGTTCCTCCTGCCTCTCCCTCACTGGGCAGGGAGAGGCTGACTGAGCGGGGGCAGAAGCCCCGCCCCCGCCATCGCGTCAGTCGCGGCCCGAGCTGAGGAGCTCGGGCCGCATGGGGGCCGTCGCTCCCTGCCGTCGCCGAGCGTGGGGAGCGGCGGTGGTGCCAGTGACCTCCCCCCCACGGCAGAGGGGGGAGCACAACGCGGGCCCGGCACACTCGCAGCGTGCTGCCGGGTCCGCCAGCCTTATTGACCCTTCCCCCTCCCCGCGTACAAGCCGGAGGAGGGGGTCCCTCCCCCCCCACCCTCTTCCACTCTCAGGGACCCCCACGCGGGTCTTCGCTCCGCTCCACGCAGAGCGGAGTGCGGACCTGGAGGGGGGGGGGACAACCCCCCCTCCGGGTCTGTCAGTGGGGCCCCCAGCGTCCGCCCGGACGCTGGCTTGGGCCCTCAAACAGCACATGCCTCACCTCCCCCCAACACACAAACATTTCCCCCCCCCACTCCACACCCCGTTTCTCCCATAGCTCATGCCCCTCTGCGGGAGCGTCATCCTCGCTCCCCCACGGCCCCTTTATGTATCCGTTCGCTCCCCCGTCGCCGCCCTTCCCCCCGGCACCGCGGGATGCCCCCCCATGGCCCCCCGGGCTGGTGCGTCCCTGCGTCCCTCAGCGCGTGGCCCTTTGACTTGGCGGCCTCCCAGCCTGGTGAGCTGGTGCGCATGGCGTCCTCTCCTGCCCATTTGCACGTAGGTCCAGGCACTGTGGACGCTCGCGCATGCGGCCGGGGACTCGGTTTCCCGGCCAGTACCATCTGTTCGCCTCTCGATGAATGCGAGGGGGGGAGTGTATCCAGTTACCGGGGGTTCCTCCCCCTTTCAGGGGGCCGCCACTTCAATGGGGTCGGGAGGGGCGGAGTTGGCCAGACGTGGTTTGTGCTGGGCCTTCAATGACTCCTTCTGCAAATGGGGGCCCACGTGCAAATCTTGGCACGAGTGTTTGGCCTGCGGCGGGAGCCACGCGGCCGGGAGGTGCTTTAGGAAGTGTCGGGGGGGCCGCAGAGGGGCCGATGGTCCTGGAAAAAGGGGTTTCCCCGGTGAGAGGGGCGGAGATGCGCCCCTGGTTAAATAAGTATCCTGATCAGGGGGTGGCTCAATTACTGGGTGAGGGTTTCGAGTTGGGTTTTCGGATTCCATGTGCAGCGCCTCCCAAGTTGCGCTTGCTGAAAAATCTGAAATCGGCTCGGGAACGGCCTGAGGTTATTAAAGAAAAGTTGGGGAAGGAAGTTTCCTTGGGGAGGATGGCGGGCCCATTCAGCGACCCCCCTCTGGAGGATTTGGTGGTGTGCCCGTTGGGAGTTGTGCCAAAGAAGGAACCAGGCAAATTTCGTCTTATACACCACCTGTCTTTCCCGAGGGGCGGGTCGGTGAATGATGGGATAGACAAAGAGCTGTCGTCGGTGTCTTATACGTCTTTTGACTTCGCTCTGGCTATGGTAGGGGAGGCCGGCCCCAGGGCATTGATGGCAAAAACTGATATCGAATCCGCATTTCGGTTGCTACCAGTACACCCGGATAGTCTGTATCTTTTGGGGTGTTTTTCGAAGGGGGGTATTATGTGGATCGGTGTCTACCCATGGGGTGTTCAATTTCGTGCGCCTACTTTGAAGCCTTTAGCTAATATTTGGAGTGGGTCGTAAAGGAAAGAGCGGGCTTGGGGTCAGTCACCCACTACTTAGACAATTTTTTGAGCGTAGGACCGGCGGGCACCAGAGTATGCCATTTGTTGTTGTCCATTTGTTGTCCATGTTGTCCATGACCATGGTGAACGTGTTTGGGGTTTTTGGGGTGCCGGTGGCGCACGACAAAACGGAGGGTCCAGCAACCGTGATAACATTTTTGGGGATTGAGATCGACACGGTGAGAAGGGTATGTAGGCTTCCAAGAGACAAAAGTGAGGATTTGGTTGGAGGGTTGGAAGGGGCCCTGGGTTTTAAGAAGGTCACGTTGGTACAGCTGCAGTCAGTGCTCGGGAAGTTGAATTTTGCGTGCCGTGTGCTACCTTTGGGGCGGGTGTTTACCAGGCGGCTATCATTAGCGACGGCCGGGGTTCGGGAACCGCATAACTTCATCAGGTTGACGGCGGCAATGAAGGAGTACATTAGGATGTGGATCACTTTCCTGGAGTCCTTTGACGGGCTGGCGTACTGGATGGATCCGGTGAGGGTGAATGACGAGCTTGAGCTCTTCACGGATGCGGCGGGCTCAGTTGGTTTCGGGGCCTACTTGGGGGGGAGATGGTGTGCAGGGCCCTGGCCAGGGCGGTGGATGGAATCGGCCCTGGCGAGGAATTTGGCTTTTCTGGAATTCAGTGGCGTTGCTAGGGCTGGTGTCACCCGGGGCGGTAGGAAACGGTGTCACCCCCCCCCCAATGGTGTCACCCCCCCCCCCCAATGGTGTCACCCCCACCCCCCCCAATGGTGTCAACCCCCCCCCCCCCCCAAAGAGAACAAACAAAAAAAAAAGCATTTTTGCCGGCATGGTGGGAGCGGGCCGGCCGGTTCCGCGCTGACAGCGGAACCGGCCGGCCCGCTCTGCTGTCAGCGGAACCGGCCGGCCCGCTCCCACCATGCCGGCATTTTTAAAAAAAGCAAACACTTACCTGCAGGTCCGGAGCGTGGAGGCCGGTGTCGCTCTCAGCTGTCATCTGAGGGCGCGTCATCAGAGGCGCCCTCTGATGACGCGCCCTCAGATGACAGCTGAGAGCGGCGCCGGCCTCCACGCTCCGGACCTGCAGGTAAGTGTCTCTATACCGAGGGGTGACCGGCCGAGAGGTGTCACCCTCTAGGTCTGGTGTCACCCGGGGCGGTCCGCCCCCCCCGCCCCCGGGTCGCTACGCCACTGCTGGAATTGTTCCCTCTAGTGGTGGCGGTGACCCTCTGGGGAGAGGTGCTGAGGAACAAGGCGGTCGGACAATATGTCGGTGGTTGCGGCAGTTAACACGCAGACTTCGTCTTCATTACCGGTCGTGGTGCTGCTCAGACAGCTGGTGTTGGGATGTTTGCGGTACAACATGTGGTGCAGGGCGGCACATGTGCCCGGGGGTTGAGAACGGGATAGCTGAAGCTCTTTCTCGTTTACAGTGGGAGCGCTTCAGGAAATTGGCACCCGAGGCAAGGGAGGTGGGCGAGACTAATGAGGCTGGGGAGGTGGGAATCGGCGCGGTTTTGGCGATACGTTCGGCCAGACAGGATTGATCGGCGATTCAGGTGAAGGTGTGGATTGGTCTTTAACATTTTCCTACCCCCCCTCCCCTTTCCTTATTTTTTGTTTTAGAGTCGCCGTGCTCGGTCATGATCGTCGGACATTCTCATATTTACTGGTCGGCTCGGCGAGCGGTGGTTCAGAGGAATGGAATGCAGCTGGGCATTCTGGAAGATCGTGCTCGGTTGAGCTGGGCCGGTGTGAGAGGCCTGCGCTGGGAGGACATGCGAGAGGGGGCCGCCGGGGGTTTTGGTCATTCATGCGGGTGGGAATGATTTAGGGAAGGTCCCGATGCGCCACCTTATCAAGTCCATAACGCGGGACTTGTTGTTTTTTCTGGGAGTATTTCCTGGGGTGGTGTTAGTGTGGTCCCAGATTGTCCCCCGTTTTTTCTGGCGACACGCTAGAGATTTGTTGGCCATCGAGAAGGTTCGGGTTAAGGTCAACAAGGCGATAGCGAGGTTTGTGAGGTTGAACAGGGGTTTGAGCGTGCGCCACATCGAGGTAGAGGGGATAAGGGGGTTCTATCGATCCGATGGGGTCCACTGAATGACATGGGGAACAATTTGTTTAACATGTCATTGAAGGAGCGGATCGATATGGCGGTGGAGCTGTGGCGGGCCAGGCGGCGCTAAGGTTACAGCGCTGCTTGGCTTTGGCGGGTCTCCTCTCGGGTTTCGGGTCTGAGATAGCATTTCAATGGGTAGGGTATGCGGCTGTTTCTGTAGAAACCGGCCAGGACGAGTTGGTTAAAGGATTATGGATGGTTGGGGTTCAAGTAAGGAAGGGGATGTTTTTGGTCACTGGCGGTTAGCCCGATTAAGCTCCCTGGCCTAGGAGGTTTTGCGGCCGAGTTTATGTTGGCTTCCGCTTGATGGGGGGTCGGGAATTTAATTTTGTTCCCTCCCCTTCCCTTCATTCTTGGGATCCTAGGCTTCTCAGACCTGGAAAAATAGGGGGGACTCTATTCTGCTTGTACATTTGTTTATTATATGTTGGGCTGTGGCCGATTAAATGTAATCTTTCCAATGAATTCTATGGGAGTGGCCGTGAAAAAGCATTAATCTTTCCAATGACATGGTGGTCTGGTCTGGTTATTTTGGTGATGGGGAGCGGTATGACGCAGGGCATATTGGAACGCTAGCACAGTCAAGAGGCTCTAAACAGTTGAAGTGAGCGTAGAACCTACTGAAGAGCAGACACGAGCAAGCTCAGACACAGTAGATGGGTTAATCTGTTCTAACTTAAGTGTGGGCCTAGGTGGAGAAAAGATTAGTGTAGGTGCGCTGTGGATAAAAAGGCAGGTTAAAAGGGAGAGTAAATAAAGGGTTAATGTTCTCAGCGATCCTGTGAGGGAAAATAGGTTAGTATATAAACATAAAAGTATGAATAAATAAATGCAATAGTATTATCAATGTGAAGTTTTGTTTGAGGGGGTGTTTCCACCTTTTAATTAAATCAGAAACAACTGACAGGCTGATTCATCACTAACGCCAGGTAGCGACAGATGAGCGTCTGTAGCGGCATTTTCAGAGCGCCCGCTAGTAGTCACAGTGCTCGTCCGTGAGTCGCTAGTGTATAGCGACTCAGTTGCTGTGCAGTAATGTTGAATACATTGTGAGGAGTCGCTATTTGACCAGTACAGCACTGTATGGGAGCGTATGGGAGCGCATGGTAGCGACTGCTCATAGCGACCGACTCACAACATATTCAGGAAAAAAAAGCCTCACACAACTCTGGCAGAGAAAAATGTTTATCTGAAGCCCAGAGTGCAGGAGGCGGCGTGTTTAAAGTCTGTTTTTCAGCATCTATCAACTAGTAACAAAGCGAAAACATATGGAATTACATTAGAACAACATTGTAACATGAACACTTTAATGGCAGATCTGTAATGTCATTTCTGAAGAAATATATAAAAAATGAAAAAATTGAGAAAAAACTGCTTATTCAATGCCAGAAGAGGGCACAAAATTTTGATGATTTTTTGAAGAAAAACCAAAAACAAATACCCCGTTTAAAGAGAAGAAAAGGTTAGTCCATTGAAATGTATGGGAGAGCGACAGGTAGCGAGAAGTCATACCTGGCGCTGTGCAAGACTGAACGCCGGAGCTGTTCGCTGAGGCTGTGAAAATGATGAATCAGACGCTACATGGCGCTATCCCAGTCGCTAAACAAATTCTGCTTGATAAATGTGTAATTGCGTGCCGTGTCTGGCGTTCACCATTCGCTACCTGTCGCTACCTCTCATTAACCAGCCACTACCTGGCGCTATCTCTTCTTAAATAAGGGCCTAGGTATCATTGCCTCTGACTAATTAGGCCTCAAAAATTGTTGGAATTTTTAATCTTGCTGTCTGAGGGATTTCTATTTCTTTTTTTCTGCAGTCCTACTCTAACTGTGAGAGATCCCTCAAGTTTGGGACATACATAGCAATAGATAAACTGAGAGCTGAACGTAACTGAGGCTGCCCAGGGCTTCTAACCCTTTACCTCTGGTGATTCACATGTGGGGGTGGGGGGGGGGGGTCAATGCCACAACATGCACCTAAAAGCCCCTCAATATTCATCCATATGCACTCACCACACTACAACAGACAAAAGAGAAACAGCAAGTAGCCCCCATCAATTTCTATCTGGACTGGGCAGTGCACACTGGGCTGGGCAATTAGCTACAGACAAAACAAAATCCCTATTCAATCCCCACCAGCCTGCAACAAAAGATATTTGAAAGTTTGGAGACGAGACTCTATGAATGGTAGTATCTATTCCTTATAGCAGGGGGCCGCAACATGCTGCTCAGGAGACACATGTAGCATATGGAGGAGTTCCGCAAGTGATCTAGGCCAGGAGACTGAACACTTTTGAGGCTGAGGGTTAATACAGTGACATTGTCAGTGCTGTGCTGGGATAAATGCAGATTGGAGAATATAAGATTCCCGGGCCGATCAGATCTCTCCCCGCGGGGCAACCGAAATCGGGATGCCCCACTGTGTGAAACCCGGCAGGACGCCCAGAAACCTTACCTTATCCCCGTTCCAACGGCGCATGCGCGAGCCGCGGCCGCATCTCGCGCTTCTCTCTAGCAGGGCACGCACCCGTGCTGGCCGTTTGTGAATGGCGGGCGCGCTCCCTGTTAGAAGGAAGCGCGAGATGCGGCCTCCAGCGTGCTCAGAGCCGCTGTGGTTGTCCGTCGCTTGCCCGTGCATACCACAGCGGCTCTGAGCGCTCTGATTGGATGGGCGCTTGCGTAGGAGCGGGGTGAGGTGAGTTTTTTAGGGCGATCTGGAGGTTTCACGCAGTGGGGCGATCAGGGTGCCCCGCGGAAGTGGACCAAAACCCAGGATAGTGAAAATCCTGGGTGTTGGTCCACTTTAACCCCCTGCTAAAGTGGGACAAGTAGTTTAATGGGGAACGGCACACATGCTGCAAATTAAGGGGGTTATTCATCAAGCCATAGCGACAGGTAGCGACTGGCAGCGACAGGTAGAAAACGATGACCGCCGGGCGCTGTACGCAATACCACATTTATCAAAGCGATTCTGGTGAGCGACTCCAACAGCGCCATGTAGCAACCGATTCATCATCACAGACGGCTCACCGTATACTGCCGGCGCTGTGGCTTCCGCCTGGTATTACCTGTCGCTACCTGACGCTCTCCCATACATTTCAATGGACAATCCTTTTCTTCTCTTTAAACAGGGTTTTCTATTAATTTTTTATTTATTTATTTTTTTTTTTATCAAATAATTGTGTGACCTCTCCTGGCCTATTAAAAGTCATTTTTGAAAACTTTATTGATTTTTTATATTTTTATGCAGAATTGTCATTATAGGTCTGGTATAAAAGCGTTAATGTCACAATTTAATAACAATGTCATTCGATATGTTTTCGCTCTGTTACTAGTGGATATGTGTTCAAAAACAGACTTTAATCACACAGCCTCTGGTGCTCTGGGCTACAGCGACACAATTTTGAGCGCCGGCGCTGTGTAAGGCTGTTTTTTTTATGAATATGAGTCGCTCACACTGACCTGTCGCTACTGTTCGCTCCCATACAGCGCTGTACTGGTGTTATAGCGACCCACACATCAAATTCATCAATGCCGGCCAGCGACTGAGACGCTCGGTAACAGCGAACCACGGCGGTCGCTCTGAGCGCCTCGCTACAGACTCTCATCTGCCGGTACCTGCCGCTAGTAATGAATCAGCCTCCACGTTTTAGAGGCAGTTGTTTCCTATTGAATATTGGTTTCATGTCTTTATGTGAAATATGGCTCACAGCTAGCGAACCCCTAGTGGTTCGGCCAACTTTGAACAAATGTTAAGCTCAGGTATCTGAACTTGACCCAAACCTTGTCTATATTAAAATCAATGGGAAACCGAACTTGGTGGGGCGGTTCTTCTTCTGGGCCCCCAGAGCAGAATCGAGACTTAGAGGCTGATTCATCATTAGCGGCAGGTAGTGACAGATGAGCGTCTGTAGCAGGCATTTTCAGAGCGCCCGCTAGTAGTCATTGTGCTCTGCCGTGGGTCGCTACTTTACTCAGTCGCTGTTCAGTAATGTTGAATACATTGTGAGGAGTCGCTATTTGACCAGTACAGTGCTGTATGGGAGCGCATGTTAGCGACTACTCATAGCGACCGACTCACACCATATTCAGCAAAATAACAGCCTCCCAAATCTCTGGCGCTGAAAAATACTTGTTTGAAGCCCAGAGCGCAGGAGGCGGTGTGTTTAAAGTCTGTTTTCAAGCATCTATCAACTAGTAACAAAGCGAAAACATATGAAATTACATTGTAACAACATTGTAACATGAACACTTTAATGGCAGACCTGTAATGTCATTTCTGAAGAAATATTTAAAAAATTTAAAAAACAGCTTTTTCAGTGCCAGAAGAGGTCACAGAATTATTTGTGATTTTTGGGAAAAAATGAAAAAAAAAAACCCGTTTAAAGAGAAGAAAAGGTTCGTCCATTGAAATGTATGGGAGAGCGTCAGGTAGCGAGAGGTCATACCTGGCACTGTGCAAGGCTGAACGCTGGCGCTGTTAGCAGAGGCTTTGAAAATGATGAATCAGATGCTACATGCCGTTATCCCAGTCGCTAAGCAGATTCTGCTTGATAAATGTGGAATTGCGTGCCATGTCCGGCGTTCACCAGTCGCTATCTGTCGCAACCTCTCATTAACCAGGCGCTACCTGACGCTATCCTTTCTTAAATAACCCCCTGATATAATTGTGGTGGGGGGCGCTTTAAAGTAATGCAGAGTGCGCAGCAGGAAGCAGCTGGGCCCTTACGTAAGCCGACCATCCGGTCCACAGTCCCGCTGTCAGTTTGGATACAGCCGGGGCTCCAGGAAGATGGCCGCAGCTCCTATGAGTGAGGACAATGGCAGCAGCTAGCAGCATTTCTAGTGCCAGCTGCCAGTGTCCTCACTCATGGGAGCAGCGGCCATTTTTTTTCTTTAGCCAAATTGACAGCGGGACTGCAGACCGGATCGCTGTCTCACGTAAGTGTCCAGCCGCTTCCTGCTGCTGCAACACTCTGCATTATTTGATCAACCAACCAGCTTTTCCGGGTTCAACTTTTGGTTGAAGTCTGTGTGTTTGGATTTGGGAACCTGAAATTGGCAGTTCGGGTTCGCCCAACAATACTCACAGCCCCCTCGCTGCTGATTGTGGGTCTCGTGGTCATAAAGTGGAATAAAAAATTGAATTTTCAGGTTGTCCATAAAGGGACACTCAGCAATCACGAATGGGATGTACAAAGCAGTCGAATGAGGCCACCATCAACCCCAGGAGCTGCATTTACTGATCAACAGACCCTGTAATTTCTGAAGGGTCCTGCTTGAACTTGGGGTGTCAGGGGGACTTGGGTCTACCTGCCGACCTCTTCCTAAGGGGGACCTGAGCACCTGCCTTAAACACAGAACACGTTCTATATCCCTGAAAGTGGCGAAGGGTAGGTCCACTCCTGGACTGTTGCCTGGGCCTGTTCTGCTGCGGCAAGCGAGTACTCTTGCCGGCGGTCAGGGCCGGATTATGAGGGGGGCGCAAGGGGTGTGAGCCCCGGGGCCTCCACCACTTGCCCTGCAAAGGGGGCCTCCACCAACCTTTGGGTTATGGTCTGGTCCAGGAGGCTTTTTAGTCTTTGGTCTGACGGTCCGCAGGGCCGGCATCAAAGCTATAGGTGGCCACCAAGCACAGCCGCTGACAGCTCAATGCAGGGAACTGTTTTTTGCTGGAGACCAACTGGGCAACTACACTACCCCCCCCCCCTGCCAGAATGGCAAACAGGAGTTCCTAAGCAGCCCGCGCCAGCACAGGGTGGAACAAGGGACTCGATTTGACGTTCCAGTAGGCGGGTACCACCACTATTTTTTTAAAAAATATAGTATCTGGAGCCTCCACACAGATTTTGTGCCCAGGGGCCTCCCCCACACTTAATCCAGCCCTGCCGGCGGTGGCAAGCCTGACCGATTTATCAAGCCGCTCCACAAAGGGTAGGCCCACCGGGTCTTTGTAGACACTGCATATGCTGCCCACTGCTTCAGCCATAGGGCCTGTCACAAAGCCACTGTAAGGGTCAGATTTGGGCAAAGAAACTTGGCAATTCCCTTCATCACCACTCCGGCAAATTTGATGAAACTGATGGTATTGTGCAGTACCGTTCCTCCAGAGACGGGGCCCGTCACAGTCCTCACCACTGGAAGGACTGAAAATAGGGAGGGGACGCATACCCACTGTATATATACTGTAAGAAGCTCCCACACTCATTGTGCTGGCAGTCCAGAGATGCAGCTGCTGTTGTCTACTTCACTGTAGGAGCCAAGGCAAAGGTGAGTTTTGCAGCGACCCGGGTGTGGGGGTCACACAGCAAGGCATCCCTTGCTGGGATTTGGGATGTCCCAGGGGCGAAGGTCAGTGGCTGTTCCTGGAGTATTTCAATGGGCTTTGTTCCTCTGTCAGGATTGAGGAGCAGTTAGGATAACCTAGATCATAGGCTTGCCTGACTGTCGCATCTTTGAAAACCTAACGGGAAGTGTGTTTCTTATTCGCCTGGCAACATTCTCTCTACCTAACATGATGGTCCTTTCTTGTCTTTTATTATGCCTGTGGATATAATATGGGGCACAAATGGCCTTTGCTTTATGTATTTTATGCATTTCTGATCGGTTACCTAGTTCTGTAATACTGAACAGAAGACTTCATCACTTACTATAACTTGTAGAAATGGTAATCTGTCGCCACCTTGTGGCTTTTCTCTGCATTTTCTTTCTGAATTCTTTTTTATTGCCTCATTTTGTATAACTAATTGTACAAGTGATTGTTAGACATTTATAAAGCATCTTTCTAGGTTTACCACCAAAGCTTGCTTCAAACCAGTTCTGAAATATTTTTGTTACTATCATCAGGGACAGATTAAGTGTGGTGGAGGCCCCAGATACAGTATTTTTTCCCTTTGGCCTCCATTCAGCTCTGATAGCCTCTCAGACATGCAGCCAGCCGCATCCCTGGTAACCTCTAGCTGGGAACACCAGCACCAGCCACTCACATCCATAAACCCATGCTTTGGATTGTCATACCCCCCAAGTTCCCCCGATTTGCCCGGGACATTTACCGGATGCCCCCCATGTCCCACGGTCCCGCCCCTTTAACAAATATCCCGGCTGCCCCCGCTGTGGAGCGTTGTGCCCGGGGCCAGGGTAGTAACGTGCTGTGCGGTGGCATCAGCAGAACTTCCGAGCAGCAGAGGAGGAAGAGGTTTGTGGAGGCTGAGGGAGGCCCAATCAAATGGCTGCAGCACTCCCACCAGCCGCCGGCTTCGGGAGCTGATTGACCCCTGGTTGCAACCCCCCCTCGTCTGACAAGACTGCACAGGGGAGGGGGCTTGCAGAGTTCTCACTTTCTTCTCTACCTCCTTCCCTTCCCTCCCTGGTTTTCTTCTTACACCATTCCTCCTCTCCTCTTTCCATCCTGTCTTCTTCCTGTCTCTTTACTCTCTCTCTTTTTTGTTTCTTTCTTTCTCCCTTCCATCTTTCTTTCCCTTCTTCCTCCTTTCCTCTTCCTCTCTTTCTCTTTTCTTTCACTCACTATTGCTATACATTCTTTCTCTCTTTTTTTATTACCTCTCCAACTTCTGTTCTCTCTCTTCCTTGCTTCACTTACTTCCTTTCTTTTTTTCTCTGATTTACTTTCTTTACTCTTCTTCCCAACCTCCTAACTTTCTTATTTTTTTCTCTTTCTTTTTCTCTGTTCCACACCCTATGTTCCCTCTATCTCTTTCTTCCTCCATTTTCTCCTTTCTCTTGTCTTTCTCCCTCTTCTCACACTAACACTAGTTTTGACTATCCTGGGTTTTGGTCCCTTCCCCCCAAAGCATCCAGAATTGGCATGCCCCGCTATGTGAAACCCCCCAGGTTGCCCAAACTAACTCACCTTTCCCCAGTTCAATCAGCGGCCGCATCCCCGCTACCCCCTGGCAGGAAGCATGCCCGCACCGGCCATTCACTGTTGCCTGGCTGGGGCACATGTCCTGCTAAAGGGATAGCAAGGAGGAGGTGAGTATACTGGGTTTCACACAGCGGGGCATCCCCATTCTGGATGCCCCAGGGGGGCTGATGGCCATGAGTTTTGGTTCACACTATTGTATGTGTGTGTGCGCAGGGGTGCCAGTTTTATTATTATCATTATGTAATTCTCAGGTGGTGTTTGCCTTTATGGGCATGGCTAGGGGGCGTGGCTTAATGGTAACAAAAATGCCACGGCGTTCTATGCAGGCTGCCACATTTGTCCCTGTTTCTTGCTTTAAAAAGTTAGGAGGTATGGATTGTGGCTAGGTAAGTTTATGCGGCTCTCCAAGGGGGTATCACACGGTGAGGCATCCCAAATCAAGATGCCCTAGGGTGAGGGAATAGGCTGGCCCTGGAGTCCATAAGATTCCAGGGCCACTTGATTCCATCTCCCAAGTCCCCCTGGATCCCCATTGCATGTGTGGCTGGGGGCGGCATCTCTTTTTTGGGCTATGCGCAGCAATGCCCACTGTAACTGGGTGGCTGCCATGGCTGCCCAGGGATAAGGAGGGGCGGGGCTGTGCGCTGAGTTCGGCTGGGCCAGAGAAGCTGATTGGAGGAGAGTTGTGCCAGCACTGTGGGAACGCGAGCAAGGTATGTATTACTAGTGATTGGCAGGTTTTACCCAGTGGGGCATCCCAAATCGGGATGCCCAAACAAACCCCAGGATTTGACTACCAGGTTTTGTTCCATGCCAGAATCAGGATGCCCCGCAGTGTGAAACCCCACAGTTCGCCCAGTACAGCTCACCTTTCCACGCTGTAAAAGCACACGTGTGGGTTCTTGTTTAATGATGGCCATTTGTCGTGACTACCTCATTCAGCAAGCGCCCCCTATAGACTCGGATAGATCTGAATGGCTGGGGTGAGAGCACCTTCATGACGCCGGTGATGCGGCTGTGTGCACTCTCCATTTAAAGCGGACCAAAATCCACATTTTTGACTGGCATCCCTTGAATTGCTGCCCCCATGAGGAGTATCTTTTGCCAATTTCCATTGCTCCTGCTTCACTCTGATCCCAAATAATGACCCTTGTTTTAGCTGTAAAGCTCCACCTTCTCCATTTATCGCCATTTTTGTGTGTCGTGATGATGTCATTGCTACACCAATGTAATGACTGATCTGCCATCATACAGAAAAGGGCAACAACAAAAAAAATGTGTTCCATGACTGTGCTAGCGTTCCATACGTCTTCAGCTGACACCAAACCACCCACACTCCCAAAATAAAGGAGCCAACAACCACTTCTTCGGAACTGATGGAATTTTAATTGGCCACAGCCTCAACATAAAAACAAATAACAATTAACAATGCACTCCCGATCTCTCCGATCCAGGTCTGAGATTCCAACACACCCTACCTACCAACAGAAGGGGAGGGGAGGCCGATGGCTCACCAACCTCCCGGAATCTGAAACAGAAGCCAATTCGTGAGCCCGGCCGCATCCCTCCTAGGCCTGGTAGCTCAAACGGGGCTAACTGCCAAGATCCACCCTAACCCCTTTCCATTGTCCCCTCCCCTCCCCTTAAACTCAGTCACCTATCCTCCTGGCCCGTTTCCACCGAAACAGCCGCTTCCTTGTAACCTACCCCCACTTTCCGTGCCATCTCAGAACCGAACCGAGCAGAGGAGACCGCCAAAGCTGTGACAAATAAAATAAAACAGTGACACATAAGCCCAATAAATACCCCACAAATCATACATAAAATCACCACTACATATACCCTGTTACCTGAACAAATGTCAATAAATATAAATAAATCTTCTTTATTCTTATCTTCTCTTTTTTTTTGTTTGTTTTTTATTTTATTTTTTTTTATATATATTAAAGTGTATATATATATATTTTTTTTATTTTTTTTATTTTATTTTTTTTTAAATATATATATATGTATATACATACAACATATTACAACCTGTCCCGACCAAACTGCCCCAAAACCAACCAGCTACCGCTGCAACCAATCGACCATTCCATCACCCCCAATAAAGGGCGGGCGGGTGGGAAAGCACGTTCCAGCGAAGAGATCAGGGGCCAAAGAGGAAGAGGAGGGGGGGACCTGCCCCTATATACTCCCCCCTCCCCTGAGGTCACTTCCCTCGATCTCTTCCCCCAATCCCATGGCTGGTCAGCTTCCAACAGGAAGCGCAGGCCAGTCATGGGGCTTGAGCCCGGCCGCATCCCTCCTAGGCCTGGTAGCTCAACGGGGCTAACTGCCAAGATCCACCTTAACCCCTTCCCTTTGTCCCTCCCCTCCCCTTAAACTCAGTCACCTATCCTCATGGCCCGTTTCCGCCGAAACAGCCGCTTCCTTGTAACCTACCCCCACTTTCCGTGCCATCTCAGACCCGAACCGAGCAGAGGAGACCGCCAAAGCTGGACGGCGCAGAAACCTTAGCGCCGCCCAGCCCGCCACCTCTCCACTGCCAATTCAATTAGCTCCTTAAGGAGGAGATTAAATAGATCTAACCCCAACCCGTTTAGATGCACCCCATCGGCCCTGTAGAAACCCCTAATTCCATCCACCTCCACGTGGCGTGCACTCAGCCCTCCATTCAATCTAACGAATTGGGCTGTTGCCCTATTTACCTTGATACGCACCCGGTCTATAGCTCCTGGATCCCTCGCATGCCTCCACTCGTACCGGGGAACTATCTCGGACCAAATCAACACCACCCCGGGAAATTCCCCTAGAAAAAACAAGAGGTCCCTAGTGATCTATTTGATCAGCTGCCTCATCGGCACCCGGCCCAAATCGTTCCCCCCCGCGTGACACACCAACACCCCTGGAGGACCCCACTTCATTGCCGACTTCAAGACGTGCTCTCTCATATCCTGCCACTTCAACCCCCTGATGCCGGCCCACACCAGCTTCGCTCGATCCTCCGAAATGCCGAGCTGCTCGCCGCTCCTTCTCACCGCCGCTCTCTGCGCCGCCCAAAAAACAAATGAATGGCCAACCACCAACACCGAGCACGCCGAGTCTAAAAGAAAATAACATTAGTAACGGTACCGACACTCCCCCCCCCACCACCACCATGCTGTTACACCTGCTCAATTCTCCCTGGACGAATATATGACATAAACCTTTTTGACTCCCATCTCCCCAGCTTTCTAACCAGGTCTACCGGCAAACCCAATCTCGCCGCCTCCGTCGCCGCACCTATGCGAAAAGAGTGAGTGCCATATTCCCTGCTAGACAGCCCCATCACCGCTAAGCATTTCCGAAACACTGCCAAAAACTGGAAGCGCGACAAAAAAGTCCCATCCTCGTGTATGAACAATGGCCCCCCCTTAAGTGGCCTATCGCCCAAAAACCCCCTTAGCGTGAGACCTGGACATGACACATTCGGACCCAGCTGACCCAAAAATATACTCACCCCTCTACCTTCCTGGTCAGTCTTCGACACGCGAATCCGAATCCAAACCCCTTCCCCCGCAAAAAACACATCATCCACCTGGAGGCCACCTGGCTCTCGCTTGTTCTGGCTAACAAATTCCCCCACCCGTAACGCCCCGAAAAACGCCACCGAAAATGCTGCTTGAAAAAGCCGTACCTCAAATTCCGACGAACAAACCTGAGTAAGCCGACCCATGACCCCTTGTAAAATCTCCCAGGAAACCGGACGCCTCGTATCCACTGTCTTATGCTCCCTGCGCCACCCCTTCAGAGCCTGCCTCACTCAAAACATTTTTGTGAAATCTTTCCATCCCGCCAACTTACACAAAAAAGCAAGGGCCTCCAGATTTTTGTCTATTACAGACGGGGACTCCCCCCCTGCTAATAGCTCCCCCACATACCAGACAAACAGGTCCTGCCTCTCTCCTTCCACGAGCGGAACACCAAACTCCCTTTCCAGCTCGAACCAGCGTCTCCACACCTTCGAGTAGCCCCCCCACGTGGAAGGCGCAACCGACCTCTGAATTAGCTCGAACCACCGGCTCAAACGATCTCCCTCAACCACTCCGGGCACACTTCGCCGACCGCGTTCACCTTGGGCGCCAAGCTCCGAAACCGATCCCACTGCAAACGAGAAAGAGCATCAGCCACCCCGTTCTCAACCCCCGGCACATGAACCGCCCTGAACCATACGTTACACCGCAGGCATGCCAGTACCAGCTGGCGCAACAATACGACTACTGGGGGGGGCGATGACGTTTGAGAATTAACCACAGCCACTACCGCCGTGTTGTCTGAGCGGTAAAACACTGCCTTGTTCCTTAAAGACTCCCCCCATAAGACCATCGCCACCACCAACGGGAACAACTCCAAAAAGGCCAGGTTCCTGATCAGCTCCGACTCCGCCCACCTCCTCGGCCATGATCCAGCACACCACCTCTCCTTCAAATAAGCCCCAAAACCTGCCGAACCTGCCGCATCCGTAAATAATTCCACCTCATCGTTCGATCTCAGGGGATTCAACCAGTACCCCAGCCCATTGAACGATTTCAGGAAGGAAACCCACATCCTCACATCCTCCTTCAGCCGTTAGCCGAATAAAGTGATGTGGTTCCTTGATCCCAACTGTCGCCAACGACAACCGGTGCATAAACACCCGCCCCATTGGCGACACCCTGCAGGCGAAATTTAGCTTGCCCAGTACTGACTGTAGCTGCTTCAGCCGAATCTTTCTAAGCCCAAGAATCCCTTCCAGCCCTGTTTCCAAATCCCGCACCTTGTCCGCCGGCAACCTGCAAACCCCTTCCACCATGTCGATCTCGATCCCGAGAAACTTGATGGACGTCGCCGGGCCCTCAGTTTTGTCGTGCGCCACCAGCACTCCAAATGCCCGAAACACCCCCAGCATGCATGCCAGGATGAGCTCGCACTCCCTCGATTCCGCCCCCCCCACACAAAGAAAATCATCCAAGTAATGCGTTATGGACGCCCCCCGGCCTTTTCCTTCACCACCCACTCCAAAAACTAGCTGAATGAACATGAAATTGAACATCCCATCGGGAGACAGCGGTCCACATAATACCCCCCCTCAAAAAAACACCCCAATAAGTACACACTCTCCGGGTGTACTGGCAACAACCTAAACGCCGCTTCAATATCTGTTTTGGCCATGAGCGCCCCCGGGCCCGCTTCCCGCACCATTGCCAATGCAAAGTCGAATGACGTGTACGCCACTGACGACAACTCCCGGTCAATGCCATCATTGACAGATCCCCCCTTTGGAAAGGACAAATGGTGAATCAGGCGAAACTTCCCCTCTTCCTTTTTTGGCACTACATAATACTTCTTTTTCCAGCTTCTGCCTCACCACATCCGGATGTAGCCTGGCTGACTTCAAATTTTTTACCGCCCCCCTTTCCCCGGGGGATGCCTGACATGGGATCCTAAAACCTTCCTTAAAACCCTCTGCCAGCAACTGCGCGGTCCGCCGATCCGGATACTTATTTAGCCACGGGAGCATCGCCTCTCCTATCACCGGTGTTATCCCTCTTGGCAGGACCTTCTGGGAACCTCCTGAACCCCCCCGCCCTTTCCTGAAACAGCGCCCAACGGAGTGATTACCCCCGCAGGCTGAGCATTCGTGCCGGAACTTACATCCTGCACCGAATTTACACTGGGAATCATTAAACGCCCAGCACACTCCTTTCTTTGTTGCCTCCGCCACTCCTGGAG
This sequence comes from Gastrophryne carolinensis, assembly GCA_027917425.1. Lineage (NCBI taxonomy): Eukaryota > Metazoa > Chordata > Amphibia > Anura > Microhylidae > Gastrophryne > Gastrophryne carolinensis. Next base: position 75,572,089 of record CM051240.1, read on the forward strand.
TGGACGAGGTGGCGCCCCCCTGAAAGGGCGACGAGCTGGCCGCAGCAGAATACACACCCCCCCCCGAGAGTTCATAACCCGCAACCACAGCCCGATGTCCCTATGGTCCCAACCTAGCTCGGCACACACTGACATCCGCTGCCGGAATTGCTCATCATACCTCAGCCACGCCATCCCCCCATAAACCCAATGTACGAGTGCCCCTTAGCCTGATCCGAAACTGATGCCCCCCTTTTTTCCACCTCTGGACTGGGTCCCTTATCCACCCCCACGTCACGATCCCCCGGCGCTACCCCTGTCTGCACCACCGCCGTTCTACAACCTACAACCATCTCCCTGGGCACTCCCCCCCTTGCCGATGCCGGGTCCCACACCCCCCGCGGGTTTACCGCCAACTCTGAACCCGCAGCCTCCCATCGATCCAATAACTCCCGCATACCTGTTATAAAACCCCCCAGCCCACCGGAGCCACCCCCCCCCCCGGCGAGCCCCTCAAACCCCGAGTGCGACACGTTGCTGGATACGCCGATCAGTAGAGGCTCACCTTGATGAATGGCCCCGCCGCTCGGGATGCCCTCCCCACGACCGTCGTCCAGAGCCCGACTGACCCCGGATCCCGCCTCCTGCCGAATGTCCTGACGCACCCGCCGACCCCGGTGCCGCCGCTGGAGCTCCAAATGCAGATCTCGTCCCACCCGCGCTGGACGCCGCAAGCCTGGCCGACTCAGCGCGGGGCTCTCCGGTCCATCGTCCTGATGCTCCGACCGCCATTCCGCTCCGGATCCCTTCCTGATCGGACAAAATACCATTTTGTGAATACTCACAAAATACCATTTTGTGAATACTCACCAGTAAAATGGATATTATTGGTGTGTCACACACACCCCGCTTCCTGTAGTAATAACGTTCGGGTAAACCATCTCCAGATGTCATTGCAGAGAGAGAGAGATCTTGAACCTGGCCCCTCCCAGTCTATATATACCTGGGACCTCCCACTTAATCCCCAGTGTAATTGAAAAGCAGTAAGACAAGGTACCAGAAAAATTAACCCTCAACAAACTTATAGCTTCACCAAATAGAGAAAACCAGGATACTAAAAAGGGCGGGTGAAGCGGGGTGTGTGTGACACACCAATAATATCCATTTTACTGGTGAGTATTCACAAAATGGTATTATTCTTTGTGTGTCACACACACCCCGCTTCCTGTAGTAATAATGTTCGGGACATCCAAAAGCAGTTTCCCTAAAGGGTGGGTATCCAGCAGGAAGATGAAGCATAACTCAAACCACTGCAGTTTGCAGAACCTTGCGGCCAAACACAGCATCCGCTTAGGCTCGCACATCAACCTTGTAAAACTTTGTAAAAGTATGAACCAAGTAGCCGCCTTACAAACTTGTTCAACAGAGGCCTGGTGCTGAAAAGCCCAGGACGCACCAATAGCATGAGTAGAATGAGCAGTGATACGGAAGGGAGGAACTTTTCCCTTAGCCGTATAGGAGCCAATAATGGCTTGACGAATCCATTTACTAATGGAAGATTTAGCCGGGGCCAAACCCTTCCTAGGCCCACAAGGTACAACGAAAAAGGCATCAGTCTTACGGAAAGAAGACGTAGCACGCAAATAAAAATGAACACAGCGAACAACATCCAAACAGTGCAAAACCTTCTCCTTGTCATTCCTGGGTTTAGGACACAAGGAGGGAAGAACAATGTCCTGATTCAGATGGAATGCAGAAACAACCTTAGGAAGAAAATCCGATTTGAACCGAAATACCACCTTATCTTGATGTTTCTCAAGGTAGGGCGCCTGAATGGACAAGGCTGCCAACTCAGAGACACGCCGAACCGAAGTGATAGCCACAAGAAAGACTACCTTCTGAGTCAAAGTGGAAAGAGCAATATCCGACAAAGGCTCAAAAGGAGGAGCCTGAAGAGCAGACAAAACCAAATTCAGATCCCAAACAGGTAGCAACACCTTCCTAGGAGGCCGCAGATGCGTAACCCCCTGGAAAAAAGTCTTGACCAACGGATGAAGCGCAAAAGCCTTCTGAAAGAAAATAGACAAGGCAGAAACCTGCCCTTTAAGGTACTAAGCTGGAGACCAGCATCCAGTCCAGAATTCTGGAAACAGAAAAGACTCTGCAGGGCAAAGATCTAGCCTCACACCAATCGATGTAAGAACGCCAGGTTCTATAATAGATAGCAGAGGAAGACCTCTTTCGAGCACAGATAAGAGTCTTAATAACTGAATCAAAAAGACCCTTCTCCTTTAAGATGGAGGTTTCAGCAGCCAAGCCGTCAAAGCCAGCGTTGGTAAATTGGGGTAACGCAGCCGAACCTGAGTGAGAAGATCCGGCCGCAGAGGAAGCTCGAACTGATCCACTGCCATCCGAACGACGTCCGCGAACCACATTCTTCTTGGCCACCTTGGAGCCACGAGAATGGCGGGGACCCTTTCCAGAATCAACTTTCTTAACACTCTTCCTAGCAAGGGAATCGGAGGGAACAGATACAGGAACCCCAGGTTCCCCCAGCTCAGAGACATGGCATCCACCGCCAGAGCCAGAGGATCCTGAGACATTGATACAAAAGTCGGAAGTTTGTAATTGTGACGAGAGGCAAACAGGTCCACCTCCGGTGTTCCCCACCGAAGACACAGAGCCTGAAAAACCTGAGGATGGAGAGACCATTCCCCCAGATGGGAGGAGCATCTACTTAGCAGGTCCGCTTCCTGTTTTCCACCCCCGGAATGTAAACTGCCGACAGGCAAGGAACATGAGCCTCCGCCCAGGTCAGAATCAGGGAAACCTCTCTGAGAGCTCCCAGACTGCGAGTCCCTCCCTGATGATTGATGTAGGCAACCGCCGTCCTGTTGTCCGAACGCACCTGAACCGGAAGGCCCCGGACATGGTGAGTCAGAAGAGAAAGAACCAGACGGATAACTCTCAGCTCCAGAACATTGATGGGCAAGTGAGCCTCTCGAGGACCCCACTGCCCCTGGAACTGAAGATCCTTCCAGAATCCCCCCCAACCCGAAAGGCTGGCGTCCGTGGTGACAGTCTCCCATAGAGGAGTCAGAAAGGACTTGCCCTTCAAGAGATTGTTCGAAACCAACCACCACCGAAGAGACTGCCGGACCCGGGAGGACAACTGGAAGGGTTGGTCCAATGAAAGTGGACAACGGTCCCAAGATGCCAACAGATGCATCTGAAGAGTCCGAGTGTGAAACTGAGCAAAGGGAACTGCCTCGAAGGAGGCTACCATCAACCCCACCAGCCTCATCCCCAGACGGATGGACGGTCGAGGATTGGAGAGAAGAAGCCGAACCAAATCCTGAATCAAAAGTATCTTCGACTGAGGTAGAAAAACACTGTGCTGACACGAGTCTATTGTCATCCCCAAGAAGGACGCCACCCTGGCCGGAGTCAGGGAGGACTTGGGATAGTTGATTACCCAACCGAAGTTTTCCAGCGTAGAAACCACCATGCTGGTGTCCTTCTCCGCTTGATTGAAGGAAGGAGCCATGATGAGAAGGTCGTCCAGGTAAGGCAAAATTTGAATGCCTTGAGTTCTGAGAATGGCCATCACCCCTGCTAGAACCTTGGTGAACACCCTTGGCGCCGAGGTAAGACCAAACGGAAGCGCCACGAATTGAAAATGCCGATCCTCTACCATGAAGCGCAGAAAACGCTGATGGACTGGGCAGACGGGAACATGCAGATAAGCATCCTTTATGTCTATGGACGTCATGAAGTCCCCCTGCCGAAGAGAAGTGATGGCCGAGTGCAGAGTTTCCATGCGAAACTTCCGTGGACGAATGGACCTGTTGAGGAACTTCAGATCCAGGATAGGGCGCACCGATCCGTCCCTCTTGGGCACCGTGAAAAGATTGGAATAGAAACCGAGACCCAATTCCAAGGTTGGCACCGGATGGATGACTGCCATATCTAGAAGATTCTCTACCGACACTCGGAGTTCTTGGGCGACCAAAGGATCGGTAGGTATTCCGGACTTGAGAAATCTTGAGGGAGGACGGGACTGGAACTCCAGTTTGTAACCGGACGACACCACCTCCCGAATCCATCTGTCCGGGACCGCCTGGACCCAAGTCTGGGAGAAGTGTCGCAACCGTCCCCCCACCCTCACGGGTGAGGGTGCCCCCTCATTACTGAGTAGCCTTGGGCGTGGACTTAGGCTTAGAGCCCCACGAATGACCGGAACGGCCGCGGCCTCGCCCCCGGTTCCAGCTCGTGCCCCTGGTAGCAGGAAGGGAGGCCCCTCTGCCTGCCCTGGCACCCCGAAAGGAAGGATTGAAAGAAGAGGTTCCTCGAAAAAGACGTTGCGGCTTCCTGCGCTGAGGCAACTTGCCTCCCTTGGTGACTGAATCCAACTTGTCACCAAACAGGCGTAAACCCAGAAAAGGAAGAGCTGTAAGTGATCTTTTAGCACCAACGTCCGCCGTCCATTGACGGAGCCACACTGACCGCCGAATAGCAACCAAAAGAGCAGATGTCCTGCTACACATGGCCATAGCATCATCCTGGGCGGCCAGAACAAAAGAAGCAAAAGACTCACACAATTGAAGAGAGGTAAACTCCTCACATTCCGGATCAAGATCCGCGTACAAATTTTTGATCAAGGCTTTAAGAGCCAATAGGACAATGGAAGAAGCGCATACCGGACGCAAGGTCGAACCGGCACTGATGAAATCATGACGAGCCAGTTGATCGATTCTACGATCCTCAACATCCTTAATTGTAGTAGTGTCTGGTGAATGCAGCACTGAATAATTAGAGAGCCCCAAAACCGATGCATCAACGTCTGGGGGTACCGTCCAAAGTTTGACCAATTCCTCCGAAAAGGGATACCTCCTGTCCCAATTAGCCGGAGAGCCAACAAGGCGGGTCGGCTGTTCCCATTCCTTAAGCACAACCCTTTCAAAATGTAGCTGACCAGGGAATGCTAAACGTGGCTTAGGCATCTCAAATAGCTCACCCTTAGGCGGAGGGACCGCCGCAGGTGGATCCAGAGACAAAATTTCAAAAACCTTGGAAAGGATAGAAGGAGTATCACAAGACACCCCAGTAGTCAAATCTGTCGAAGTATCAGTCAACAGGGGAGCATCAATATCATCCAAATCTTCCAAAATTTCCCCTTCTTCAGGCAAAGGACAATCTGACCAGTCTAACACCTCCGCTGCCTCCAAGGCAGGAGTCAGAGAAGGAGAATCAATGTGTTTCCTTGTAACCGTAGCCTTATGAGCTACCTGTGCAGACCACAACTTCTCGAGAGTGGCCACTCGAGCGCACAACTCAGATTGCGAATCCCCAGCTGTGACAACGTCACCCTGGGTCCGGAATAAAAGTGGAGGGGCAGGGGACGACTGAGGTTGCGAAGAGCCAGGAGCCGGAGTACCAGACTGGCGAGCAATATTCTGCTGTGCGCAAGGACCGCACAAAATGACATCATCCCCTGGGAGTGGAACCCCACATCCCCCACACTGCCTAGATTGCCCCGAAGAGCCATTTCCGGTATCATTGGAAGCCTCCATTCGGTGAAACTTTTTGGAAATTCGCAGAGCCCAGGTATTTATGCTATAAGCTACCCGGGATGCCCCTTATTCATTAATTAAAGTGCCGGGAGTGGAAGGATTTTTTGTAACCCAAAATAAGACTAGCCAGGTACATGTACAATCAACAAATTCAATACAGTAAAGGACCTTTACTTATTTTGTAGGAAACTATCATTAAAATACTATTTTTCTGACTCCACTCAGAACATTGAATCATGGAGTACCTCTGAACAGGAACAACAGGCATTACAGGACCTAACGGACCTTTTGGATGAACAACGGCCCACAGATTTGGAGGTGGAAACTTTGAGAAAACCTTCCACCTTTACACCACCATGGAACCACATCCCTGCCTTACAGGCTTTCCTTAACACGGTGAGTAAGGAAGTTAAAAAACTTACACCCACAACCTCTAATAGAAATCTTTCTAAAGAGGAATGGAAAGCAATACAATCTTTACAAAATTCCCCCGATTTAATAATAAAGGTATCGGATAAAGGGGGGAATGTGGTGATTCTCCCACGGAAGTACTACGTGGAGGAGGTTTTAAGACAGCTCAAAGATGGGAGTACCTACCAAAAGTTGGATAACAACCCTATATTGATATACAAAGACGAATTTGACACACTAATAACAGGAGCATTCCAGAATGGCCTAATTAATCGCACTCTTTTCCAATTCTTAAAGGTGGAATATCCAAGGATTCCAACATTTTACATCCTTACCAAGGTGCACAAAAACCTGAATAAACCGCCTGGCCGTCCAATAATCTCAGGAATGGGAAGCTTGACGGAACACGCATGTATGTATATCGACAAATTGTTACAACCACATGTAGTATCGTTAAACTCATTTATACGTGACTCAACTTTGAACCGACTCAACTCCTTACAAGTTCCAGAGGGAACCATACTTGTAGCGTGCGATGTTGAATCGCTTTACACAAACATTTCACACCTGATGGCCATAAAAACAGTAAAATATTTTCTCAGTATGGAGTCCATCGAAAATAGACCTCTGCAGAGCTTTGTAGTGGATTTTGTTGTCCTTTATATTAACACACATCTTTGATGATAAGTTCTATAGACAAATCCGAGGAGTGGCGATGGGCGCGAAATGCGCCCCATCCATTGCTAATCTTTTTTTGGGATGGTGGGAGCGGGAAGTCGTCTGGGGAGACAACATGAGCCTGTACCAGCCCCATATTTTGGGCTGGTACAGATTCATTGACGACGTCCTGCTCCTGTGGCAGGGGCCTGTGGAATCCTGTGATGACTTAATTTCTGAACTTAATAACAACCCTTACAATATACACTTAACATACACACGTTCCTCAGAAAGAATAGAATTTCTTGACTTAAGCATACAACTAAATGCTGATGGCTTGATTTCCACATGTCTCTTCAGGAAACCCACTGCCACCAATAGTCTTTTACATTATAGAAGCTTTCACCAAAAAAAGCTAAAGGATGGAATGCCGACCGGACAATTTTTGAGGATTAAACGCAACTGCTCAGAAGACTACAAATTTAGAGAGGAAGCAATAACCATGAGAAGACGATTTCAACAGAGGGGATACCCTCTTGGAGTGATTCGGAGAGCGGAAAGGCGAGCCCTGAGGACACCAAGGGAGGAACTACTTAAAATCAAACAGAAAAAGAGGGAGCAAGCAGAGGTGAGATTTATTTCTACTTATAACAGTGACTGGCAGAAGATTAGAACGATTCTTCAGAAGTATTGGCCGATACTACAGGCGGATCCAAAGCTAGCAGAACACACCTCAAGGGGGCCACTTTTAACAGCTAGACGTGCCCCCAGTCTGAAAGACCGACTGTGCAGGAGCCATTATTCGAGACCACCAAACTGGCTAACTAAAAGCAAAGACACAGGGGGATGTAGACCCTGTGGCAGGTGTAGCGTGTGCCCATTAGTGGCCAAAACAGCCACAATTAAGGATTTCAACTCGGGTAGGGACATCAAAATTAGGGGTCATTTCAACTGCAGATCGGAGGGCATTATATATGTCCTCCGCTGCACGTGCCCTAAGTACTATGTGGGAGAGACTCTTAATGCGGTTAAGATCCGGATCCAAAAGCATCTCTCCACGATCCGGCTAGCCTCTAGAGATGCTGAGGATGGTAAAAATTTGATGCCTGTGGTGTCACACTTCTTGCAGTACCATCGGGGGAACACTGACCATCTACAGGTGATATATGTGGATCAAGTTAAATTAGGCTCCAGAGGGGGTAACCGCAAAAGAAGACTTTTACAAAAGGAAATGCAGTGGATTTATACATTACAATCCAGATCCCCGGGGGGTATGAATGAGGATTTCTCATTTCAGGCTTTCCTGGGTCGAGATTAACAACAGATTAATAATAAGGAAATAATATTCCTTATTACTTCTTTTCTACGGTGTAGACAGATATCTCTGGTCACCCCTCAACTGTGTTGCCCAGATGTAGTTATTGCCAACATCTAGGTTGTTTGACATCTTACCTTGATTAAGCACTAATCACTTGTCACTTCCTTTCCAGCACTCTTTGTTGTATAATATTGTGTCCCCTATATTAATTATCAAATGCCTCACCCCTATTTGGTTATCTCCTTAGATCATAACCATGTGTTGAAAATGATGTGTACATGAGGAGGGGCTGAAGGTGGAAAAATTGTCTACAGGATGAGTGGATTGGCCTAATTGAGGGATTAGAACTCGCAGCCCAAAACGACTCCTTAAGAAATCCGATTGGGAGAAATTTGGGGAAGACGCTGATATATCCATTCTGATAACTTTACATTGGATAAAGATATGTCTACTCTGGATGAAGAGAATTATTCCATCTGAATATAAGGGACCCAGTTTGGGATCCATAGTAATACTGAGTAGACACTTTATTGCATAACCCCTTCTTCTCATTAATATTGGATAACTAATTCTGTTGTCATAAAGCCCAGCTTTGGTATGTAAGAGGGATGCAGCAGTTTGTAAATCATGGAACAATTGCTTATATATATATATGTCTACAACTATACGTATCCATTCATTATTTGCATAGACCTAATGTTGTGCTCCACTCCCTTTTTGGGGATGTGATGTAGCAATAACAAATATATAGGATTATTAGAAATGAGGGGCTTGTCTTGTATATTTTTCACTATATGTACCTTTTTGAATAGCTTTGCACGTTGGTGTTTGGGGTAACTTTTATATATGTATATATATACATTGTTTTTTTTTTCCCCCACCCCCTCTGATATACTCACCTTCCGCGTTCCGCCATTCAACACACTGACAGGGCAGGGCGGACTGAGCTGTGTGTCGGTGTCGCGCGCGCCCAGACGCGTGACCGCCCAGGACCTCCTACTGCAGGGGAGTAATCCCGGGCGTGCGCGTGCTGAGTTGCGCGCGCTGGGACGCACATCTCGGGCTTGCGCTCCATTGGGCGGACGTGACGTGCCCCCGGCGCGTTGCCCCTGCGACGGACATTTTCCGGTCGGGCGGGGCGCGTGCCGGCGGTGCGACAATGGAACAGCGTTTATGCAGGTGGGTTTAAAAGGAGGGGGCACCCACATAGGCTCATACACCCTGGCGAAGTGGCGAATAGCCACGCAACGCGTCGGTGCTGAGCTGCTGTGCGGGACCCCAGAGGCATACTAAATTGGTGATGTGACCTTTTATTCATACTTGTATACATTTGTATTATTACTGTAATGGCAGCAAAACCTGGTTTCTTTAAACACTGGTTGTTGTAAACAGTGGCACTAGGTAATTGGCACTTTAGATTGAGTTTTATTTTAATACTCCATTGACATTGATTAGGATATATTAATTGATATATATTTCACATGGTTTTTTTGTTTCCACTTTGTATGTATAGTGTATGAGTTTTTATCTCTATGTACTGCTATGTATTCGTGCTCTACATAGATTCATTATAGATAGTTATAAGGGTTTTTTTTCCTTTTTTCTTTTTTTCTTTTGTGTATATATATATATATTTGCTATATAGATTTTGGTATTTGCACATGTTTTGTATTTTTGCACCTTAAGCACTTTCTTACCCAGGTCTGAACCTGCCGTTTTACATTGACATTAATTGTGTATATTATTAATTTACTGTTATTCACTTAAAGCCTCCTTTAGGGTCCCCCCTCAGTGTTTGTTATGTCGATATATGTTTTTTAATATGTCTTTTTATGTGTGTAAATTTTTAAAGCTCTCATTCAATAAAATTATATACTTTTATAAATAAGTGGTGTCATATAGCATAGTGTGCGGCGGTGATAGGGGAACCAAGGGGGGCGTGTCTAGGGCCCCCAATTGTTGTTGTTTCTTAGCCAGGTATATCAGACTGGGAGACCCATGCAGCAGGGGTATCCCAAATCTGGAAAGACAGAAAAAACAGTGTAAAATTCATGAATAAACCGCACATGCACACAGAGAGAAAAACAATATTATCCAATAAAAATACTAAATAAATATATATATATATATATATGACTTAAAATAAATATGGTCACGTACATTTTAAGCATGCTGATGCCTAACTAAAGGATCAAGCATGAGATATAATGCATAATGAAAAGAAAGCCACCATGGCTTGTTATAACTGACAAAAAAGCCTCCAATCTATACTTATATGGACCACAGCATAAAGTCCCCTAATGGGAATAAGCACTCATTGAATGTAATACAGAAGCGAAGGAGCTATAGTAAAAGACCTTTTTAAGTGGCCGCAGTTGAAAGAGGCAGCGGGACCAGGGCGCAGAAATCACCTCACAGGCCGGTGCAAGCGATCCCACAGCTGAAATAAGAGAGCGCGCGCGAAGCGCTCTGACCCTGCCCCGCTCGCCAATCACCGCACAGCACGGGCCGCACCGAGCGCGGCCCCGCCCCTAAAGCACGGATTACCTCAGAGAGGTAAAAAATGGCCCAAACCGGACCCGGTCTGCTGACCCCGCCAGAAGAAAACTCTGCACACAGTCAAACACACTCATAATAAAAGACACACACAGACACGCGCGCACCGACGTCCACATGAATAAGTACAATTAAAAGGGAAATGACCTCAGGATATGCTAGAAAAGACCCCTCACCCCCCCCCCCCAAAGGACTTCCCCACCAAAAAAGGGGAGGCCATGAGAAGGAGAGACGAGATATGGGGACAACGGGACGGGGCATCCCAAAATCCGGGTCACCAACCGGATAACCACTCTGCCCCAATAATGGGGACTAGTGGAGGAGATAAGCTCCTAGGCACCACCAGGTGCCGGCTACCATTACCCAGTCAGCAGCCGAAGATGGGAGGTTTCCGATAGTTACAAAATACAAGTAAAAAAAGAACTGGGCAGAAATAGACCAGGGGGGGTGCCGGGGTGCAGAGAGAGAACACTGGGGATTAAGTGGGAGGTCCCAGGTATATATAGACTGGGAGGGGCCAGTTTCAAGGTCTCTCTCTCTCTGCAATGACATCTGGAGATGGTTTACCCGAACGTTATTACTACAGGAAGCGGGGTGTGTGTGACACACAAAGAATAAGAAGAGGAGAGGAACCCGTCCGTTCCATGCAACCCACTCCCCGTGAGCTGGGATGCGGCGCTGGATCATCCGTGGCGAGGGGAGCGCTAAGCGGGGTGGACGCCAGCCGCGCTAGGCCCGGGAGCGGGACGCCAGCTTGAATGGCCAATTCTGGAGCTGATTGGGGGAGGGGTCGCTGACCCCCCCCGCCCTCCCAGCGACTCCAAAGGGGGGTGGGGTGGTTGCGCGCGGGCCGTCGTGGATGGGGGGTGGGAGGGGTGGCGCACGCGCGAGAAGCCGGACCGGGATACCCGAAGGGGCCAGGGGGTGTGCCGCTTGAGGGGCCCCCCACGCGTCACTCCAGGTCCTGTACTTTCCCTTGAGGGGGCCCGGCCAGCGTCCGCGAGGACGCTGGGGCCCCCCCCACTTTGTCCCTCCCTGTGAATATTAGGGGCCCCTGTGGCATCACAAAAGATACCCAGGGCTCCCGCACCTGCCGAAAAGGGGGCCTGACCAGCGTCCGAGATCTTTGGCCCCTGTCATGTCCTGCATTAGGAGCCCCAGAGGCGTCACCCAAGATGCCTGGGGCCCCTGTACATACATCCGGGGGAGCCCGGCAAGCGTCCACAAGGACGCCGGGGGCTCCCCCCCGTGTCCCCCCCTTCTGGTTTTACTCTGAGCCCCGGCGGCGTCAGCACAGACGCCAGGGGCTCCAGCACTAGAGCAGGCGGCACCGCACCGGCCGCCTGCTCGCTTGTCTGCCCCGCCTCTCTCTCGCTGCAATGGAGGGGGCGGAGCCTCTCCCCGCAGCCCGGCCGAGGACAGCTCTCCAGACGGCGGCCCAAGAACCCGGCGCGCGCGGCCACTCCGGGACCGTGGCCGCGCCGCCGCACCAGGTGGGTTCCCCCGGACCGCGGCGGGAGGAGGGGGGCAGACTCGGGCCCCCGCAGCCCGCCGGGAGCGGGAGGGGGCCGCGCTCGCCTGCCTGGAGGGGCCAGCAGGCGAGCCCACAGTTAAAGGGGGGCTCCCCCGCCGCATGGTGCGGTGAGGGGGAGAGGGGCTGAGGCGGGCAACTGCCTGCCTCACCCGTCGGGACTGCCCGGGAGGAGGGGGCGGCGAGGCGGGGGCCGGAGACAGCAAACTCCTTACCCAGTCCTTGCCTCGCCGCTCCACCTCCCGGCGCAGTAACGACATTAGGGCTTCCATACTAGGGGTCTGGACGGGCGTCAGTACTGACCGCACGTTCCAGCGAAGAGATCAGGGGCCAAAGAGGAAGAGGAGGGGGGACCTGCCCCTATATACTCCCCCCCTCCCCCTCCTCTGAGGTCACTTAGAATTTGACTATCCTGGGTTTTGGTCCCTTCCCCCTAAAGCAGGGCCGGCACCAGCATCTGGCAAACCCGGGCACGTGCCGAGGACACGGGGCCAGTGGGGGGCCCACTCGTGCAGCAATTGCGTGTTTCATATACTTACCCTCCTCATTCCTTCACTGCTCCAGTCTTGCTGGGCCTGTGGTGCGTCGCTTTGGTGGTGGGGCGGGGTTGTAGGCTGCTTGCTTGCACACCTGCTCCTCCATCGTCTGATTGGTTACTTCGCCTGCCGGTCTGTCCAATGGCGAGGCGGCTCTGGGCGGCCCTGGGGAGCTGCGCCAGTGAAGCAAAAATAAATAGTTCCGGCAAGCAAGTCCCAGCGTCCCGGGCCCCTGCAAACAGGTATGTAGTGCAACGCCCGGGGAGGGGCCAGCACTGGAAAGAGAAGCCATATTGCAGGTTGCTGTGAGTCCCACTGTTACATAGCCACAGGGGGCAGGATGCTATGCCCCCCCCCCAAGCAGCAGGCATGGGCCATGATGCTATGGGGCCCCAAGGGCAGCAGTCTGGCCCCATGACTGCTGCACAGGTTGCCCCATAGCAGCCTGGCTCCTGTGGCTGTGTAACAGGGGGAAAGCGCCTTTTTAGTTTTATATCTCCACAAAAATTCCTCCTATGTGGGGTTATGATTTTCCTTAAGGACTCCACTTAAAATCGATCCCAATATTCTCCTTCTTTATGTCACCAAAATAAAGTGCATGTGTCTCCGCAAGAACTCATTTGGAATTTCACCATAAAAGCAAAAGGAGGAAAAAGAGGGATCTAGCGCAATATGTTTTTAATAAGTTTAAAATCTATAAAACGTGCCAATCTCGCACTCACATTTAAACAGTTTTACATGCGCATTAAGTACCAGGAGCGGTTCTCACCCAACCTCTGTGTACATCGGCCGATGATGGAAGGGATGAGGATACCGCCTCCGATAAAGAGCTCCAAGGACCACAATGTGAAAAGATGGTGCTACCACTGCCGCTGTCCTCAGTAGTGTGTCCTATCATTTTAGTCTATTGTATAAAAATCTGCTGGATATTCAGATTATAACACGTTGAGCAGTGCTACTCTGTAAAAAGTAGTATTTTGGAACACACAAATTTTAGCGCGGTAATCTATTTCAATTTTCAACCTATAATGTGTAACGGGGGGTCCACAGCAACCTACAATATGGCCCCTCCTTCCAGGTGCAGCAGTCAACAGACCAGACTGCCATGGGGCCACCCGTGCAGCAGCCATAGGGCCAGGCTGTGCTTCTGCACAGGGGGGGCCCACAGCAGCCTGGCCCCTGTAGCTTTGTAATGGTGGGCTGCCGGGCACTGTGGCTAACGTGAAGGAGGGGCCCTATAGCAGACTGCTGTGCCCCCCCCCCCCCCCCCACTGTTATCTGGCAACAGGGGCCAGGCTACTATGGGGTCCCCTGTTCAGCAACCAAGGGAGCCTGGTTGCTATGGAACCCCTATGCAGCAGCAGCTTTAGGGCTGCAGTACAAAGCAAAAGAAAGAAAGCAAGCAAAAGATAGTAGGAAAGACAAAAGGAAAGAGATAGGGGAAGAGACAGGAGATAAAGAGTGATGAAAGGAAGGGTGAAAAAAGAGTGAGGAAAGGAAGGGAGGAAAGACAACGGGAAGAAAGAAAGAACAATGCATAGCGTTAAATGCTGGCACACATTGCGTGAATTTTTACCCAGGATGCCTTGGATGAGGGATAATCAGCCAGCCCTGTCTTAGATTCCATGGCCGGCCACAGAGGAGGATGTTCCTCTTTAAAGAGGAGCAATACCCAGGATTTTGTTTCGTCTGTAAAAATTCACCCTTCCCTGTTGCTATGGCACATGTGTGGGCTCTCATCCAATCAGAGCCATTTGCTGTGCATATCTAATGTTCGTCAAATGGCTGTGTATGTCACAAGGGGCCCACTCAGACTCTGTTGCCCAGGGGCCCCATAAAACCCTGGAGACAGCCCTGCCCCCAAAGCATCCATAACTGGCATGCCCCGCTATGTGAAACCCTCCAGGTTGCCCAAACTAACTCACCTTTCCCCAGTCCAATCAGGTGCCACATCCCCGCTACCCTCTGGCAGGGAGCATGCCCGCACCGGCCATTCACTGTTGCCAGGCTGGGGCACATGTCCTGCTAAAGAGATAGCAAGGAGAAGGTGAGTATACTGGGTTTCACACAGCGGGGCATCCCAATTTTGGATGCCCCAGGGGGCTGATGGCCATGAGTTTTGGTCCACTTTAAGGTAGGTTAGGTAGCCTAGTGGGTGGGCAGGTAGGTGAGTGAACAGGTAGGTCGGTTGGTGGGTGGGTAGGTTAGTAGATGGGTTAGTGGGCAGGCACGTAGGATGGGTCAGGAATCAAAACAAGACACTTTCTTTTTATTACATTTACTTCTGCCGTGATGTCACCCACCTGGCGCTGCCGCTGATGACACTTCTTCCTCGGCTCCTCCCTCCTTCGCCACTATTGGAAGCTCCTTCATGTGGGTCCACCACACTAGCTCTCTACCTCCCCTCTTTACAAGGCAATCCAGGGGTTTCACACAGTGGGGGCATCCTGATGTGGGATGCCCTGGGGGAAAGCCAGCAGTCAGCCCGGGAATCTTTTAGATTCCGGGATGTTTTTGTGCTGCGTCTTCCAGTCTAGCTGCTCAGTGAGACCAGATCTGGAGCAAGTGAAATGGCCTCAACTGTGTGTTTTGGGAGCTCTGCATTAAAGCAGACCAAAGGTGTTTCGCATATCTGGGTTTTGCTATTGTGTGTGAAACCCCAAATCAGCTGTTTAATTACCTCCACTGTGTGAAACCCCCCCGATCGCCGCAGCTAACTCACCTCACCGCGGTCCTATGGCGCATGCGCAGCTGCTCCTCTAATCAGCGCGCTCCTCTAATCAGCGCGCACGGAGCCGCTGAGCTATGGGTGTCTAAGGGACGTCTAAGCTAAGCGGCTCCGAGCACGCTGGCGGCCGCATCTCGCGCTTCCCTCTAACAGGGAGCATGCCCGCACCATTCTAGAGGCATAGCGAGGATGTGGCCGTGGCCCGTGCATGCGCCGTTGGACCGGGAAAGAAGGTGAGTTTATGGGTGACCTGGGGGGTTTCACACAGTGGGGCATCCCGATTTTGGATGCCCCCCGTAGAGGGAATGGATCAGCCCGGAAATCTCCAGCTGGGTTTTGGTCCACTATAATAAGCATGCAGTGGTTTGCCTGCTTATTAAAAACCTTTTATGTTTAATATAGGGAATGTGCGCTCACCACCTAATCCCGAGTGTGCACGGCCATGGGTAGTCTCAAACCCACTAAATGGCACAAAAAGCAGAGCGAATGGTCTGCACCTCTTCTCATAAAACTTCACTTTTAATTATGCGCTTAAAATCTCCATAGTGTATCAAAAGCCTTTGGGATGCCCTGCTGTGCAAAACCCTTAGGGTTACCATTAAAATGACCTATTCTAAGTATGTCACA
Source organism: Gastrophryne carolinensis (assembly GCA_027917425.1). NCBI lineage: Eukaryota > Metazoa > Chordata > Amphibia > Anura > Microhylidae > Gastrophryne > Gastrophryne carolinensis. The sequence goes on from CM051240.1 coordinate 75,588,005, forward strand.
CACCCCGCTTCAAGATATTCATTACCTGTGGGTAGCACGGTCCTGTAGAGGGCTTCTGCAGAGATGATTGGAGGAAAGAAAGCCCCTCCCAGTCCATAAGCACCTGGACCTCCCACTCACCACCCAGTCTTCATCTCTGCAGACGGCGAGCAAGCAGCAGATGATATCTCCTCCTTGCACAGGGGGACTTTAAGGTAGCCGGGTCTACTCCCGGCCTATATATATTTTTATTTCCGTTCGGACTCTTTATTCCCTTTATTAATATATAGCTATTTAAATGCCTCCCAGTCTTGACTGCTGTCCGAGCGAGGGTATAACAGCACCTCAGGTGCTCAGGAGCTATGCTCCACTGCGAGACCCTATAAAGAGGGTAGGCGGTTATACCGGGTTGGTGACTCCGGTTTGGGATGCCATGTCCAAGAGTTTAATTTTCCCCTTAAATGGCCTATTCCCCTTTTTTAGTTGTGTGGAGGCCTCTTATTCAGCTTCTGGTGTTTTTCTATGGGGGCGCCTGGAAAATAGATTTATTTGAAATGTTTGTTTAAAATGTTTACTTTTCTGGTATGAATAGTTATAATGTAAACTTGTTGCAATCTTTTTTACTGACAGACACTGGATTTTTACCTCAGAGCTGAGGGGAGGATTTCTCCCCTCAGGCTCTTCAGTGAGGGGGTGGGGCCGGGCCTTCGGTATGAGGCCGCAGCCCGCGCCCTTTAGGAGTTTGGAGCTGGTAGCGTGACCGAGCGGGGAGCAGCTCCGCTTGTTATGCGGGCTGCTACCGGCTCTATTATGTGCCGCGGCTGCCTGCGGCACCGGTGCGCGAGTGTTAATGGAGGGGAGCTTCCCCTCACGTCTGACAGACACTGTGCTGGGTTTTTTTCCTCAGAGCTGAGACAGGTGCTGGATTTTACCTTCAGCTTATTCAGCTTCTGGTGTTTTTCTATGGGGGCGCCTGGAAAATAGATTTATTTGAAATGTTTGTTTAAAATGTTTACTTTTCTGGTATGAATAGTTATAATGTAAACTTGTTGCAACTAGAGATGAGCGAACTTTTGAAAAATTCGATTCGACTGATTCGCCGAATTTTCCGACAAAAATCGTTTCGACCCGAATAAATTCGCGACGAATCGCTATTAAAAACGGCTATTTCTGAGCCTCCTAGAGCCTCAATAGGGTTGTAAACCATTCTGCCTTGCTGTAACACGCACAGGATGCGTGCTGGGTTAGTTAAATAATACTTTGAAGAAATATCACATGCAGATCAGAGGCATCGCAAATAGAATCGCAGAGCGGCACAATTGCAGAGAGTTGAAGTGGCATCGCTTATGAGGGGCAGAAGGAGCCCAAACATTGCTTTAAAGAGACACTGGAGTTGGCAGCAGCAGGAGCCCAAAAATTGGATGAATCACACCCTGGAGTTGGCAGCAGCAGCAGCAGGAGCCCAAACATTACTTTAAAGAGACCCTGGGGTTGGCTTCAGGAGCCCAAAAATTGGATGAATCACACCCTGGAGTTGGCAGAAGTTGGCAGCAGCAGCAGCAGGAGCCCAAATATTACTTTAAAGAGACACTGGAGTTGGCTTCAGGAGCCCAAAAATTGGATGAATCACACCCTGGAGTTGGCAGCAGCAGCAGGAGCCCAAATATTACTTTAAAGAGACCCTGGGGTTGGCTTCAGGAGCCCAAAAATTGGATGAATCACACCCTGGAGTTGGCAGCAGCAGCAGGAGCCCAAACATTACTTTAAAGAGACCCTGGGGTTGGCTTCAGGAGCCCAAAAATTGGATGAATCACACCCTGGAGTTGGCAGAAGTTGGCAGCAGCAGCAGCAGGAGCCCAAATATTACTTTAAAGAGACACTGGAGTTGGCTTCAGGAGCCCAAAAATTGGATGAATCACACCCTGGAGTTGGCAGCAGCAGCAGGAGCCCAAATATTACTTTAAAGAGACCCTGGGGTTGGCTTCAGGAGCCCAAAAATTGGATGAATCACACCCTGGAGTTGGCAGAAGTTGGCAGTAGCAGCAGCAGGAGCCCAAATATTACTTTAAAGAGACCCTGGGGTTGGCTTCAGGAGCCCAAAAATTGGATGAATCACACCCTGGAGTTGGCAGAAGTTGGCAGCAGCAGCAGCAGGAGCCCAAATATTACTTTAAAGAGACACTGGAGTTGGCTTCAGGAGCCCAAAAATTGGATGAATCACACCCTGGAGTTGGCAGCAGCAGCAGGAGCCCAAATATTACTTTAAACAGACCCTGGGGTTGGCTTCAGGAGCCCAAAAATTGGATGAATCACACCCTGGAGTTGGCAGCAGCAGCAGGAGCCCAAACATTACTTTAAAGAGACCCTGGGGTTGGCTTCAGGAGCCCAAAAATTGGATGAATCACACCCTGGAGTTGGCAGAAGTTGGCAGCAGCAGCAGCAGGAGCCCAAATATTACTTTAAAGAGACACTGGAGTTGGCTTCAGGAGCCCAAAAATTGGATGAATCACACCCTGGAGTTGGCAGCAGCAGCAGGAGCCCAAATATTACTTTAAAGAGACCCTGGGGTTGGCTTCAGGAGCCCAAAAATTGGATGAATCACACCCTGGAGTTGGCAGCAGCAGCAGGAGCCCAAACATTACTTTAAAGAGACCCTGGGGTTGGCTTCAGGTGCCCAAAAATTGGATGAATCACACCCTGGGGTTGGCAGAAGTTGGCAGCAGCAGCAGGAGCCCAAATATTACTTTAAAGAGACACTGGAGTTGGCTTCAGGAGCCCAAAAATTGGATGAATCACACCCTGGAGTTGGCAGCAGCAGCAGGAGCCCAAATATTACTTTAAAGAGACCCTGGGGTTGGCTTCAGGAGCCCAAAAATTGGATGAATCACACCCTGGAGTTGGCAGCAGCAGCAGGAGCCCAAACATTACTTTAAAGAGACCCTGGGGTTGGCTTCAGGAGCCCAAAAATTGGATGAATCACACCCTGGAGTTGGCAGAAGTTGGCAGCAGCAGCAGCAGGAGCCCAAATATTACTTTAAAGAGACACTGGAGTTGGCTTCAGGAGCCCAAAAATTGGATGAATCACACCCTGGAGTTGGCAGCAGCAGCAGGAGCCCAAATATTACTTTAAACAGACCCTGGGGTTGGCTTCAGGAGCCCAAAAATTGGATGAATCACACCCTGGAGTTGGCAGCAGCAGCAGGAGCCCAAACATTACTTTAAACAGACCCTGGGGTTGGCTTCAGGAGCCCAAAAATTGGATGAATCACACCCTGGAGTTGGCAGAAGTTGGCAGCAGCAGCAGCAGGAGCCCAAATATTACTTTAAAGAGACACTGGAGTTGGCTTCAGGAGCACAAAAATTGGATGAATCACACCCTGGAGTTGGCAGCAGCAGCAGGAGCCCAAATATTACTTTAAAGAGACCCTGGGGTTGGCTTCAGGAGCCCAAAAATTGGATGAATCACACCCTGGAGTTGGCAGCAGCAGCAGGAGCCCAAACATTACCTTAAAGAGACCCTGGGGTTGGCTTCAGGAGCCCAAAAATTGGATGAATCACACCCTGGAGTTGGCAGAAGTTGGCAGCAGCAGGAGCCCAAATATTACTTTAAAGAGACACTGGAGTTGGCTTCAGGAGCCATAAAATTGGATGAATCCCACCCTGGAGTTGGCAGCAGCAGCAGGAGCCCAAATATTACTTTAAACAGACCCTGGGGTTGGCTTCAGGAGCCCAAAAATTGGATGAATCACACCCTGGAGTTGGCAGCAGCAGCAGGAGCCCAAACATTACTTTAAACAGACCCTGGGGTTGGCTTCAGGAGCCCAAAAATTGGATGAATCACACCCTGGAGTTGGCAGAAGTTGGCAGCAGCAGCAGCAGGAGCCCAAATATTACTTTAAAGAGACACTGGAGTTGGCTTCAGGAGCCCAAAAATTGGATGAATCACACCCTGGAGTTGGCAGCAGCAGCAGGAGCCCAAATATTACTTTAAAGAGACCCTGGGGTTGGCTTCAGGAGCCCAAAAATTGGATGAATCACACCCTGGAGTTGGCAGCAGCAGCAGGAGCCCAAACACTACTTTAAACAGACCCTGGGGTTGGCTTCAGGAGCCCAAAAATTGGATGAATCACACCCTGGAGTTGGCAGAAGTTGGCAGCAGCAGCAGGAGCCCAAATATTACTTTAAAGAGACACTGGAGTTGGCTTCAGGAGCCCAAAAATTGGATGAATCACACCCTGGAGTTGGCAGCAGCAGCAGGAGCCCAAATATTACTTTAAAGAGACCCTGGGGTTGGCTTCAGGAGCCCAAAAATTGGATGAATCACACCCTGGAGTTGGCAGCAGCAGCAGGAGCCCAAACATTACTTTAAACAGACCCTGGGGTTGGCTTCAGGAGCCCAAAAATTGGATGAATCACACCCTGGAGTTGGCAGAAGTTGGCAGCAGCAGCAGCAGGAGCCCAAATATTACTTTAAAGAGACACTGGAGTTGGCTTCAGGAGCCCAAAAATTGGATGAATCACACCCTGGAGTTGGCAGCAGCAGCAGGAGCCCAAATATTACTTTAAAGAGACCCTGGGGTTGGCTTCAGGAGCCCAAAAATTGGATGAATCACACTCTGGAGTTGGCAGCAGCAGCAGGAGCCCAAACATTACTTTAAAGAGACCCTGGGGTTGGCTTCAGGAGCCCAAAAATTGGATGAATCACACCCTGGAGTTGGCAGAAGTTGGCAGCAGCAGCAGCAGGAGCCCAAATATTACTTTAAAAAGACACTGGAGTTGGCTTCAGGAGCCCAAAAATTGGATGAATCACACCCTGGAGTTGGCAGCAGCAGCAGGAGCCCAAATATTACTTTAAACAGACCCTGGGGTTGGCTTCAGGAGCCCAAAAATTGGATGAATCACACCCTGGAGTTGGCAGAAGTTGGCAGTAGCAGCAGCAGGAGCCCAAATATTACTTTAAAGAGACCCTGGGGTTGGCTTCAGGAGCCCAAAAATTGGATGAATCACACCCTGGAGTTGGCAGAAGTTGGCAGCAGCAGCAGCAGGAGCCCAAATATTACTTTAAAGAGACACTGGAGTTGGCTTCAGGAGCCCAAAAATTGGATGAATCACACCCTGGAGTTGGCAGCAGCAGCAGGAGCCCAAATATTACTTTAAACAGACCCTGGGGTTGGCTTCAGGAGCCCAAAAATTGGATGAATCACACCCTGGAGTTGGCAGCAGCAGCAGGAGCCCAAACATTACTTTAAAGAGACCCTGGGGTTGGCTTCAGGAGCCCAAAAATTGGATGAATCACACCCTGGAGTTGGCAGAAGTTGGCAGCAGCAGCAGCAGGAGCCCAAATATTACTTTAAAGAGACACTGGAGTTGGCTTCAGGAGCCCAAAAATTGGATGAATCACACCCTGGAGTTGGCAGCAGCAGCAGGAGCCCAAATATTACTTTAAAGAGACCCTGGGGTTGGCTTCAGGAGCCCAAAAATTGGATGAATCACACCCTGGAGTTGGCAGCAGCAGCAGGAGCCCAAACATTACTTTAAAGAGACCCTGGGGTTGGCTTCAGGTGCCCAAAAATTGGATGAATCACACCCTGGGGTTGGCAGAAGTTGGCAGCAGCAGCAGGAGCCCAAATATTACTTTAAAGAGACACTGGAGTTGGCTTCAGGAGCCCAAAAATTGGATGAATCACACCCTGGAGTTGGCAGCAGCAGCAGGAGCCCAAATATTACTTTAAAGAGACCCTGGGGTTGGCTTCAGGAGCCCAAAAATTGGATGAATCACACCCTGGAGTTGGCAGCAGCAGCAGGAGCCCAAACATTACTTTAAAGAGACCCTGGGGTTGGCTTCAGGAGCCCAAAAATTGGATGAATCACACCCTGGAGTTGGCAGAAGTTGGCAGCAGCAGCAGCAGGAGCCCAAATATTACTTTAAAGAGACACTGGAGTTGGCTTCAGGAGCCCAAAAATTGGATGAATCACACCCTGGAGTTGGCAGCAGCAGCAGGAGCCCAAATATTACTTTAAACAGACCCTGGGGTTGGCTTCAGGAGCCCAAAAATTGGATGAATCACACCCTGGAGTTGGCAGCAGCAGCAGGAGCCCAAACATTACTTTAAACAGACCCTGGGGTTGGCTTCAGGAGCCCAAAAATTGGATGAATCACACCCTGGAGTTGGCAGAAGTTGGCAGCAGCAGCAGCAGGAGCCCAAATATTACTTTAAAGAGACACTGGAGTTGGCTTCAGGAGCACAAAAATTGGATGAATCACACCCTGGAGTTGGCAGCAGCAGCAGGAGCCCAAATATTACTTTAAAGAGACCCTGGGGTTGGCTTCAGGAGCCCAAAAATTGGATGAATCACACCCTGGAGTTGGCAGCAGCAGCAGGAGCCCAAACATTACCTTAAAGAGACCCTGGGGTTGGCTTCAGGAGCCCAAAAATTGGATGAATCACACCCTGGAGTTGGCAGAAGTTGGCAGCAGCAGGAGCCCAAATATTACTTTAAAGAGACACTGGAGTTGGCTTCAGGAGCCATAAAATTGGATGAATCCCACCCTGGAGTTGGCAGCAGCAGCAGGAGCCCAAATATTACTTTAAACAGACCCTGGGGTTGGCTTCAGGAGCCCAAAAATTGGATGAATCACACCCTGGAGTTGGCAGCAGCAGCAGGAGCCCAAACATTACTTTAAACAGACCCTGGGGTTGGCTTCAGGAGCCCAAAAATTGGATGAATCACACCCTGGAGTTGGCAGAAGTTGGCAGCAGCAGCAGCAGGAGCCCAAATATTACTTTAAAGAGACACTGGAGTTGGCTTCAGGAGCCCAAAAATTGGATGAATCACACCCTGGAGTTGGCAGCAGCAGCAGGAGCCCAAATATTACTTTAAAGAGACCCTGGGGTTGGCTTCAGGAGCCCAAAAATTGGATGAATCACACCCTGGAGTTGGCAGCAGCAGCAGGAGCCCAAACACTACTTTAAACAGACCCTGGGGTTGGCTTCAGGAGCCCAAAAATTGGATGAATCACACCCTGGAGTTGGCAGAAGTTGGCAGCAGCAGCAGGAGCCCAAATATTACTTTAAAGAGACACTGGAGTTGGCTTCAGGAGCCCAAAAATTGGATGAATCACACCCTGGAGTTGGCAGCAGCAGCAGGAGCCCAAATATTACTTTAAAGAGACCCTGGGGTTGGCTTCAGGAGCCCAAAAATTGGATGAATCACACCCTGGAGTTGGCAGCAGCAGCAGGAGCCCAAACATTACTTTAAACAGACCCTGGGGTTGGCTTCAGGAGCCCAAAAATTGGATGAATCACACCCTGGAGTTGGCAGAAGTTGGCAGCAGCAGCAGCAGGAGCCCAAATATTACTTTAAAAAGACACTGGAGTTGGCTTCAGGAGCCCAAAAATTGGATGAATCACACCCTGGAGTTGGCAGCAGCAGCAGGAGCCCAAATATTACTTTAAACAGACCCTGGGGTTGGCTTCAGGAGCCCAAAAATTGGATGAATCACACCCTGGAGTTGGCAGCAGCAGCAGGAGCCCAAACATTACTTTAAAGAGACCCTGGGGTTGGCTTCAGGAGCCCAAAAATTGGATGAATCACACCCTGGAGTTGGCAGAAGTTGGCAGCAGCAGGAGCCCAAATATTACTTTAAAGAGACACTGGAGTTGGCTTCAGGAGCCCAAAAATTGGATGAATCACACCCTGGAGTTGGCAGCAGCAGCAGGAGCCCAAATATTACTTTAAAGAGACCCTGGGGTTGGCTTCAGGAGCCCAAAAATTGTATGAATCACACCCTGGAGTTGGCAGCAGCAGCAGGAGCCCAAACATTACTTTAAAGAGACCCTGGGGTTGGCTTCAGGAGCCCAAAAATTGGATGAATCACACCCTGGAGTTGGCAGAAGTTGGCAGCAGCAGCAGCAGGAGCCCAAATATTACTTCAAAGAGACACTGGAGTTGGCTTCAGGAGCCCAAAAATTGGATGAATCACACCCTGGAGTTGGCAGCAGCAGGAGCCCAAATATTACTTTAAAGAGACCCTGGGGTTGGCTTCAGGAGCCCAAAAATTGGCAGAAGTTGGCAGCAGCAGCAGCAGGAGCCCAAATATTACTTTAAAGAGACACTGGAGTTGGCTTCAGGAGCCCAAAAATTGGATGAATCACACCCTGGAGTTGGCAGCAGCAGCAGGAGCCCAAACATTACTTTAAAGAGACCCTGGGGTTGGCTTCAGGAGCCCAAAAATTGGATGAATCACACCCTGGAGTTGGCAGAAGTTGGCAGCAGCAGCAGCAGGAGCCCAAATATTACTTTAAAGAGACACTGGAGTTGGCCCAAAAATTGGATGAATCACACCCTGGAGTTGGCAGCAGCAGGAGCCCAAATATTACTTTAAAGAGACCCTGGGGTTGGCTTCAGGAGCCCAAAAATTGGATGAATCACACCCTGGAGTTGGCAGCAGCAGCAGGAGCCCAAACATTACTTTAAAGAGACCCTGGGGTTGGCTTCAGGAGCCCAAAAATTGGATGAATCACACCCTGGGGTTGGCAGAAGTTGGCAGCAGCAGCAGCAGGAGCCCAAATATTACTTTAAAGAGACACTGGAGTTGGCTTCAGGAGCCCAAAAATTGGATGAATCACACCCTGGAGTTGGCAGCAGCAGCAGGAGCCCAAATATTACTTTAAAGAGACCCTGGGGTTGGCTTCAGGAGCCCAAAAATTGGATGAATCACACCCTGGAGTTGGCAGCAGCAGCAGGAGCCCAAACATTACTTTAAAGAGACCCTGGGGTTGGCTTCAGGAGCCCAAAAATTGGATGAATCACACCCTGGAGTTGGCAGAAGTTGGCAGCAGCAGCAGCAGGAGCCCAAATATTACTTTAAAGAGACACTGGAGTTGGCTTCAGGAGCCCAAAAATTGGATGAATCACACCCTGGAGTTGGCAGCAGCAGCAGGAGCCCAAATATTACTTTAAACAGACCCTGGGGTTGGCTTCAGGAGCCCAAAAATTGGATGAATCACACCCTGGAGTTGGCAGCAGCAGCAGGAGCCCAAACATTACTTTAAAGAGACCCTGGGGTTGGCTTCAGGAGCCCAAAAATTGGATGAATCACACCCTGGAGTTGGCAGAAGTTGGCAGCAGCAGCAGCAGGAGCCCAAATATTACTTTAAAGAGACACTGGAGTTGGCTTCAGGAGCCCAAAAATTGGATGAATCACACCCTGGAGTTGGCAGCAGCAGCAGGAGCCCAAATATTACTTTAAAGAGACCCTGGGGTTGGCTTCAGGAGCCCAAAAATTGGATGAATCACACCATGGAGTTGGCAGCAGCAGCAGGAGCCCAAACATTACTTTAAAGAGACACTGGAGTTGGCTTCAGGAGCCCAAAAATTGTATGAATCACACCCTGGAGTTGGCAGCAGCAGCAGGAGCCCAAACATTACTTTAAAGAGACCCTGGGGTTGGCTTCAGGAGCCCAAAAATTGGATGAATCACACCCTGGAGTTGGCAGAAGTTGGCAGCAGCAGCAGCAGGAGCCCAAATATTACTTCAAAGAGACACTGGAGTTGGCTTCAGGAGCCCAAAAATTGGATGAATCACACCCTGGAGTTGGCAGCAGCAGGAGCCCAAATATTACTTTAAAGAGACCCTGGGGTTGGCTTCAGGAGCCCAAAAATTGGATGAATCACACCCTGGAGTTGGCAGCAGCAGCAGGAGCCCAAACATTACTTTAAAGAGACCCTGGGGTTGGCTTCAGGAGCCCAAAAATTGGATGAATCACACCCTGGGGTTGGCAGAAGTTGGCAGCAGCAGCAGCAGGAGCCCAAATATTACTTTAAAGAGACACTGGAGTTGGCTTCAGGAGCCCAAAAATTGGATGAATCACACCCTGGAGTTGGCAGCAGCAGCAGGAGCCCAAATATTACTTTAAAGAGACCCTGGGGTTGGCTTCAGGAGCCCAAAAATTGGATGAATCACACCCTGGAGTTGGCAGCAGCAGCAGGAGCCCAAACATTACTTTAAAGAGACCCTGGGGTTGGCTTCAGGAGCCCAAAAATTGGATGAATCACACCCTGGAGTTGGCAGAAGTTGGCAGCAGCAGCAGCAGGAGCCCAAATATTACTTTAAAGAGACACTGGAGTTGGCTTCAGGAGCCCAAAAATTGGATGAATCACACCCTGGAGTTGGCAGCAGCAGCAGGAGCCCAAATATTACTTTAAACAGACCCTGGGGTTGGCTTCAGGAGCCCAAAAATTGGATGAATCACACCCTGGAGTTGGCAGCAGCAGCAGGAGCCCAAACATTACTTTAAAGAGACCCTGGGGTTGGCTTCAGGAGCCCAAAAATTGGATGAATCACACCCTGGAGTTGGCAGAAGTTGGCAGCAGCAGCAGCAGGAGCCCAAATATTACTTTAAAGAGACACTGGAGTTGGCTTCAGGAGCCCAAAAATTGGATGAATCACACCCTGGAGTTGGCAGCAGCAGCAGGAGCCCAAATATTACTTTAAAGAGACCCTGGGGTTGGCTTCAGGAGCCCAAAAATTGGATGAATCACACCCTGGAGTTGGCAGCAGCAGCAGGAGCCCAAACATTACTTTAAAGAGACCCTGGGGTTGGCTTCAGGAGCCCAAAAATTGGATGAATCACACCCTGGAGTTGGCAGAAGTTGGCAGCAGCAGCAGCAGGAGCCCAAATATTACTTTAAAGAGACACTGGAGTTGGCTTCAGGAGCCCAAAAATTGGATGAATCACACCCTGGAGTTGGCAGCAGCAGCAGGAGCCCAAATATTACTTTAAAGAGACCCTGGGGTTGGCTTCAGGAGCCCAAAAATTGGATGAATCACACCCTGGAGTTGGCAGAAGTTGGCAGTAGCAGCAGCAGGAGCCCAAACATTACTTTAAAGAGACCCTGGGGTTGGCTTCAGGAGCCCAAAAATTGGATGAATCACACCCTGGAGTTGGCAGAAGTTGGCAGCAGCAGCAGCAGGAGCCCAAATATTACTTTAAAGAGACACTGGAGTTGGCTTCAGGAGCCCAAAAATTGTATGAATCACACCCTGGAGTTGGCAGCAGCAGCAGGAGCCCAAACATTACTTTAAACAGACCCTGGGGTTGGCTTCAGGAGCCCAAAAATTGGATGAATCACACCATGGAGTTGGCAGCAGCAGCAGGAGCCCAAACATTACTTTAAAGAGACCCTGGGGTTGGCTTCAGGAGCCCAAAAATTGGATGAATCACACCCTGGAGTTGGCAGAAGTTGGCAGCAGCAGCAGCAGGAGCCCAAATATTACTTTAAAAAGACACTGGAGTTGGCTTCAGGAGCCCAAAAATTGGATGAATCACACCCTGGAGTTGGCAGCAGCAGCAGGAGCCCAAATATTACTTTAAAGAGACCCTGGGGTTGGCTTCAGGAGCCCAAAAATTGGATGAATCACACCCTGGAGTTGGCAGCAGCAGCAGGAGCCCAAACATTACTTTAAAGAGACCCTGGGGTTGGCTTCAGGTGCCCAAAAATTGGATGAATCACACCCTGGGGTTGGCAGAAGTTGGCAGCAGCAGCAGCAGGAGCCCAAATATTACTTTAAAGAGACACTGGAGTTGGCTTCAGGAGCCCAAAAATTGGATGAATCACACCCTGGAGTTGGCAGAAGTTGGCAGTAGCAGCAGCAGGAGCCCAAATATTACTTTAAAGAGACCCTGGGGTTGGCTTCAGGAGCCCAAAAATTGGATGAATCACACCCTGGGGTTGGCAGCAGCAGCAGGAGCCCAAATATTACTTTAAACAGACCCTGGGGTTGGCTTCAGGAGCCCAAAAATTGGATGAATCACACCCTGGAGTTGGCAGCAGCAGCAGGAGCCCAAACATTACTTTAAAGAGACCCTGGGGTTGGCTTCAGGAGCCCAAAAATTGGATGAATCACACCCTGGAGTTGGCAGAAGTTGGCAGCAGCAGCAGCAGGAGCCCAAATATTACTTTAAAGAGACACTGGAGTTGGCTTCAGGAGCCCAAAAATTGGATGAATCACACCCTGGAGTTGGCAGCAGCAGCAGGAGCCCAAATATTACTTTAAACAGACCCTGGGGTTGGCTGCAGGAGCCCAAAAATTGGATGAATCACACCCTGGAGTTGGCAGCAGCAGCAGGAGCCCAAACATTACTTTAAAGAGACCCTGGGGTTGGCTTCAGGAGCCCAAAAATTGGATGAATCACACCCTGGAGTTGGCAGAAGTTGGCAGCAGCAGCAGCAGGAGCCCAAATATTACTTTAAAGAGACACTGGAGTTGGCTTCAGGAGCCCAAAAATTGGATGAATCACACCCTGGAGTTGGCAGCAGCAGCAGGAGCCCAAATATTACTTTAAAGAGACCCTGGGGTTGGCTTCAGGAGCCCAAAAATTGGATGAATCACACCCTGGAGTTGGCAGAAGTTGGCAGTAGCAGCAGCAGGAGCCCAAACATTACTTTAAAGAGACCCTGGGGTTGGCTTCAGGAGCCCAAAAATTGGATGAATCACACCCTGGAGTTGGCAGAAGTTGGCAGCAGCAGCAGCAGGAGCCCAAATATTACTTTAAAGAGACACTGGAGTTGGCTTCAGGAGCCCAAAAATTGTATGAATCACACCCTGGAGTTGGCAGCAGCAGCAGGAGCCCAAACATTACTTTAAACAGACCCTGGGGTTGGCTTCAGGAGCCCAAAAATTGGATGAATCACACCATGGAGTTGGCAGCAGCAGCAGGAGCCCAAACATTACTTTAAAGAGACCCTGGGGTTGGCTTCAGGAGCCCAAAAATTGGATGAATCACACCCTGGAGTTGGCAGAAGTTGGCAGCAGCAGCAGCAGGAGCCCAAATATTACTTTAAAAAGACACTGGAGTTGGCTTCAGGAGCCCAAAAATTGGATGAATCACACCCTGGAGTTGGCAGCAGCAGCAGGAGCCCAAATATTACTTTAAAGAGACCCTGGGGTTGGCTTCAGGAGCCCAAAAATTGGATGAATCACACCCTGGAGTTGGCAGCAGCAGCAGGAGCCCAAACATTACTTTAAAGAGACCCTGGGGTTGGCTTCAGGTGCCCAAAAATTGGATGAATCACACCCTGGGGTTGGCAGAAGTTGGCAGCAGCAGCAGCAGGAGCCCAAATATTACTTTAAAGAGACACTGGAGTTGGCTTCAGGAGCCCAAAAATTGGATGAATCACACCCTGGAGTTGGCAGAAGTTGGCAGTAGCAGCAGCAGGAGCCCAAATATTACTTTAAAGAGACCCTGGGGTTGGCTTCAGGAGCCCAAAAATTGGATGAATCACACCCTGGGGTTGGCAGCAGCAGCAGGAGCCCAAATATTACTTTAAACAGACCCTGGGGTTGGCTTCAGGAGCCCAAAAATTGGATGAATCACACCCTGGAGTTGGCAGCAGCAGCAGGAGCCCAAACATTACTTTAAAGAGACCCTGGGGTTGGCTTCAGGAGCCCAAAAATTGGATGAATCACACCCTGGAGTTGGCAGAAGTTGGCAGCAGCAGCAGCAGGAGCCCAAATATTACTTTAAAGAGACACTGGAGTTGGCTTCAGGAGCCCAAAAATTGGATGAATCACACCCTGGAGTTGGCAGCAGCAGCAGGAGCCCAAATATTACTTTAAACAGACCCTGGGGTTGGCTGCAGGAGCCCAAAAATTGGATGAATCACACCCTGGAGTTGGCAGCAGCAGCAGGAGCCCAAACATTACTTTAAAGAGACCCTGGGGTTGGCTTCAGGAGCCCAAAAATTGGATGAATCACACCCTGGAGTTGGCAGAAGTTGGCAGCAGCAGCAGCAGGAGCCCAAATATTACTTTAAAGAGACACTGGAGTTGGCTTCAGGAGCCCAAAAATTGGATGAATCACACCCTGGAGTTGGCAGCAGCAGCAGGAGCCCAAATATTACTTTAAAGAGACCCTGGGGTTGGCTTCAGGAGCCCAAAAATTGGATGAATCACACCCTGGAGTTGGCAGCAGCAGCAGGAGCCCAAACATTACTTTAAAGAGACCCTGGGGTTGGCTTCAGGTGCCCAAAAATTGGATGAATCACACCCTGGGGTTGGCAGAAGTTGGCAGCAGCAGCAGCAGGAGCCCAAATATTACTTTAAAGAGACACTGGAGTTGGCTTCAGGAGCCCAAAAATTGGATGAATCACACCCTGGAGTTGGCAGAAGTTGGCAGCAGCAGCAGCAGGAGCCCAAATATTACTTTAAAGAGACACTGGAGTTGGCTTCAGGAGCCCAAAAATTGGATGAATCACACCCTGTGGAGAGTCATGTGGAGAAAAAGTAGCTTAGTTAGTAATATCTACATAAAATATGAATAAACAAATGCAAAAGTTTGCCAAAGTGAAGTTTTGTTTGAGGGTGTGTTTCCACCTTTTAATTAAATCAGAAACAAGAAGGTATCATTGCCTCTGACTAATTAGCCCTCAAAAATTCTTGGAATTTTTAATCTGGAATCATGTCTGATCCGTCTTATCCGAAGAATATTAATAAAAAGTAAGAGTAACGTAAAGGATTTTTTATCAATACTTACTTGTGGTCCGATGCGGAGGAATGTCTGTAACTGGAGAGCAGCGCCTTAAATCTGTTTTGCACGATCCATCTTTCTTGGTCTGGCCCCGTCATCAATCTACTGGAATACATCAGGCATTGTTGGGAGGAAAGCTTGGCTGATCCATGCGCCATTCATTTCCACGCAGGGCAGTCTCTGGAAAAAAAAAAGTCTGTATAAACCAGGGTCTTTTTCATATAAAAACAAATGGTTATTCTTGCTTTTCAACCATATGTTCCACAGCTTTACCAGTCATTGTGTCAGCCAATGAAGCAACTTTGTCTCGAAGTGCTGCAAAAGCAGTCCACTGCATCACAAGTGACATCTGACACCCCCAGTCAACTGTCTGTCTGTTATGCTTTGGGTTCAGCTCCACTATCCATTGATCTGATATCCAAGATCTGATAATCATAAAATTCAGCAGCTACTGCCCAGCCAAGAAGTGGAGGAGACACTCGCCTCTTCTTCCACTATCCGGCAATTAGTGATGAGGAGAGTGTCGTGGGAGGAGGTGTTGCAAGCCGAGGTAGTGGAAGAGGGTCCCTGGAGTCTGTGGCGGTGGCGGCGGCAGCAGCAGCGAATTATTGCGGACTGTTGGTAGGAAAAATCAGCTACTCAGCGATGTGGCAGTGTTCCATGCAGCATCCTGTGGAGAAAAAGTAGGTTAGTTAGTGTATATACATAAAATTATGAATAGACAAATGCAATAGTATTGCGAAAGTGAAGTTTTGTTTGAGGGTGTGTTTCCACCTTGCAATTAAATCAGAAACAACTAGCTATCATTTGCCTCTGAATAATTAGCCCTCAAAAATTCTTGGAATTTTTAATCTTGATGTCTGAGGGATTTCTCCTCTCAGACAGCGTCACCATAAGTCCAGCCTGCTGCATTACCCAGTGGTGGACCTTTCAGAGAACTGATGGCTTGTGCCGAGCCGAGGTGGAGAGTCACATGGCATGGTTGTTGAACAGAAGGTGGGCCAGTCCTTTAGCCTGTCAGTGTGTACCAAAGTGCACAGTGTTGTCTACGCCTGGAGCTGTAACTATAGACTCATGGTGGACAATATATATCCTTTTAGGCCCCCTTGGTGATTGTGGTTTCACGCTGTTCTTCACATGGTTTTCCTTGACCATCAGAGTCACACATGGGAGGAACTACTAAAAATGAGAACTCAATCCATGAAAGCATTGCTTAATCCACGAAAACTGCAAATTTGGACCCATGGTGACTGACACTTGGAAGAACATCTTGTTTGCGCTGCGACAAGGAAGCCAGAGTCATGCGTCCTGACATGGCACACGTGTTCAGTCTAGTTTTGAAGTCTTGCCCCCATCTGAAAGACATCCGAACAACAGGAAAGAAAGTTAGCATGCACTTCTGGCACTCCTACACCACCAAGCACAACCTTATTGAGCCTCAGCGTCACAACGGTGTACCCCACCGTAGTCTGATTTGCGATGTTTCCACCCGTTGGAATTCCACCCTCCATATGCAGGATCCACTATAGCAGTGGTCCCCAACCCTGTCCTCAAGGCCCACCAACAGGCCAGGCTTTGCAGATCTCCACAAAGATGCTCAGGTGGAGTAATTAGTGCAGCTGCAGAGCAATAGAGCTGGCTATTTGGAGATCCAAAAAACATGACATGTTGGTGGGCCTTGAGGACAGGGTTGAGGACCACTGCACTATAGGAACAGAGAAAAGCCATCACGGATTTCTGGATGATCCAAACGGATAGGGGGACACCCCTGTGTAAATTCAATGTAAACCATTGGCAGCTCATACGTGACACCGACCGTTTGCTCAGGCCCTTTGAGGAAGCTACATTATTAGTCAGTTGCCAGGACTATGAGATGAACGATGAGATTCCACTGCTTCATGTACTACAACACATGTTGGAAAGCATGGCTGGTCAGGGCACTGGAGACATGGCACATACATTTCACAGCCACATGAAGCCTGTGGGGGCTGAAGTGGAGGAGGAGGAGGGGGTGGGGCACAGCAAACCACAGTTTAGGTTTCACAAAATGACCATTTTATCTAGTCATCTGACAGGAGAGGAGGTGCAGCCACAGGAGCTAGAGGGTTGTGAGGAAGGCGAGACAGAGGACCCAGACACACCGTGGCAGTTTACAGTGGAGATGGAGACAGGTAGTCCCTCCGAGTCACTTGCACAAATGGCACGATGCATGGTCACATGCTTGCGTACTAGTGATCGCAGAATTGTCTCCATTTGTCAGCGGGAAGATTTCTGGCTCTCCAACTTATTGGACCCTCGCTTCCGGCACAAAATGGGGGCATTTTTTACGCCCACTGAGAGGGAGGAAAAACTGACCTACTACAGAGACATCCCACGTAGTCAGTTGGGCGATGTCTATCTGTGCCATGGCCCATACTCCCGCAGGTCTGACTCGGGGGGACCTCTGCAATCACCTTCCACTGCCATGGCTGCTGGGGGGGGTGGAAGGAGCAGCAGCAGCTCCATCAGCAGCAGCCTCAGTCTTCAGTCGCTAGTGAGTAGCTTTCTACACCCGCATAGTTAGTCTACTCATGAGCAGCAGGAAGACCTGGAGCTGGACCTCAAACAGCAGGTCATGTCATACCTTGACATGACCATGCCAACACACCTTCAGGATCCACTGGATTTGCTGGGAAGCCAAACTTGACTTATGTCCGCAACTAGCAGAGTTTGCCCTGGAAAAGCTGTACTGGCCAGACAGTAGTTGATTTCGATGGCAACTGGGCTGCTCTATATAATGAAGCAAAATGGCAAGTTTACCTCACAATATAAGCTATTGCCCCTCAGATTTACACAGGGCCTGCTCCATATAATGGTGCAAAACCATGAATTTACCTCATAATATAAACTATTGCCCCTCAGATTTACACAGGGGCTGCTCTATATTATGCTGCAAAATGGCAAATTTACCTCACAATATAAGCTATTGCCCCTCAGATTTACACAGGGCCTGCTCTATATAACGAAGCAAAATGGCAAATTTACCTCACTATATAAGCTATTGCCCCTCAGATTTACACAGGGGCTGCTCTATATTATGCTGCAAAATGGCAAATTTACCTCACAAATTAATATAAGCTATTACAGCTCTATATAAATAAAAATAAATAAATAAAAAAAGGGCCTGTAGAAGCTTATTTTGTATAACAGATAGGGTGACATGTGCTGGTTTGGGATGCCCATATGGGCTAGTGTTTTGGCAGCAGTACAAAAACCAATGCAAAATGCAATAGCTTAATAAAACTGATGCTGATCAATGCTTATTTAGTATAACAGATGGGGTGCAACATGCAGGTTTGGGATGCCCTGCGGCCTGGTGTATTTAAAGCAGTCCAAAACCAATTCAAAATGCAATAACTTAATAAAGCTGAGGCTGTAGATGCTTATTTAGTATAAACAGGTAGGGTGCAAGGTGCAGCTTTGGGGTGCCCTGCGGCCTGGTTAAATGAAAGCAGTCCAAAAGGAAGTGCAAACTGAAGTAGCTTAATGAAGCTGATCCTGATCAACGCTTATGTTGTATACCAGATAGGGTTAAAATAGCATGTGCCTTGGGATGCCCGTGTGGCCTGGTATATTTCAAGCTGAACAAAAAGTAACAATAATCCAAGTATGAGACATAATTTTGACCTTCTTTACAGCGCCATACTTTGAAAAAAAAACCTTAATTTCATGCCGATCAATCCAAAGGTCAATGCCCCTAACAAAAATAGTGTTCGGCATAAGTTTTCCTTCTGGAAGGACATAACCTTTAGTTTACATGGTTGGGGTAGGTTATCTTACAAATTGGAATACCCCAGGCAGCAGTGTCATTGAAAGAGACAGATTGTAATGCAGGCCATACGCAAGCAGAGAAACTCAGGCTGCAACAGGCCTATTTAGTTTACATGGTTGGGGTAGGTTATCTTACAAATTGGGATACCCCACTGTATATGAAACCGAATATAAATGCACACCCAACAGTGGACAATCAGCCTCCAAGAGGCCTGCTTAGTTTAAATAAGAGAGCTGCTTAGTATGGTAGGTAGGTTATGTTATGTTACAGAATGGGATGCCCCAAGCAGACTTGAGATCAGTATATATGCACACAGCAGCAGTGTGTTAGCAGGCTCATACAGGGCAAATTTCTTTAAATAACTGTGCAGCTTACAGTTAATGCAGAGGCTAATGGTATGTTACAGAATGGGATGTCCCAAAAACCAGAGAACACCTGGCAGGCAGCAGTAAGACTATGCACAGCAAAAGTGTCTTTATCATGCCTAATTTCAATTAGAATAGGTGCAAATGGTTAGGTTCTTAAATAGAGGCTGGTGTAGTCACAGAATGGGATGCCCTAAAAACCAGCAGTAAGTACACCTGGCAGGGACAAGTAGTGCTATGCCCAGCAAAAGTGTCTTTATCAGGCCTAGTTTCAAATATAATAAGAGCAAATGGTTATATGATCTTAAACAGAGGCTGCTATAGTCACAGAATGGGATGCCCTGGCAGGATCCAGTAGTGCTATGCCCGTCAAAAGTGTCTTTATCAGGCCTAATTTCAAATATAATAAGAGCAAATGGTTATATGGTCTTAAACAGAGGCTGCTATAGTCACAGAATGGGATGCCCTTGCAGGGTCCAGAAGTACTATGCCGAGCAAAAGTGTCTTTATCAGGCTAATTTCAAATATAATAAGAGCAAATGGTTATATGGTCTTTAACAGAGGCTGCTATAGTCACAGAATGGGATGCCCTTGCAGGGTCCAGTAGTGCTGTGCCCAGCAAAAGTGTCTTTATCAGGCTAATTTCAAATATAATAAGAGCAAATGGTTATATGGTCTTTAACAGAGGCTGCTATAGTCACAGAATGGGATGCCCCAAAAAAAGAAGTGGACCTGGCTGGGACCAGTAGTGCTATGCCCAGCAAAAGTGTCTTTATCAGGCCTGATTTCTATGAGAATAAGTGCAAATGGTTATATGGTCTTTAACAGAGGCTGCTATAGTCACAGAATGGGATGCCCTTGCAGGGTCCAGTAGTGCTATGCCCAGCAAAAGTGTCTTTATCAGGCTAATTTCAAATATAATAAGAGCAAATGGTTATATGGTCTTTAACAGAGGCTGCTATAGTCACAGAATGGGATGCCCCAAAAAAAGAAGTGGACCTGGCTGGGACCAGTAGTGCTATGCCCAGCAAAAGTGTCTTTATCAGGCCTGATTTCTATGAGAATAAGTGCAAATGGTTATATGGTCTTTAACAGAGGCTGCTATAGTCACAGAATGGGATGCCCTTGCAGGGTCCAGTAGTGCTATGCCCAGCAAAAGTGTCTTTATCAGGCTAATTTCAAATATAATAAGAGCAAATGGTTATATGGTCTTTAACAGAGGCTGCTATAGTCACAGAATGGGATGCCCCCCAAAAAGAAGTGGACCTGGCTGGGACCAGTAGTGCTATGCCCAGCAAAAGTGTCTTTATCAGGCCTGATTTCTATGAGAATAAGTGCAAATGGTTATATGGTCTTTAACAGAGGCTGCTATAGTCACAGAATGGGATGCCCTTGCAGGGTCCAGTAGTGCTATGCCCAGCAAAAGTGTCTTTATCAGGCTAATTTCAAATATAATAAGAGCAAATGGTTATATGGTCTTTAACAGAGGCTGCTATAGTCACAGAATGGGATGCCCCAAAAAAAGAAGTGGACCTGGCTGGGACCAGTAGTGCTATGCCCAGCAAAAGTGTCTTTATCAGGCCTGATTTCTATGAGAATAAGTGCAAATGGTTATATGGTCTTTAACAGAGGCTGCTATAGTCACAGAATGGGATGCCCTTGTAGGGTCCAGTAGTGCTATGCCCAGCAAAAGTGTCTTTATCAGGCTAATTTCAAATATAATAAGAGCAAATGGTTATATGGTCTTTAACAGAGGCTGCTATAGTCACAGAATGGGATGCCCCAAAAAAAGAAGTGGACCTGGCTGGGACCAGTAGTGCTATGCCCAGCAAAAGTGTCTTTATCAGGCCTGATTTCTATGAGAATAAGTGCAAATGGTTATTATGCTATTAAATAGAGGCTGGTGTAGTCACAGAATGGGATGCCACAAAAACCAGAGAGCATGCACAGCAAAAGTGTCTTTATCAGGCCTGATTTCTATGAGAATAAGTGCAAATGGTTATTATGCTATTAAATAGAGGCTGGTGTAGTCACAGAATGGGATGCCACAAAAACCAGAGAGCATGCACAGCAAAAGTGTCTTTATCAGGCCTAATTTCTATGAGAATAAGTGCAAATGGTTATTATGCTATTAAATAGAGGCTGGTGTTGTCACAGAATGGGATGCCACAAAAACCAGAGAGCATGCACAGCAAAAGTGTCTTTATCAGGCCGAATTTCTATGAGAATAAGTGCAAATGGTTATTATGCTATTAAATAGAGGCTGGTGTTGTCACAGAATGGGATGCCACAAAAACCAGAGAGCATGCACAGCAAAAGTGTCTTTATCAGGCCTGATTTCTATGAGAATAAGTGCAAATGGTTATTATGCTATTAAATAGAGGCTGGTGTTGTCACAGAATGGGATGCCACAAAAACCAGAGAGCATGCACAGCAAAAGTGTCTTTATCAGGCCTAATTTCTATGAGAATAAGTGCAAATGGTTATTATGCTATTAAATAGAGGCTGGTGTAGTCACAGAATGGGATGCCACAAAAACCAGAGAGCATGCACAGCAAAAGTGTCTTTATCAGGCCTAATTTCTATGAGAATAAGTGCAAATGGTTATTAAGCTATTAAATAGAGGCTGGTGTTGTCACGGAATGGGATGCCACAAAAACCAGAGAGCATGCACAGCAAAAGTGTCTTTATCAGGCCTAATTTCTATGAGAATAAGTGCAAATGGTTATTATGCTATTAAATAGAGGCTGGTGTTGTCACAGAATGGGATGCCACAAAAACCAGAGAGCATGCACAGCAAAAGTGTCTTTATCAGGCCTGATTTCTATGAGAATAAGTGCAAATGGTTATTATGCTATTAAATAGAGGCTGGTGTTGTCACAGAATGGGATGCCACAAAAACCAGAGAGCATGCACAGCAAATGTGTCTTTATCAGGCCTAATTTCTATGAGAATAAGTGCAAATGGTTATTATGCTATTAAATAGAGGCTGGTGTTGTCACAGAATGGGATGCCACAAAAACCAGAGAGCATGCACAGCAAAAGTGTCTTTATCAGGCCTAATTTCTATGAGAATAAGTGCAAATGGTTATTATGCTATTAAATAGAGGCTGGTGTTGTCACAGAATGGGATGCCACAAAAACCAGAGAGCATGCACAGTAAAAGTGTCTTTATCAGGCCTAATTTCTATGAGAATAAGTGCAAATGGTTATTATGCTATTAAATAGAGGCTGGTGTTGTCACAGAATGGGATGCCACAAAAACCAGAGAGCATGCACAGCAAAAGTGTCTTTATCAGGCCTAATTTCTATGAGAATAAGTGCAAATGGTTATTATGCTATTAAATAGAGGCTGGTGTTGTCACAGAATGGGATGCCACAAAAACCAGAGAGCATGCACAGCAAAAGTGTCTTTATCAGGCCGAATTTCTATGAGAATAAGTGCAAATGGTTATTATGCTATTAAATAGAGGCTGGTGTTGTCACAGAATGGGATGCCACAAAAACCAGAGAGCATGCACAGCAAAAGTGTCTTTATCAGGCCTAATTTCTATGAGAATAAGTGCAAATGGTTATTATGCTATTAAATAGAGGCTGGTGTAGTCACAGAATGGGATGCCACAAAAACCAGAGAGCATGCACAGCAAAAGTGTCTTTATCAGGCCTGATTTCTATGAGAATAAGTGCAAATGGTTATTATGCTATTAAATAGAGGCTGGTGTAGTCACAGAATGGGATGCCACAAAAACCAGAGAGCATGCACAGCAAAAGTGTCTTTATCAGGCCTGATTTCTATGAGAATAAGTGCAAATGGTTATTATGCTATTAAATAGAGGCTGGTGTAGTCACAGAATGGGATGCCTCACAGCAGACTTAAGATCAGTTCAGTATATATGCACAGTTAGTTAGTATAAGCAGCCTGAAAACGCTAACAAAGCAGGCTGGATGAAAAAAAAAAAAAAAACTGACAGCCTCCGATTTTCCCTTCCTTTCCCTGTTTTTCGCTTACTTTCTGTCTGTCTCCTGTCTGTCTCCTGCCTGTCTCCAGCCTGTCCCTGTCTGTCCCTGCCTGTCTAACTGTCTGTCTCTCCCTCAGCTACACAGCGTTCTGTCTCTCACGAATGCAATAGAGAAATGAGGCTGGAAAGCAAGATGGCCGGCCTTAAATACCGCTGTGACGTCACCGGGCTTGCTGGCTGCTGATAGGCTGCATGTGACTGTCCCAGCTTGCACTGGCGCGGGGTTGATGTCTGGACATGTCCTGTCCGCCATCTTAGAATGCCTGTAATGTAAATGAATGGATGTTAAAGGAAAACTTCGAGCGATCGAATCGCGGGGAAATTCGGATTCGATCCGAATCGAATTTTTCCTGAAATTCGGATCGAATCCGGGTTCGTCCGGATCGATTCGCTCATCCCTAGTTGCAACGCCCCCCACGCCCCCCTGCTGCGTCTCCCGCTCTGATCTGTGTTACCTCAGGCAGAGGACACAGTGTATTGGCGCCCAAAGACTCAGTGAGTGGCCCTGCGGCCGTTGCTTATCTGTACATATTTGCATATATATATGTATATATATAGGTATAATAGATATAGGTTTATATAGGGAGAACCTCTTACTGTCTTTTTCTATGTTTTGCAGGCTGAACTGCCAGGAATTTTTTCAGGTTTCTCCTGGTCCTAGAGTACCTGGGTACTTTTGCTATTTATTACAAAACCTCCCACTTGGACAATATAAGGGCATCCCGGGTTGCTTAATAGCGTAATTCCCTCACTCATAGCGACTATTCAAGTTCACCTTATGGAGGCATCCCAAGATTCCGGGCTCCCCTGTATATCATGTGCACAGCAGACTATTACACGGCAGTCTGGTCCCCAGGCATCTGGGTCAGCGCAGCCGGCTTCATCCTCTCCCCCTCCCACTTTGACCCGTGCCCCATGTGAGATTGCCACGGGGGGGCAGTCGCAATCTGATGTGTGTGCCAGGTTGGCCGGTATTGAAAAATTCATTTCCTCCACGGTTGCCAAGAAAGCACCGGCTAAGAGGAAGCATTTATCACCGGTTAATCATTTTGAATATGATGATGACGAGGACGGCCTGGGTTGGTCAGATTATTCCCCTCTAGAAGAAGGGGAATTATTTGAGGATTCAGATATTTCTGATGATCAGCAATTTGTTGGTGCTGATTCCGATCGGAGCTCAGGGACTTCCTTGGATACTCCTAATGTTCTGACTCAGATGTTTGAGGTGCTTGCTATCTCGCCTCCGGCGGAGGTTCCTCAACAGCAAGGGGAGTTTTATGACGAATCCAAGCTGCGGTTGGAATTCCCTAATCAAAAGCATTTTGATAATATTATTTCTAAGGAATGGGAAAGGCCTGCCCGGCTCCCAGGCATTCCCCAAAGTTGGGATAAGAGGTATCCTTTTCCAGTGGATACGGTTAAGCGCTGGGCGTCTCCCCCCGAGGTGGACGCCCCTATTTTGGGGTTATCCAACTCAGCCGTATTGAACAACCCTGATTGTTCCTCTCTTAAGGATGGTGAGGATAAACGCATTGACCAGATGGCTTGTCATGGTTTTGCCAGTATTGGGGCAGCAATAAGGCCTGTTTGTGCCTCATCGCTGTTGGCGGTGGCTACGATGAAAGGTGGTCAGGCACTTGTTATCCTCCTCCGGTTTGAATCCGGACAGTGAGGAATTTCGTGAACTAAAACAATGTGAGGGGTTTTTGTCCTTCATGGTGGCCGCTTTGGATGTTTCCTTGATGATGAGTAGTAGAGCCTCTGCTCTAATGGTTACTATCAGGCGTTCAATTTGGTTACGCCAGTGGGCGGCTGACTTTGGGTCAAAAAAGTCACTAACAGCTCTTCCCTTCGTTGGGTTACGGCTCTTTGGAGACAAGCTGGATGCCGTGGCCAAGGGGGGCAAACTACCTCAACGCAAGAAGCAACGTCGCCCCTTTCGAGGAGCGTCTTCCTTCACTCCTTCCTTTCGGGGATCTAGAGCAGGAAGAGGTTTCGCCTTCCCTTCTACAAGGGGAAATTCCTGGAATAGGGGCAGAGGACGTGCCCGTTCAGGATACAGTTGGGGCTCAAAACCCAAACCCGTGGCCAAGCCCGCTCAACAATGAGGGGGCGCCCTCACCCGTGCGGGTGGGGGGACGGCTACAGCACTTCTCCCAGGTCTGGAACCGAGAGGTCTCGGACAGGTGGATCAGGGAAGTGGTGTCTTCCGGCTACAAGCTGGAGTTCGAGTCCTACCCTCCCCCGCGTTTCCTCAGGTCTCGGGTGTCCCCGGAGGCACTGGCTGCGCAGCAGCTCCGGGCGGCAGTATCGAGTCTTCTGGAAATGGCAGTCATTTGCCCAGTTCCCTCATTAGACCGGGGTCGGGGTTTTTACTCAAATCTGTTCACGGTCCCCAAAAAGGATGGCTCCGTCCGGCCCATACTGGACCTAAAGATTCTCAACAAGTTCGTCAGACTGCGAAGGTTTCGCATGGAAACGTTGCGCTCGGCTATTCATTCTCTTCGTCAGGGGGACTTCATGATGTCCATAGACATTCAGGACGCTTACCTCCATGTTCCCATTTTTCCCGCACACCAGAGGTTTCTGAGGTTCACGGTGGAGGATCGGCACTTTCAGTTTGTAGCTCTTCCCTTCGGTCTCACCACAGCTCCAAGAGTTTTCACCAAGGTGCTTGCTGGGGTGATGGCTCTCCTCAGAGCGCAGGGGATTCGCATTGTGCCATATCTGGACGATCTCCTCATCATGGCACCGTCATTCAGCCAGGCAGAATTGGACACCAGGACGGTAATATCCACTCTGGAGAGGTTCGGCTGGGTGATCAACTACCCCAAGTCCTCCCTACACCCGTCCAGGACAGTATCCTTTCTGGGAATGTCTCTGGATACAGATCTGGCCAGAGTTTTCCTTCCTCAGTCCAAGGTTCTTCTGATTCAGGAGTTGGTTCGGTCGCTCATGTCCATGCCTCGACCGTCCATCCGTCTAGGGATGAGACTGGTGGGTTTGATGGTGGCCTCATTCGAGGCGGTTCCCTTTGCTCAGTTTCACACAAGGACACTTCAGCTCCATCTGTTATCGGTCTGGAACAGGTCTCCTCAGTCGCTGGATCATCTTTTTCAGATGTCTCCCCGGGTTCGCCGCTCGCTTCGTGGTGGCTGAACTCAACCAACCTACTGAGGGGCAGATCCTTTCGGACTCCTCAGTGGGAGATAGTCACTACGGATGCCAGCCTCTCAGGATGGGGGGGCTTTTGGAAGGATCTGCAAGTTCAGGGTTTGTGGAGTCCCCTGGAAGCTCACGAGTCTATCAATGTTCTGGAATTGAGAGCCATCAGGTTGGTTCTTTGTCATTTGACTCATCAACTGCGAGACTTGCCGGTCCAGGTCAGGTCGGACAATCGGACGGCGGTGGCCTACATCAATCACCAGGGAGGAACCCGCAGCAGGAATGCCCTCAAGGAAGTGTCTCTGATCCTGGACTGGGCAGAGAGACATGTCCCGTGTATCTCAGCAGTTTACATCCCAGGTGTGGAGAACACGGAGGCGGACTCTCTGAGCAGGATGTCAGTCCGCAAGGGGGAATGGTCTCTCAATCCCAGGGTCTTTCACTCAATTTGTCTCAGGTGGGGGTCACCGGCGGTGGACCTATTTGCCTCCCGTCACAATCACAAACTTCCGGCTTTTGTGTCTCTGGTGAAGGACCCACTGGCTCTCGCGACGGACACCATGTCCCTGAACTGGAGGGATCTGGGGTTTCTGTACCTGTTCCCTCCGTTTCCCATGGTGGCCAGAGTAGTGCGCAAGCTTGCTCTGGAGAGAGCAACAGCAATTCTGGTAGCTCCAAGGTGGCCAAGACAGGTCTGGTTCGCAGACGTGGTAAGGTTGGCAGAAGATCAGTTCGTTCTGCCCCTGCTGCCAGATCTGCTCACACAGGGTCATCTTCGTTACCCCAATTTACCAACGCTGGCTTTGACGGCGTGGCTGCTGAAACCTCCATCTTGAAGGAGGAAGGTCTTTCTGACGCTGTTATTCAGACTCTCATTCGTGCTAGAAAGAAGTCTTCTTCATCCGTGTACTATAGGACTTGGAGGTCTTATATTGATTGGTGTGAGGCTAGGGCCTTCCCTTGTAGGGAATTCTCTGTTTCTAGAATTTTGGAGTTCTTGCAACATGGTCTGGACTTAGGGCTCCAACTCAGTACTCTGAAGGGGCAGGTGTCTGCCCTGGCGGTATTTTTCCAAAAGTCTTTTGCACTACATCCTTTGGTTAAGACCTTTTTCCAGGGGGTTACGCATGTGCGGCCTCCTAGGAAGCCTTTGATTCCGGTTTGGGATTTGAATTTGGTTCTTTCTGCGCTACAGGGTCCCCCCTTTGAGCCCTTGCATGATAGTCCTTTGTCTTCCCTTACGCAGAAGGTGGCATTTTTGGTAGCTATCACTTCAGTTAGACGTGTTTCTGAGTTGGCGGCTCTGTCTATTCAAGCTCCATATTTTGAAAGACATCAGGATAAAGTGGTTTTCCGTTTTAAGACGGACTTTCTTCCTAAGGTGGTTTCGTCCTTTCATTTAAATCAGGATATTGTTCTGCCCTCTCTCTGTCCTAACCCCAGCAATGACAAGGAGAGGGTCCTGCATTCTTTGGATGTGGTTCGTGTTGTGAAGTATTATTTGGTGGTAACGTCTGCCTTTCGCAAGACTGATGCATTCTTCGTGGTGCCTTTTGGGCCCAAGAAGGGTCTAGCACCCACAAAGTCTATCATCAGCAGATGGATCCGTCAGGCCATTGTAGGGGCCTATTCTGCTAAGGGGAGAGATCCTCCCTTTCGTGTTACTGCTCATTCTACTCGTGCGGTTGGGGCCTCCTGGGCTTTTCAGCACCAGGCGTCTGTTGAGCAAGTTTGCAAGGCCACTACCTGGTCTTCTGTTCACACTTTTTCAAAGTTTTACAAGGTTGATGTGCGGGCCTCAGCGGATGCTGTTTTTGGCCGCAAAGTTCTGCAGGCTGCAGTAGTTTGAGTTGTGCTTTATACCTTGTTTTTGGATCCCCACCCTTTATGGACACTGCTATTGGATGTCCCACAGGTAATGAATATCTTGAAGCGGGGTGTGTGACATACTTAGAATAATACCATTTTGTGAATACTCACCTTGTAAAATGGGTATTGTAAGTATGTCACACACCCCGCTTCAACCCGCCCTTTGGATTCTGCATCCTTCATATGGTGAACTTTGCGTTGTTATGACTGATATTTGTCTCTTCCTGGTCCTTTACCTTACTGCTTTCTTTATACTGGGTGGTGAGTGGGAGGTCCCAGGTGCTTATGGACTGGGAGGGGCTTTCTTTCCTCCAATCATCTCTGCAGAAGCCCTCTACAGGACCGTGCTACCCACAGGTAATGAATATCTTGAAGCAGGGTGTGTGACATACTTACAATACCCATTTTACAAGGTGAGTATTCACAAAATGGTATTTTCCTGGTGGCTCCCACTGCGCTTCTGCTGCCCATGGCCGCGTCCCTGTAGATGAGACACGCTCCTGCACCTAACTATTTAGATAGGTTGAGGAGGAAGTGCTTGCTAGACTAGAGGGAAACCGGGGATGCGGCCAACGGGCTTTTCAAGTCAGCCGGCATTCTCGAGATCAGCTGCGTTCATGGATGTTTCCATTCACTGGCGAGCCCACTGCATCTGTCCACTGCCGCAGTCATATTGACTGGCCACACACACACACTCCATTCACTACAATGACTCACCATATTGTGTCTGGTTAAAGTGGATCAAAACCCACCCTCCACTTGGGGCATCCAAAATCGAGAAGACCCGCTTTGTGAAATCCCCCGGGTCGCCCCATACACTTACCTTGTTTCCCGGTCCAATGGCGCATGTGTGAGCCAAGGCCGCATCCCCGCTATCCCTCTAGCAGGGCGCATGCCCGCACCAGGCATTTGTGATTGGCCGGCGTGGGCACGCTCCCTGTTAGAGGGAAGTGGGAGATGCAGCCACCAGCGGCGCTCAGAGTCACTGGCCTTAGACGAAGGCTTAGATGATGTGACGTCAGCGGCTCCGAGCGTACTGATTGGACTAGCGGCCGCGCATGCGCCATAGGACCGGGAAGAGGTGAGTTGGCATCGCCGATCTGGGAGATTTCACACAGTGGGGCACCCCCCGATCGTTGTGCCCCCGGGGAAAGGACCAAATCCCAGGGAAGTCAAAATCCTGGGTTTTGATCCACTTTAACAAAGAAAAAGTGTTATAAAACACAAATAGTCCCCCACTACATGGCCGCATCCCTGTAGATGAGACATGCTCCTGCACCAACTATTTCATAACTCCCAACTTTTCAAAGCCGTAAAGAGGGACACATTTAAGCAACGTCTGAACACAACCCCGACCACGCCCCCAGCCACACCCTTAAAGGGAAACAGCACCTAAAAATTAAATTAAAAAAAATAATAAATAAATAATAATAATACAGTGAGGGGCATCCTTCCAATACAACCAGTGAGGGGCATCCATCATTGCAGCCAGTGAGGGGCATCCGTCATTGCAGCCAGTTAGGGGCATCCCTTATTACAACCAGTTACCCGGCATAGCCTATGGCCACGGGCTCTGCTGCCCCCCCGGGCTTTGGGGAGGCAGGTGTACATGTGAAATGTGTCTAAATATATTTCTAAACACACAGGACAGTTTATGTGTAATTTATCTACCTGTAAACTTTACTTCTGTTCAACAAAGAGCCTTTTAGCATAATCCAATGGCCAGAAACAAAACACTTGATACTGTGTGAAATAGTGGTGTTATCTAGTTAGTATATAGTTAGCGACTATTCCTATGGGCCAGTGACTGCTCTTTACAGCACATGCTCCAGAGGGGAAGCCCTATTGCTGCTCACTGGCTTACCTGTCCCAGTGCCACAACTTCCCTGATCTGGAAGCAATGATTTTAGCATGTAACATTGTGCTGCTCCAGCTTCCCATCCCCCAGCTGAGGGAAAGTGCCACTGAAACAGGTAAGCAAGTAACAGAGAGGTGAGGGAGGAGCGGAAGCATTGCCACAAATGGGAGAGACCTCCTCTCAACAGGGGGAAGTTCACTTTATTTGGCTTCCTGGTTAGAAAATCAGTTTAATAGGAATTAGATCTACAATAGGGAAACAGCATGTGACACAAGTGCCTATCTTTATTTTTTGGCCAACGGATTATGAGCCTGCCCACCAACGCCAAGGTAGACTCTTTTTCGGGCAGGTCCTACACTACACTACACTGGCCTATCCTAACTGATGCTAGCCATCGTGATCCCTACTTTACTAGTGCTGGATGCAGGTGTAGTGTTCCTAATCTACCTAGATGTTCTAACCTATGTGTGTGCCATCTACCCTACCTCTACGGTCATGGTCGTCAGTCAGGTCTGCGTCACTCTACAAGTGTCAAGGTGAGTCAAGTAGGAGTGTCAAGGTGAGTCTGGATGGTGTCAGTGTATAAGTGTGTGTGTGTGGCAGTGGCAGTCAGGACAAAGACAACACAGGACAAATACAAACACATACGATGATAAATTCACCATTCCTGGAGGTGGAATCAGGACACCGCGTTCACCTTTAGAGGCGGATGGGACGGTAATCTGGAACGGCATAAAATATAGGTGCATAAAAACACTGTTTGGTGTTACCAGCCATGGCAAGATGACCTACCACGTGCCCAAGTGCACGATCACGGCACAGTGGGCACTTGTAGCTGTGCTGGAGGCTGTCGCGGAGGCACTTCTTGTGGAAGATGTGCCGGCAGCCTAGGAATCCCAAGGGCTCGTGCAGTTTGAAGTCCACAAGGCAGATGGAACAGCGTGTGCGGCACGTCTCGGGAACCATGGCCTCGAAATCCAGACGGTCCTTACCTGACCGAAGCCACGGCAAGAAACCTGTAAAGAAAAAGATTGTTTAGCCGGGCATTCATTTACATATTCTGAGCATTATAAATACTAAAATATATCTGTCTGCTTTAAAAATCAGTAATTCTATGGACTATGTGCTATCTTGAAAGAATGGGGCCTGCTGACACATTAAAGAGGAACAAAACCTAAGATTTGAAATGCCCAGCTGTGGGTATTCCCCAGATTGCCCAAAAATACACCTTTTTCTCATTCCCCTGACACTTGTGTGGGTCGCCCAGCCAATCTGCGGCTTCCATTCCATTCATTTTTTCCTTGCCGGTCTGAGCTCAGAGCAGCTAGAAAAGCTGAATGGAGAACGTTCTGCCGGTCCCATCTCTTCTCACCTCTAGCTGCAAGTGTGCCAGTGGCAGCCATTTAGAAATGCTTGTCGGGGATACACGTCCCCGGTAAAGGTATAGCGGAGGTGCAGCCCTGAGAGGTGGCGCGGTTTGGTGATTTTTGTACATTGATTATATTTAAGGAGACTGTACACCCAGAAAACAAATAAAAGGATACTCACCCGTTGTCAGTCATAGCAGTGGCCTCCGTGTCAGTCACAGTGCCTGTGTCTGCCAAACTTCCTTTACTGTAATGAATTGCATGCACAATCACTGTGACTGACATGAGAGGCAGCGGGAGCGTGTAAGGACACCAAGGGACCCAATCTTGGAAAGAACCTTACAAGGAGGACACAGGTAAGTATCCTTTATTTAATGTATGCCTTTACATTCCCCTAAATGCATGAATCCCGTTTTATTGACTGTGATATGCTTGCTTTATTTACATTTCTATATATATATATATATATTACATTTTCTGGGGGTGGGGTGGATTATGCCCTTGATGTGGTTATATACATGATGCCAGGACTATAGCCAGGGCCGGCGCCAACACAGGGCAAACCTGGGCAATCGCCCGGGCCCCAGGCATCTTTAGGGGCCCACTCAGGCTCACACTTGTTCACGGTATTATTTTCCAGTGGTTCCGAACCACTGAATGGCTGGTGTTGTGTGCAGACCAGCTCATAGCTGGCCTCAGCAACAGGGGAAGGGAGACATGGAGAAGGTGGCATGGAAGGGAGGTGGCGAGAACCAGGTGACAAGTGACAGCAATGATGGAGTCTTTATTGGCAGTGGAGCAAGCAGGAAGGGCTGATGGGTGCTTGGTGGCAGTAAAGAATGCAACAAGGAATAGAGGATGATTGGTGGCTATAGGGAAGGCAATAAGGACTGGAGGGCGATCAGCAGATGACCCATTTCTGACAGCGGAGATGAAAGGTGACATCATGTGACTCACTGCTTTGGGGCCCACTAAGACTCTCTTGCCCAAGGGCCTCCACAAACCTAGAGCGGGCCCTGGCTATAGCAATGGGGGCTGGGTTGCCTTGGCTAGTGGGTAAAGTGAGGCTGGGTGCAGGGGGCTGAGAGGGAGACTAAGGGGGTAGGGATTGAATGTGGGTGTTAAAAGCAGCAGCCCAACTGGCCCCAAAGCAGTGCATCCCACTGAGCATTGTCCCGGGTCTCCCTTTGGCCAGTCCGCCCCTGACCAGGAGCACAATAATGTGCAAGTCTACCTGGCGAACCTGATTGGTCACACGATTGGCTATCATAGGAGGAAGTGGTAATGGCTGCCTGGTCTGCAGGTTTGGCAGGCAGGGAATGTGCAGAGCTGAGGCATCACAGATCAGGATGTCGCCAAGCTAAGGGGTGAGGCTTTTATTCATTTAACTCCTTTAAACACAGAACAGGTTATCACCCTTCATTTTTCTGACATCTACTAAAATATTAAAGCTTTTTTTATCAAAATACGACTTATAATCACTCAAATTCACACCGAGCCCTGCTGGAGACAGGCTTACCCTACACAGCCAAGGCTCATGATGATAGTGACAGGTTTACTGTTACTGTATGTACATATGTGTAAGGGGCTTATTTACATCAGACAAAATGCTCAAAACCAAATTTTACATTTAATATGTTTTGTTGGGTGTTTTATTACAAAATTGGCCATATCAGAGCAGGCTTCCTTTAAATAGCCGGGTCCTCAGCAGGGTGACAGGCTTGTGTGAATATGGAAGTGTGAGCAGAACAGAAAAACAGTTATGGCTGCTTGGGAGACGATAGTGACAGTTGGTGCAGTTGTTATGGGGTTTGAAATGCCAGCGCAACAGGACAGCCTGGTTCCTTAGCTGCTGTAAAATGGATTTTTAGAAGAAAAATGGAACTGGAGAAGAAAGGAAGAGGATATATGTGATGCTATAGAGCATAGGTTTGCTCTCTGATGAGCAGCCACCAGAATTCTAAGCCAGGCCCCTATTAGGATATACGGACTGCTTCATTTACATTGGATGCATGGATGCTTTTTTTGGCCAGCACAACCGGACAGCCTAGTTCCTTAGCTGCTCTAAAATTTATTTTTGGAAGAAAAATGGAACTGGAGAAGAAAGGAAGAGGATATATATGATGCTATAAAGCCTAGGTTTGCTCTCTGATGAGCAGCCACTGGAATTCTAAGCCAGGCCCCTATTAGGATATACAGGCTGCTTAATTTACATTGGATGCATGGATGCTTTTTTTAGCCAAAAAACTGTAAGTCTGTTTAATTGTATGTTTAAATAGGTTTTTTTGGTGTTTTGGGGAAACTGTATTACAGGTTTGGCCATATCAGTAATATTGGGACACATGACCCAGGCCCCTATTAGAAATGACATACTGGGTCATTTACATGGCATGCATATGTGTTTTTTCTTACCAGAAATACTCTAAATCAGTTTAATTGTAGGTTTAATATTGTTTTCCATTGTTTTGGGAAACATTTATTATGAGTTGGGAGGCTGAAGTGACAGTTGGTCCATGCCCCCATTAGAAAGCACATACTGTGTCATTTACATTGGAGCGCCTGTGTGCTTTTTTTTTTACCAAAACAATACTGTAATTTTGTTAAATTTTACATTGAATGTTTTTTGGGGTTTACGTGGACATTTATTACAGTTTGGCCACTTAACCCACCTCCTGACACCCCTAGAACCAGCCATTACAATGACAGGCTGGGCTGATTCTTTTGTTTCCAAATGTTGTAGGTGGAGCCTTATTAGGAAAACATATTAAAACGCACAAATAAGGTATTTAAAATCCCCCCCCCCCACACAATATTTTTTTGTTCCAACTGTCAAACTTTCAAAATCTCCTAGATTTTTGTTTGACTCCCAAATGTCAAAAT
Organism: Gastrophryne carolinensis; assembly: GCA_027917425.1. Taxonomy (NCBI): domain Eukaryota; kingdom Metazoa; phylum Chordata; class Amphibia; order Anura; family Microhylidae; genus Gastrophryne; species Gastrophryne carolinensis. The sequence continues at coordinate 75,621,852 of CM051240.1, forward strand.
TCAAAATTACCCCTCCCCCCAAATTTTTTTATTCCAACTGTCAAAATGTCCCCCCCAAAATTAGTTCCAACTGTCAAAATCCCCAAAATGTTGTTTCTAAATTCCAAATGTCAAAACTGCCCAAAAAAAAAAAAAAAATTTTTTTTTCAAAATTTCCCACATTTTGTTTTTGACTCCCAACTGTCAAAATTCAAAGTCCCCCCCCAAAAAATTTTTTACTTCCAAGTGTCAAAATTCCCACCCCCCCAAAAAAAAATTAGTTCCAACTGTCAAAACCCCCCAAATGTTGTTTTTGAATCCCAACTGTCAAATCCCAACTGTCAAATCCCAACTGTCATAATTGCAATCGTCAAAATTTCCCCCAAAAATGCACTTTTCCCACTGTCAAATTTGCAAGAAAGGAAAGAAATGTAAAAATAAGAACTAGGTGTAGGGTGGGTGCTGGTGCGGTTGTTTTAGGCTATGAATATTAAACAATGAATAAGGATAAAGACACTTACCACTGATTCCAAGGGACTGGGTGTAGATCTCGAGTTGGGCCGCCTCCCAGAAGGTCATGGTTGCTGAAGATACCTGAAAAATATAAGAAAAAGAGACAGAGACACACAGAGACAGAGAGTTGTTGTCCTGCAGGCAGGAGAGCACGCAGCAGAGGTCTTGCCACTTCAGACTCAAAAGCAGCAAGTGATCACCAGTGAGGCTGCAGTCACATGACCATGGGTGCTAATTTGCATTAAAGGGCCAGCCTACCTATTTTGCACTATACATGTTTAACTGTGATTAAATGTAACCTCACAGCATGTTTGGGGGGGTTTCTGCCTCACAGCCTGTTATTGGGGCCATTCAGCGTGCTTTGGTAGGTTTCTGCCTCACAGCCTGTTATGGGTGGTATTTGCCACTCAATGTGTTATGGGAGTTCTGCCACTCAGGGTGTTATGGGGGTTTCTGCCTCACAGACTGTTATAGGTGGTTTCTGCCACGCAGCATGTTTTGGGGCATTTCTGCTTTACAGCCTGTTGTGTTATGGGGGTTCCGCCACTCGGTGTGTTATGGGGGTCTGCCTTACAGCCTTCTATTGGGGGGTTCTGCCATCATTCAGCCTGTTATAGGGGGATTCTGCCAATCAGCATGTTATGGAGGGATTCTGCCACTCAGCATGTTATGGGGGGGTTCCGCCACTCAGCATGTTATGGGGGGGGTTGCAGATACCTGGACAGAGCTGCAGAAGGGCCAGTGTGACCAGAAAAGTCCCAGGGTAATTTTTAACCCCAGTCTGCCCCTGGGTGTGGTGAGCATAGGGTAAATAAATGCATTCCTAGCGTGCCTCAGCTAGGCCTTTCTGGGGGTTGTCATGGTGACTGACCAGTCAGAGAGCTGAGAGTGGGCCGCAGGTTAGTTTATGGGGCTGTTTGTTCTGTTCTGAACCTGAGCCTAAATATGTTATGGGGGCTCTGCCACTCAGCATATTATGGGGGAGTCGCAAATACCAGGCCAGACATGCTGCAGAAGGGCCAGTGTGACCAGAAAAGCCCCAGGGTATTTTTCAACCCCAATCTGCCCCTGGGTGTGGTGAGCATGAGGTAAATAAATGCATCCCTAGCGTGCCTCAGCTAGGCCTTGCAGGGGGTTGTCATGGCGACTGCCTGGTCAGAGAGCTGAGAGTGGGCCAGAGGTTAGCTTATGAGTCTGTTTGTTCTGTCCTGGCCCTGACCCTTAATGTGTTATGGAGGTTTCTGCCACTCAGCTTTTTATAGGGGGTTGCAGATACCAGGCCAGACATGCTGCATAAGGGCCAGTGTGGCATTTATTAACCCCAGTCTGCCCCTAGGTGTAGTGAGCGTGAGGTAAATAAATGCCACCCTTGCGTGCCTCAGCTAGGCCTTGCAGGGGGTTGTCATGGCGACTGCCTGGTCAGAGAGCTGAGAGTGGGCCAGAGGTTAGCTTATGAGTCTGTTTGTTCTGTCCTGGCCCTGACCCTTAATGTGTTATGGGGGGGGTTCTGCCTCACAGCCTGTTATGGGAGGTTTCTGCCACTCAGCTTTTTATAGGGGGTTGCAGATACCAGGCCAGACATGCTGCATAAGGGCCAGTGTGGCCAGAAAAGTCCCAGGGCATTTATTAACCCCAGTCTGCCCCTAGGTGTAGTGAGCGTGAGGTAAATAAATGCCACCCTTGCGTGCCTCAGCTAGGCCTTGCAGGGGGGTGTCATGGCGACTGCCTGGTCAGAGAGCTGAGAGTGGGTTGGAAGTTAGGTTATGAGGCTTTTTGTTCTGTCCCGGCCCTGACCCTGTATCTGAGGCTAATGGATGTCGACTGACTGGCAGCAGCAGCAGACTCACTCGCTGTCCGGGAAGGCTGATGCCATGCTGGGTATTGTAGTGCCACACAAATGTAAAAGAGATATTTCCATCACCCTGCAGCCTATCAGAGATTAAAGATCTGCAGTTCCCTTCCCATTGCTGCAATTTTCTGCTGAGCACACACCATACAATGAGAGGAAACTGGGAAAGCTCACACAATCCACAAGGCTGGTGCTGGATAATGAATGAACCACAAGTGTATCAGCAAACAGCAACTAGATATATTCCAAATGTATTGATATATTACAACACAAAACAAAGTTAAAAAGAAGACATGCGGACCCAAGCTGCTCCATATGCCCTCACCACTTCCTGGTCTAACAATGCATGTGTAAACATGTATAAAATTGCATTTGGGGGTGCCCATTTGCCCATTTATTTGACCACATCAAATTTGTATAAAAAGTTTTACAATTTATTTCTTCATATTTAAAATAAATTGAAGAAATAAATTGTAAAACTTTTTATACAAATTTTGATGTGGTCAAATAAATGGGCATAGGGTGGGGGAAATAGGCCTAATACCCCCAAATCCAATTTTATACATGTTTACAGCCCTATATTTAAACCAATCAACATTTTTCCAACAGGGTGAGGTCACTTTATCTGTAGAGTTTATGCATGTGTAAATAACTATATCTTTTAAAGTGGACCAAAACCCACATTTTTACCTAGCATGCCCCTATGAGGAGTACCTTTTGCAGTGCTTCACTCTAATCCCAGATAATAGCGCCTGTTTTAGCTATAAAGCTCCGCCTCCTCCATTCATTGCCACTGATATGTGTGTGGCAATGATGTCATTACCACACCTATGTAATGACTGATCACCTGCCATCGCCACCTCACATAGATGTGTGACAATTTGAAAAGAGCTAAAATATCCATTTATAGTTCTACACCCTAAAAAGGGAATATCGGCAGGGGCTTTGTCCAAATGTATTTCACAAGTTCAGTGGGTTTTGGTCCACTTTGACTATCAATAAATAAAACAATCATGCCCTGGCCTATAGAAACCCAAGATAAAGTGACCATGACCAAAGGCAATGCAAACAATGTGCAGATATTCCCCAAAAATAAAGCCAATGTGACTAAAAGAGATCATACAACAATAATAAATAAGTACATGTGAAAATATCACCAAATCTTAGAAGTCATAAGGAAGGGAGCTGGGCCTGCTTTTGGTCCCGGTCAATTTACCTCAATCAGCCCAGGGTACATGATTGTATGTTGCCATTATTTATTGGTATTTAATAGACATAACTGTTTACACATGCACATGGCACTGTTTACAATGGGGAGTGAGAGTGGCCGCATCCCCTGCATCCCTGGGCTGTGCACCCGCTCCCGCCACAGCCATTCAGATATTGAGTCCAGTGAAAAGCAGCAGCTGGTTAGGGTCTTTAGACTAGGTATCAGAAAAATGTATTACATGAAAAGGGAGGATGAGCCTGGGCAGGACCGGATTAAGAGTGGTGGATGTTTTAGGGACAGTCAAAATGTGCCAGTGTTCCACTTTAAGGACCAAATGCAGTCCTGGAGTCCATAAGACTCCAGGGCCACTTTATTCCATCTCCCAAGTCCCCCCTGGATCGCCATTGCATGTGTGGCTGGGGGGGGGGGCATCTCTTTTTTGGGCTATGCGCAGCCATGCCCGCTGTAACTGGGTGGCTGCCATGGCTGCTCAGGGACACGGAGGGGCGGGGCTGTGCGCCAAGTTCGGCTGAGCTTCCATTAATATGTGCAGCCACAGAAGCTGATTGGAGGAGAGTTGTGCCAGCACTGAGGGAACGTGACCAAGGTATGTATTACTAGTGATCCCAAATCGTGATGCCCCAAAACCACGGGTCTACTTTATAGCAAAACAAACCCCAAGAATTTGACTACGAGGTTTTGTTCCATGCCGGAATCAGGATGCCCCGCAGTGTGAAACCCCCCAGTTCACCCACTACAGCTCACCTTTCCATGATCCAAAGGCACATGTGTGGGCTTTTGTTCAATGATGGCCATTTGCCGTGACTACGTCATTCAGCAGGTGACTCCCATAGGTATAGATAGATCTGAATGGCTGGGACGGGAGTGCGTTCATGACGCAGGTGATGCAGGGGATGCGGCTGTGTGCACTCTCCATTTAAACCAATTAGAGCAGTCTGCTAAATGACATAGTCAGGCTGGCGGCTCTTATTGGTCAAGAGCCCGTGCATGTGCCGTTGGAGCACAGAGTTGTAGTGGACGAACTAGGGGGGTTTCAAACTCGTGAAGCTCCGGGAAGAAAAACCCAGAAGCCGACCCTGGAATGTTATAGATTCCAGTCTGGCTGCTGGTGGGTTTTGTTACCCTTTAAAGAGGCCCAAAACCTAGGATTTTGACTATCCTGGGTTTTGGTCCCTTCCCCCAAGACATCCAGAATCGGCATGCCCCGTTATGGGTCATACCTGTCTAATAACTGCTTGCATTTTATCATTAACATCACTTTTCCACAATCAAGGGAGGCCTCCTTTGTATGGGAGGAGGGGGCATCCCAAACACTGGCTGCCCAGAAGTCCAGCGGATCCTCAAGGTGTGTTGGCATGGTCATGTCAAGGTATGACACGACCTGCTGGTTCAGGTCCTGCTCCAGGTCTTCATGCTGCTCATGAGTAGACTCACTATGCGGGTGTAGAAAGCTACCCATTAGCGACTGAAGACTGAGGCTGCTGCTGATGGAGCTGCTGCTGCTTCTCCTTCCACCCCCCCAGCAGCCATGGCAGTGGAAGGTGATTGCAGAGGTCCCCCCGAGTCAGACCTGCGAGAGTATGGACCATGGCGCAGATAGGCATCGGCCAACTGACTATGTAGAATGTCTTTGTAGTAGGTCAGTTTGTCCTCCCTCTCGGCGGGTTTAAAAAATGCCCCCATTTTGTGCCGGTTCAGTTCCGACACGGCTTGATCGACCATTCCTGTCTGCTGCCTGTACTGACCTCTGCTTTATCTGACCACGAATCTGCCTGCCCCTCTGGATACCCCGCGATCTCTGACCTCCTGGCTTGACCCTTTGGCTACTCCTGACTACGCACCTCATCCCTGTACTCTGACGCACCCTCCGGATTGACTACCTGTGAATGAGCTCGGCTTCGGGATACCCTCGTGGTTCATCGGCCTTCACCGTAAGCAGCCATCCTTTGCGCCTATTAAGACCTGGGGGCAACCGTGTCCAGTAAGCTGTACCTAGCCACCCGGCAAACAGGGGCTTGACTACAGGCAGATGCGGCGGTGGAGATTGGGGGTTGCCTGCTTACAGAAGGCTGGTGTCCCGCTGGGCATCACAGTATGGACCATGGCGCAGATAGGCATCGCCCAACTGACTACGTAGGATGTCTCTGTAGTAGGTCAGTTTGTCCTCCCTCTCAGTGGGTGTAAAAAATGACCCCATTTTGTGCCGGAAGCAAGGGTCCAATAAGGTGGAGAGCCAGAAATCATCCTGCTGACAAATGGAGACAATTCTGTGGTCACTACGCAAGCACGTGAGCATGCATCGTGCCATTTGTGCAAGTGACTCGGAAGGACTACCTGTCTCCATCTCCACTGCAAACTGCCACGGTGTGTCTGGGTCCTCTGTCTCGCCTTCCTCACAACCCTCTAGCTCCTGTGGCTGCTCCTGCTCCTCCTTTCCTATCAGATGACTAGATTAAATGGGCATTTTGTCAAACCTAAACTGTGCTTCGCTGTGCCCCACCCCCTCCTCCTCCTCCACTTCAGCCCCCACAGGCTTCATTTGGCTGTGAAATGTATGCGCCATTTCTCTAGTGCCCTGACCAACCATGGTTTCCAACATGTGTTGTAGTACATGAAGCAGTGGAATCACATAGTTCATCTCATAGTCCTGGCGACTGACTAATAAAGTATCTTCCTCAAAGGGCCTGAGCAAACGGCAGGTGTCACGTATGAGCTGCCACTAGTTTACATTGAAGTTACACAGGGAAGGTTACACAGTTTGGATCATCAAGAAATCTGTGATGGCTTTTCTCTGTTCCTATAGTCGATCCTGCATATGGAGGGTGGAATTCCAACGGGTTGAAACATCGCAAATCAGACTGTTTGGGGATACCGTTCTAATGCTGAAGCTCAAGAAGGGTGTGCTTGGCGGTGTAGGAGTGGCTGAAGTGCATGCAAAGTTTCCTTCCCATTGTTAGGATGTCTTGAAGATGGGGGGAAGACTTCAGAAAACGCTTGACAACTAGATTGAACACGTGTGCCATGGCAGGACGCATGGCTCAGGCTTCCTTGTCGCAGCGCAAACAAGATGTTCTTCCCAGTGTCAGTGACCATGGGTCCCATTTGCAGTTTTCGTGGAGTAAGCCATGATTTAATTTATTGAGTTCTCATTTTTAGCAGTTCCTTCCATGTGTGGCTCTGTGGCTCAAGGCAAACCATGTGAAGAACAGTGAGAAACCGCTGTGTCCTGCATACATGGTAGGCTGGAAGGGCACTGGGAAAAAAATAAAAAACAAAATATTTAGAAAAAACAAAATACAAAAAAAAAAAAATGAAAAAAAAAAATTGTTACAAAAATTCACAAAATATAAAAAAAAGACAATGGAAAAAAAATATTTTAAAAAATTAAATATATATATATATATATATATATACCGTATTTGCCGGCGTATAAGATGACTATTTCCCCCTGTAAAACATGCCTTCCAGTGGGGGGGTCGTCTTATACGCCGGGTACCGCCGCTCTCATACACACTAACACACACACACACACATTCATGCTTACTTCGCTTCCTGGCTGTTGCGCACTGGTTGTCGGTGGGCGTGTCCCAGATGGCCGCCGTCCAATGAAAACAATGGACGCCGGCCATCTGGGGCACGCCCACCGACGACCAGCACGCAACAGCCAGGAAGTGCCGGTAAGAATGAATGTGTGTGTGCATGCTTCCCAACTGTCCCGATTCCTCCGGGATCGTCCCAATTTTCTCCCGTGATCCCGCTGTCCCGGAACGTTAATTAACGTCCCGGGACGCCCTGCGCCGTGGTAGCGGCGTGCTGTGCGCATTCTGAATGGATGCTTCCTGGCCGCAAAACGCAGTAACTTGCGGGTGTGGGGGGAGGCAAGACTTCCGGGCGGGAGCAGGGGGGGGAGGTGAAGAGACTTCTGGGTGGGCAGGCGGCCTGGCAGCGGTATTTAGTAGTGACGTCACCGCCGCCCATGTCTGCTGCCGGCTGCTGCCCGCTGACTGAAGACGCTTCCAGTCACAGAGCAATGTATACGGGCTGTCATTGCTGGCTGGGCCCGAGCTGCTGGCCGCTACCCTGAAGGGCAAAGTCACCAACTTCAAGTACCAGCGGCTGCGCAACAAGCTGAGGGCCGGCGCCCGGGAGCTGCAATTCACCTATATCCCGGGTGAGGGGGAAATGCATGGGCGGGGGTGACCCTGTGCATCAGTGTCACACTTGTAGGGATAAATCGTGGCAGATGCCTTGCTGGATGAATGGGACCTGCACAGACACCAGGGCCAATATGAGTCATGAAGTGATGGGGGGGGGGGGGCTGTAGGTATAAAGAGGGAAAAAGTAATAAAGGGGGAGGTGTGGGATGAGGAGTAACAGAACAGAGCAGTGGGTAAGAGGTGGAGGATAAAAAGTAATGGAGAAGGGGTAGGTGTAGATAGAAGGGCACCAGTATGAGGTGAGGTAATGAAGAGGAGGCAAATGTGGTGGGGTGACAGCCCATGCTCCCCAACTGTCCCGATTCCTTCATGATTGCCCGATTTTCCCCCCAGGATCCCGTAGTCAGGGGTGTGGCCTGTCCCTTTTTCATATCTTCAGAAGTTGGGAGGTATGTGTGTGTGTGTTAGTGTGTATGAGAGCGGTGGCGGCAGTGGCAGTGGCGGCGGTGGCGGTGGTGGCGACAGGAACAGCAGGGACAGGCAGACCGGCCCTCCGACCATCGGTAAGTGTGTGAGCGGTGGGGCGGGGGGAGGAGAGAGTGGGGCCACTCGCTAGCTGTACTGAGGGATGCCCCCATACCTGTACTGAGGGATGCCCCCATACCTGTACTGAGGGATGCCCCCATACCTGTACTGAGGGATGCCCCCATGCCTGTACTGAGGGATGCCCCCATGCCTGTACTGAGGGATGCCCCCATACCTGTACTGAGGGATGCCCCCATACCTGTACTGAGGGATGCCCCCATGCCTGTACTGAGGGATGCCCCATGCCTGTACTGAGGGATGCCCCCATGACTGTAAGAAGCCAGAAAGTATGACTGTAAGAAGCCACCCAGGGACTCTGGGGAAGGGAATTAACATGTTGAAATAAAATCTGATGTTCTTTTACGTTTTATTTGGTGTGCGGAAGAGGGATTAGTCTTATACGGTGAGTATATAACAAACTCTATATTTTGAGTGGAAATGTTGGGGGGTCGTCTTATACGCCGGCAAATACGGTATATATATTTTTTTAAAAATACAAAAAAAAATTAAAAAAAATAAATAAATAAATTAAAAAAAAATGTGGATATATTTTATATGTTACTGTTATTATGTTAGATGTTATTGTTGCTATGTTATGTGTTATTATTATAAATATGTTCAAATAAGATAAATGTTAACTATTAATATGTAATTGACAATTAGCCACTTTTTTCTGTGACACCATTGCTAAGTGCAAGTGCTCACTCAGGGGCACCTACGCCACCCCAATTTACAAACGCTGGCTTTGAAGGCCTGGCTGTTGAAACCTCCATCTTGATTGAGAAAGGGCTGCCTGCCTCAGTTGTAAATACCATGATCAAGGCTAGGAAGAGGTCCACTTCTTCCATCTACTACAGGGTTTGGCGTACTTACATTGACTGGTGCGAGTCTAACTCGCTTCCCTGTTGTGTGTTTTCCATTCCTAGGATTCTGGAGTTTCTGCAACATGGTTTGGATCTGGGTCTTCAGCTCAGTACTCTGAAAGGCCATGTTTCTGCTTTGGCTATTTTTTTCCAAAGATCCTTTGCTCAGCATCCCCTGGTCAAGTCCTTCTTCCATGGGGTTACTCACGTGCGTCCCCCACGTAAGCCGATGTTACCAGTCTGGGACTTGAACTTGGTCTTATCTGCCCTGCAGGGGTCTCCCTTTGAGCCATTAGAAGGAGCCCCTTTGTCCATTCTTACGCTTAAGGTAGTCTTTTTGGTGGCTATCACTTCTGTGAGGCGTGTCTTTGAGTTGGCGGCACTTTCTATCAAGCCTCCTTATTTTGAGAGACACCAGGACAAGGTGGTGTTTCGTTTTAAGCCAGATTTTCTGCCTAAGGTTGTTTCTGCCTTTCATCTCAATCAGGACATTGTTTTGCCTTCTCTGTGTCCTAATCCTAGTACTTCTAAGGAGAGGGTTTTACACTCTCTGAATGTGGTCAGGACTCTGAAGTTCTATCTGGTGGCTACTGACTCCTTCAGGAAGATTTACGCTCTCTCTGTGCTCCCGTCTGGACCTAAGAAGGGTCTGGCTCCGGCTAAGTCCACTATCAGCAAGTGGATCCGTCAGGCTGTGATACAGGCCTACTCTGCTAAGGGGAAGGAGCCTCCCTTCTGCCTTACTGCTCATTCTACTCGTGCTATTGGTGCCTCTTGGGCTTTTCAGCACCAAGCTTCTATTGAACAAGTTTGCAAGGCCACCACTTGGTCTTCTGTTCATACTTTTTCTAAGTTTTACAAGGTTGATGTTAGGGCCTCAGCTGATGCTGCTTTTGGCCGCAAAGTTCTGCAGGCGGCAGTGGTTTAAACTGTCTGCTGTTACTTTTGGGGATCCCACCCTACCTTACGGACACTGCTATTGGATGTCCCAAGAGTAAGGAATATCTTCTGGAACAGGACATGCTGTATACTTAGAATAATACAATTCTGTGATTACTCACCTGTAGAATTGGTATTATATGTATACAGCGCGTCCTGTTCCACCCCACCCTTGTTATCATTATCTTTAGTTACCTCTTTATGGTGATTGTTCTTATGTTCAAATTTTTATATATTGGTTATAGTTCTCCCGGTCTCATTTAACTGCTTTTCAATACTGGGGATTTTGTGGGAGGTCCCTGGTGGATATGGGGCCGGGAGGAGCCACTTTTCTGTCTCTGCAGTCCAGCGCCATCTACTGGATGTATAACCCAAGATTAAGGAATATCTTCTGGAACAGGATGTGCTGTATACATATCATAACAATTCTACAGGTGAGTAATCACAGAATTGTATTTTTGCGCTCAGAAATTAGACTGCTTTCATAGTGATTACAATCCTTTGTTGTGCTCTACAACCATGCAAAAAGGCAACTAACCACTATCCAGAGGCTTCTTCCTAGTGATAGATTCACTTTCAAACACATGGGCCTGGAATCAGTAAACTTTCCTTAAAGTGGACCAAAACCCACGTAGATCGGCCCAGGAATCTATAAGATTCCCGTGCCAATTTATTCCCTCTCCTATAGGGCATCCAGAATCAGGATGTCCCGCTGTGCGAAACACCCCAGGTTGTCCATAACCCCACCTTCTTTCCCGATCCAACAGTGCATGCGTGAGCAGCGGCCGCATCCCCGCTATGCCTCTAGCAGGGCATGTGCCCCCACAGGCATATGTCAATGCCAGGACAGGCACGCTCCCTGTTAGAGGGTAGCAGAGGATGCGGCAGTCAATGCGCTCTGATCCAGTCGTATTAGACGAGCTCCTGGAGGAAGGGGCCTCGAGTGGCTCCGAGTGCGCTGATTGGACGAGCGGCCGTGCATGCTGGGGCTGACCGCCCACTCTGAAGGCTACAAGTGCACAAAGCCCTCGTGCGCTGTGGGTTCTTCTGCGCCCCCAAGGCTTTAGAGAGGCAGGTAATGGGTCGAAGGGCGAATAGCAAGTCACTCACTTGCCAGCCCCTAAAGCCTTGTGAATTGGTATTGGGGTTTATGGACCTCTTACCAGTTCACAAAGGTAAAAAAAAAACACAGCAAAATGTCATTTATTAAAAAGCGTTTTTTACCCTTAACCTCCGATTGCTGTCCCGCACCCCTCACCACTGCACTGGTTGGGCTGCGGCAAGTGAGTTTAACACAATGCAGAATGTGCAGCAGATAGGAAGCCACTGTACACCTACCTGAGCCAACTGCTGCACAATCAGCTCCAGCTTCATTCAGTTATGCAAGATCACAGCCGCTAGCGAGCAGAACGTTGCAGAGTGGGCCACCAATTGCATCCCCTCTCACCTCTAACTAGGGGCATGCCCAGGCTGGCCAATCACAAATGGCTGCCCCTGGTATGCATCCAGCTAAAGGTATAGTGGGGACCTGCGCATGCGCCAATGGAACAAGGTTAGGTGAGTGGGTGCAGTGATTTAATGGGGTCTCAACCAGTGGGGCATCCTAGTTTGGGATGCCACAAGGAGTAGAAATTGGAAGGCCATATGGGCAATTACCAAACAATTCCCTGTGATCCCACAGTGCATGCACAGGCACTGCTACATCCCCAACAAGGTGCATTAATATTCTATTTGGCGATACAAAATTTGTCCTTGAACAGGGCCCCCAGACACAACTTTTCATGGGGCCCTAGAAATGATCAGCCCGCCCCTGCTGACAGCCAGTAGTGATCGGTGGAGGATGAGTGTGGGGACAGCAGATCAAAGTCCCCTGTCCTCACATCCGCACTGTGGTTTCTCTGTGTACACATCACAATCACTGATCCCATAGTGCATGTGCGGGTGCAGGCCTTAACTGGCCATACTTGACAGGTTTGAATGTCTTCCAATGGGCCACACAGGCCAGAGTCTGGAGCTTTGGGGTGATGCCCCGGAGTGTGGCAAAGCTTCTCCACAGCTGTAGTCTGAGGGGCATATACAAGGATACCATGGGGTTACACACTGCAGGGCATCCCAAATCAGGAACATTTCTTAAAGGAGGTCAACTATGCGTTTTGGTGCAAATTGGTGCAATTTAAAGCCCAACAAAACTTGGCGTGGCTGCCCCCCCAGGGCATCCCGAAATCACTCACCTGTCCTTGGTCCAACGGCACATGCATGGCTCTAAATGTTTACAATGGGAAGGAAGTGCAGGCTGGGCGGGAGCATGCACATCACTGGGGATGCGGCCGCTCTTACTCCCCATTGAAGTCAATGAGAGCCCATTGCCAAAGGATATAAACATGGCAAAGGGCTCTGATTTGACGAGAGCCTGTACATGTGCCATTGGACCGAGGAGAGGTGAGTTTTACTGGGCGAACTGTAGGGTTTCACACAGCTGGGCATCCCAGTCGTGATGCCCTGAGGCCACGGAACAAAACCTAGAAAAGTCAAAACCACTCAGCTGAGGTGCCACCACGAATTAGGTTTTTGCTTTTTGTACATTTTAAATTCTCTATAAACAGCAATTGTGTGTTGCACTCAGGTGATTGGCATTGGTGTAGGAGACCTACTGAAAAGGCCACCACAAATGAAAGTCCTGCAGGACATCACATGTGCCGGAACAAGAAATGAGGGGATGCACATAGTGGTCAATGAGTTTTATGAGCTGCTGGAAGACTCCATCGTGCACAATGTAACGGAATATATATATATATATATATATATATATATATATATATATATATAGTTTTATATATAGATTTTATTTAAAAATATTTATATTTTATTTAAATATATTTTTATATTTTATATTTTTACAGGCGTTTAATCAAGGTAGCTAGATGAATATAATCATCTGTATTATCTACTTTCAGGTTCCAAGTGTCCTGATGTCACATGTCACGGTGGGTCTACATTTGTTTTTACTGCTCAAATTAATTTACGAGAGATCTATGTCTATCTGTGAGACTAAAATATCAAAATTATAAACCCAAATTTCATAACTCCACAACTTTTTTAAAGTTAACCTCCAGATAAAATGTCTGGCGGTCCGCTTACCCAAGCTATGATGCCTGACTGCTCTGACAGTAACAGGATGCCCAGGGCCCAGACCACATTAATCACCCGTTTCCCACTTTTCTTCGCTGTATTGCTTCAAACGTTCCCACCCGGCCAACTCTCCCGTCAATTTTTACTCAATGTCCACTTTAAGGATATGGAAAAGCAGCTCTCTGCATTCCCACTCCATTATCTACAGCAGAAAGCCACTACATGCCCTGGCATGCCCCAGTGTTGTTCAAGTGGGAATGGCTTAACTGGCTTTAAGTAAAGCTCTTAAAGTGGACCAGAATCCGTGGGCTGATTCCCTATCTCCGAGGCATCCCAAACTAGGAGCTGTGTGAAACCCCCTGGTTCTTACCTTTTTCACGAGCCCACAGCGCACTTGGAATCATTTGCATCCCCTTTCGACAGTGCACAGCCAAAGGCCACAAGTGATGCTGCGCGCCACCATTGCCTGCGGCTGGGGATTCTATTCAGCTTCTCTGGCTGCACATTAATATGACCGGAGAAGCTGATTTGATGAGCAACCGTGCATGTGCCATTGGACCAAGGACAGGTTTCCTAGGCCAACAGTGGGGATCCACGCAGCGGGACATTTTTTAAATTTTGTAGGTCACAATATATTTTTAAAAATTAGCCCGTCTCCACTTTTTAAAAAAAAATGCGTGGGGTCCTCTCCTATAAGCCTTACCAACCTGGCAAACCAAGCATAGGAGCTTATAATTCCAGGTCCTGGCCATTACATCCCTTATGCCCTATAGCACAGGAAACCCCCTTCATGCCCCTCCCCTTCTGTGACATATGTTATCACATGGGGTAAATTCCTCCCCCCCGACTCTCAGTATATAAGACCCTTACCGCCACCTCATGTGCAGTCCCTGGCTGGGCAGTGAGGATGAAAGAAGGGGGAACCATCGGTATGGGCACGGGGTTCTTTCGGTGCTGCCTATGGCTCATAACAAAAGGCATAAGGACTGGTAAGCAGCAGGGCCAGGGGCCAGACAGTGTGCCCTATGTGCCCTGGATTTTCAGCCCTTATGCCTGGTGACCGGGCTGGTTGGCTGGGGAGGGGGGCATTTTTTGTTTTAAATAATTAAAGAAATATAGTAAAAAGAAGTACAAATAAATGGCAGCTGACGGCATAGGTTTTATCAAGGAAATCTTTTACAACTCGCATTCAGTGATTTATTAAACTGTCATGCAAGTTCTAAAATGGCGCATGAAGAGAGAATTTAGTCATAACTTTGGCACATGGCTCATGCACATGCAGGATTTCAGAGCATGTGTCCATGAATCATGTGCCAATGATTTTTGTATGGTAATAAATCGATCCTACTGTTGCTAGGGTGTTTCTTTTTAAACAAATAAAAAAGCATGGGTCTTTGTCTGTGCGTGTGTGTGTAACACTGAGAATTGAAGGACCAGCAGGCAGCAAGTGTAAGTTTATCTACTTCCTGTCCTGTCTCCATTGCGCTCTCTCCTCACACACGTAATTGGGGAAGGAATGCCGCACACTGGCTGTAGGGATGCCTCTCACTGGCTATAATGGGGGATGTTGCACACTGCCTGTAATGGGGAGTGCCACACTGGCTGTAATGAGGGATACCGCTTACTGGCTGTAATGGGGGATGCTGCACACTACATGTAATGAGGGGATGCTGCACACTGCCTGTAATGAGGAATGTTGCTCCTTGGCTGTAATGGGTGGATGACGCACCTTGCCTGTAATGGGAGATGCCGCACACTGCCTGTAATGGGGGATAATGCACACTGCCTCTAATGGGGGGATGCCACACACTGGCTGTAATGAGGGATGATGCTCACTGGCTGTAATGGGGGGTTCCTCATACTGCCTGTAATGAGGGAAGCCACACATTGCCTGTAATGAGGGATGCCGCTCACTTGCTGTAATGCGATTATTTGAAGGGAGGGATTTTAGCACACCATTTGTTTCAGAATGTTTTTTTTTATTTTCCTTCTTTAAACCCAGGGTGCGTCTTATAGAGCAGAAAATACTATATATTATATAGTTCTAAATATAATAAAGTAACTAAAATGAATGACATTTGTGATTGTTTTATGCTCTTACAGTTGAGTTTGACGAGCCCACTGACTTTGTGTTCCTCATGGATGGATCCAGCAGCGTCGGCCGTGACAACTTTGACAAAGTTAAAGAGTTTATTAAGTTGACAATCAACAAGATTCTGTCAAAAGAATTAAATGTCACCAATATGCTGCGTCTGTCGGTGATTCAGTACAGCCACAACGGGGCCCAGAGGCTCGAGGTCCCCTTTACGAACATCAAGGAGGATGCGTTATCCCGCCTTTCAAAAGTCACTTACATGAATGAGGGCACGGATCTCCCAGACGCTCTGAGGTTTGTTACGAAGCATCTGAAGTGTGATGCAAGGCCCTACGTGAAAAGCCAGATCTTCATTTTCTCGGATGGCCGATCTTCTGGCAATGCTCAGCATCAGATTGCTGCTCAGGCAGCGGAAGCTATAAACCCTAAACCCGAGCTGTTTGCCATCACTGTCGGGACATTCCATGAACTTGGCATCTCTCAGCTGGTGAGCGGGAAGGAAGAGAACTTTAATTTTAAAAAGATAGAAGATAAAATATTCCGAGTCTCAGAATATAATGATCTCCTGAAGAGAGTCACGGTGCAAAGCTTTCTAAAGAAGATTACATTCTGAAATAAAGCTGGAACGCATCGGTGCTGTTTTTCTCTGCTTTCTAGGATTATTTTAGCGATTGTTTTACTAGAGATTTACCAAATAGAAAATAGATTTCAAATGACTTTCCAGGCACATAAGAAATAAACCTTACTTTTCTAACTCACAGCTGCAGCCTGGGTTTAGCGGTGGGCTCAGGTGCAGACTGTGCACTCCCCACCCAGCCATTGTGTGTGTATCTGCTGCCAGTCATGAGGGAGCGGGCTCCATTGTTGCTTGGCAGCCAGCAGCACATCACATGAGTATCTACCACTGATATTCTACCTGGGCCGGCTCCAGGTTTCTGTGTGCCCATGGGCGATGGAGACTCAGTGGACCCCTCTGCAGTATGTCATGACTAGCTTGGCATTAATCTAGCATCCCACGCCCCCAACACACACACAGCCAATTTTAAATGTAGTAGATATTTACCGGGTGCTAACGTTTCTTGTGCTGGTCCTGTACTTACCCAACTCCTGCGTTCAGGTCTCCAAACTTCATGGGGCTTAGTTAAGTGACACCTATATAATAAATAAATATAGTGCACACCCAAGAACAATTATCAGCAGTATTCAGAGTAGAAGAAAACAAAACAATATACATCAATTGAAGATCATTTCATATATACAATCCATTACTGCGGTAGATGCAGCGCTGTCCCAGCTTCAGCCATGTATATAATAGTAGAAAAAGACTTAATACTTCACTCTAAGATTATGCATAGACAACACTATTGGAAATATATCTGAAAATACAAAGCATCAATAATACCAAGGTATGACTGGTAGCTTAACGGACAGTAGTAACATTCACTGCAAAAGAGCAGCTGTACAATCTCAAATGTAGACATTCACACTCCGAGGTAGAAAGAAGGCACCGCCCCATAGGCAAGGTGCCACATGACTGGCCTGTGCTCCTATCGGGAGCTGGACCAGTTTGACAAATGGGGGGCTGGGGGGAGGGACGAGGGGGAGGCACTATATAAAGGCTAGGGGTTCCTCCCCCTCTTCCTCTTTGACCCCTCATCCTCCCGGCGCTGGACAAGAGCAGTCTGCCTGACGCTCGTCCAGTGCCAAATAATGCTTTCCTCCTGCGCGCCATGGCATCTAGGGGGACTGGGTAAGTGCTCCTCTCTCAACCCTCGCCTCTGTCTGCCCCATGGCCCGCAGGATGACTCCTGCTTCCCCATCCCGTGGGATTGACCCCTTTCTCAGTTTGATCACCCCCGCCCCCCCCCCCTTGCGTCTCATGGGGTGCCAGGGCTCTCCCTGCCTGCTGTAGGGGGGAGGCCCCCCCGTTCGCGGCCGCACGATGTTCGGGGGACTAGCCGGCTTCCCTGCCGGCTGTCTGTGAGTGTGGTGTGTTGCCCCCCCCCCCGCCTTACCTCCTCCTGTCCTGTGGCCGGCCGAGCGACGGTGTGGGGGATTCCCCCCCTCCCTCCCCTCTCCCCTGTCATCTGACAGTGCGGGACAAGCGCGTCGTCTCTCTCCCCCAGCTCGCATTACATGCTGTCTGCTCAGTCGCTGCCTATCCTTGCCAGGCTTATTATACAGCCATCACTAATTCACATTGAAAGTTCTAAAATCTAAAGAACAAATACATAGATCCATATAAGCTCTATAAAGCTGTAAATACACCTTCTGATCTGGTTCAGAATTTAACAGATGCATCGCGGTGGCTAGCCCCCCCCCCCTCTCAACTGTCAGTGTGGCAGAAGGGGCGCTTCACCCTCCCTCCTGCTGGTCGGGCCTCACCTGCGGCCGGCCGGCTCATCATGGCGGGGCCCAGCCTCCTCATCTTCCTTGGCGGGGCCCCTTCCTCCCTGCCTTCTGTCAGCGGGACGGTGGCTGAGGTGGGTCTCCCCGTCATGTTCTCCCTCCTGTTGGTTGCCCCCCCCCCTCCAACCTCCCTCCTGTGGTCGCCCCACCTTCCCCCATATGACCAGCTGCCGCATCACGAGGGGGTTCCGGCTCCTCACCTGCCGGCGCTGTTATTGGGGAGCTCTGCGCCACCTTGGGCCGCCGGCCTGTCGCGCCTCCCTCCTGTACGTTTCGGGGTGTGGGGGCGGCCAGCGCTCACTCTGCCACTCCCTTGCCTGTTGTCCAATTGTCTGGGTGGAGTCTCCCACCAGGCACGCTAACCAAGTGGGAGAGGGGGTCAGAGCCTCACCCGCTGTTTAGCGGGTGGGTGGGTAACCGGGCTAGGGCTTCACACGTCTAGCCCTGGGGGTGAGTGCCGGCGGCGCCCTCCCCCTTCAATCCCACACACCTAGGTCGGGCGGCACATGTCCGGCCCCTTAAACCTCGTGATCGGCCCAGACGGGGGCCACCACACCGGGGGGCCTCATGAAGTTTGCGACAGCGGCCTACTCGGCCAGGACGGTAACAGTGAGCAGCAAGGGGCGGTACCAGGCGTTGGCGGTATCAGGACAGCTCCAGCGGCACGTGAACACAATCGTCCAGGCGGCCGGCCGATACACCCCCGCACCTTCAAGGTACGCCCAGCATGTCTCCGTTACTGTTTGTTCGCCGTTCTGGGATAGGAATCATGTGTAAAAAGGGGGGTTGGGAGCATACTGGAGGTGGGGTGACCGGTGTTGGAAAGGAAGGGTTCTGGCGTGCAGGAGATAGCGTAATGGCGCTTAGTGGGGGAGCGGTTAGTCAGAGGACTGGTTAGTCAGAAGGGATTTGAGATCGGTGTGACTTCCCTGACAACTATCACAGGGGATGGACCACCCCCTTTGCATTGGGGGACACCCCCCCCCCCCCCCCCCCCAAAAAAAAAAAAAAAAAAAAAAAAAAAAAAAAGATGCGGTAGGAGCGAGGGGGGTTGACTTGGCGGTTGACGCGGGATTCGGGGGAGGAGATGGCTACAAAAGGGGGGGACCTGGAGAGCGGGTTGGAGCAGGTGGTTAGGGTGTGCACTCAAGCGGGGAGAACCAAGTATATGGGCAGGAAGAGGCTTGGAGGGGTGTGGCCGTCACCAGGTGGGTTAAAGGTCTTGGGCGGTTGGGATGTTTAGTTGGGGGGGAGGTTTGGAGATTGGCCACTGTTCAACCAGTTCTGGAAAGAGAGCTGCGTGCCGCGGTTGGAATCAGAGGCTCTTGGTCCTAATGGGGCTGTGATCTGAATTTGGGGAAGAACACTGAGCCAGGGAGGCGAATGGCGCTGGGGTTGGTCAAGGACAGGGAGGCCAGAGTTGACTGGGGGGTACAGCCAAGGGCGGGTTGGTTGTTTTGTCGGAATGGAATGGCCAGGGGAACCGGAGTGTGGGGATTAAGGGGCTGCTCGGGAGTGTCTTGGGGGAAAGGCTGGAAGCAGTCAGTGCATAGTTGGAGAAGTGGGTTGCGCTCACTATACGATGAGGTTGTAAGTTGGGGAGCATTGGGGGTTAGTACCCTCAAATCGACCCGGAGAGCAGCTCTGTGGGGGAGGCGTGCAGCAGCAGAGAGGTGGTGCGAGCTTTCAAATGGACTGATGGCGGGGAGGGTTAAAGAGACTGTGGGTATGGCCCATGGGGAAATAAGATTCATGCTCGCAGTGGGTAGGATTCAGAATGCTGGGTAGTGTCGCCAGAGGTCAGTTCATTTGGGGGGGCTCGTGGGAAAGCGGATGGATGAGGAGCTTGGCGTGGGGAGCTGCCAATGGATATTCATCGGTGGAGGGCGAGGGCTACTGCAGAAGGGCCAAGACCCCTTATGAGGATAAGACGTAGCGAAGTATTGGGAATTAGTGGTGTATCGCATACTCATGGTTCATGTTGGTGGATCAAGTGGACGCGGAAAGGGGCCAGAGGACAACCCCCCCCCCTTTTTCAATGATGAATCAATGGCTTAGGGGATACTCATTGGTGTATTATGGTAGGGGGCGCGCAGGGAAGGGGCCGGGAAGCCTCAACATGATCGACCTAGGGGTTCGGCGGATTATGGGGTAATCATATTGGCGGAGGATGTGTCCCGCTGGGAAGGGAACGAGAACCCTATTTATATGAGGTATTTGGTGGGGGGGGGGGGATTTGTGGATACTTATATTGGGGGGGCCCGATGGGCTGGAGCCCGAGAGGTTTAACATGGGCGGCTTGGTGTGTTCGGCAGATTCTGGGTGACTCATACTGGTGGATGGCATGGCCCAAAGGGAAGGGGCGGGAGCCTATAATGTGTTGAAGTGGATCCTCAGATTGGTGGATTGTGGGGCCCACTGGGTAGGGGCCGGGGGTGCTCAATACAATAGACTGGGGATTTTGGCGGATTTTGGAGGCCCGTGTTGGTGAATTACGGGACACATGGAAAATGGGGGGGGGGGCGAGAGGCCCCAACATTATCAGCTTGCACGTTCGGTGAATTTTTGGACACTTATATTTGTGGAGAATATGGCCCACTTTGGGGGGGGGGGCTGAGAGCCCGTAATATGATGTCATCTATGTAGTTTTGGCTCTCATATTGTTGGATTGGGGGCCCCATTGGGAGGGGCTGGGAGCGCTTAACATTATAGACTTGGCGTTCCTGGCGCTGTGGCGGATACTCATGTTGGAAGATTACGGGACCCGCGAGGAAGAGGCCCATGAGGAAGTTAACATGATCAGCGTGGGGCTCGGTGAATTATCTGTTACTCATATTGGAGGAGTACGGGACCCTCTGGGGAGGAGCCGAGGGGCTTTGACATGATCGCCGTGAGGCTCGGCGACTTATCGGTAACTCATATGGTTGGATTACGGGACCCACTGGGAAAGGGCCCTGGGAGGCTTTAACATGAGTGGTGTGGCTCAGCGATTTATCGGATACTCATATTTGAGGATTACGGGACCCACTGGGAAGGGGCCCGAGAAGCTTGAAACATGATTGCTGTGGGGGCTCGGCGAATTTTTTTTTTGGATACCCATTGGTTGAATTGCGGGACCCACTGGGAAGGGGCCCGAGAGGTTTTAACATGATCGCTGTGGGGGCTCGGCGAATTACCGGATTTTCATATGGTGGGATTGCGGGACCCAATGGGAAGGGGCCCGAGAGGTTGATAAGATCGCCGTGGGGGCTCGGCGAATTACCAGATACTCATTTGGTTGGATTGTGGTACCCACTGGAAGGGGCCCGAGAGGTTTTAGCATGATCGCCGTGGGGGCTCGGCGAATTACCGGATTTTCATATGGTGGGATTGCGGGACCCACTGGGAAGGGGCCCGAGAGGTTTTGATAAGATCGCCGTGGGGGCTCGGCGAATTACCAGATACTCATTTGGTTGGATTGTGGTACCCACTGGAAGGGGCCCGAGAGGTTTTAGCATGATCGCCGTGGGGGCTCGGCGAATTACCGGATTTTCATATGGTGGGATTGCGGGACCCACTGGGAAGGGGCCCGAGAGGTTTTGATAAGATCGCCGTGGGGGCTCGGCGAATTACCAGATACTCATTTGGTTGGATTGTGGTACCCACTGGAAGGGGCCCAAGAGGTTTTAGCATGATAAGGATGAGGATAAGACGTAGCGAAGTATTGGGAATTAGTGGTGTATCGCATACTCATGGTTCATGTTGGTGGATCAAGTGGACGCGGAAAGGGGCCAGAGGACAACCCCCCCCCCTTTTTCAATGATGAATCAATGGCTTAGGGGATACTCATTGGTGTATTATGGTAGGGGGCGCGCAGGGAAGGGGCCGGGAAGCCTCAACATGATCGACCTAGGGGTTCGGCGGATTATGGGGTAATCATATTGGCGGAGGATGTGTCCCGCTGGGAAGGGAACGAGAACCCTATTTATATGAGGTATTTGGTGGGGGGGGGGGATTTGTGGATACTTATATTGGGGGGGCCCGATGGGCTGGAGCCCGAGAGGTTTAACATGGGCGGCTTGGTGTGTTCGGCAGATTCTGGGTGACTCATACTGGTGGATGGCATGGCCCAAAGGGAAGGGGCGGGAGCCTATAATGTGTTGAAGTGGATCCTCAGATTGGTGGATTGTGGGGCCCACTGGGTAGGGGCCGGGGGTGCTCAATACAATAGACTGGGGATTTTGGCGGATTTTGGAGGCCCGTGTTGGTGAATTACGGGACACATGGAAAATGGGGGGGGGGGCGAGAGGCCCCAACATTATCAGCTTGCACGTTCGGTGAATTTTTGGACACTTATATTTGTGGAGAATATGGCCCACTTTGGGGGGGGGGGCTGAGAGCCCGTAATATGATGTCATCTATGTAGTTTTGGCTCTCATATTGTTGGATTGGGGGCCCCATTGGGAGGGGCTGGGAGCGCTTAACATTATAGACTTGGCGTTCCTGGCGCTGTGGCGGATACTCATGTTGGAAGATTACGGGACCCGCGAGGAAGAGGCCCATGAGGAAGTTAACATGATCAGCGTGGGGCTCGGTGAATTATCTGTTACTCATATTGGAGGAGTACGGGACCCTCTGGGGAGGAGCCGAGGGGCTTTGACATGATCGCCGTGAGGCTCGGCGACTTATCGGTAACTCATATGGTTGGATTACGGGACCCACTGGGAAAGGGCCCTGGGAGGCTTTAACATGAGTGGTGTGGCTCAGCGATTTATCGGATACTCATATTTGAGGATTACGGGACCCACTGGGAAGGGGCCCGAGAAGCTTGAAACATGATTGCTGTGGGGGCTCGGCGAATTTTTTTTTTGGATACCCATTGGTTGAATTGCGGGACCCACTGGGAAGGGGCCCGAGAGGTTTTAACATGATCGCTGTGGGGGCTCGGCGAATTACCGGATTTTCATATGGTGGGATTGCGGGACCCAATGGGAAGGGGCCCGAGAGGTTGATAAGATCGCCGTGGGGGCTCGGCGAATTACCAGATACTCATTTGGTTGGATTGTGGTACCCACTGGAAGGGGCCCGAGAGGTTTTAGCATGATCGCCGTGGGGGCTCGGCGAATTACCGGATTTTCATATGGTGGGATTGCGGGACCCACTGGGAAGGGGCCCGAGAGGTTTTGATAAGATCGCCGTGGGAGCTCGGCGAATTACCAGATACTCATTTGGTTGGATTGTGGTACCCACTGGAAGGGGCCCGAGAGGTTTTAGCATGATCGCCGTGGGGGCTCGGCGAATTACCGGATTTTCATATGGTGGGATTGCGGGACCCACTGGGAAGGGGCCCGAGAGGTTTTGATAAGATCGCCGTGGGGGCTCGGCGAATTACCAGATACTCATTTGGTTGGATTGTGGTACCCACTGGAAGGGGCCCAAGAGGTTTTAGCATGATCGCCGTGGGGGCGCGGCGAATTACCGGCTACTCATATGGTTGGATTGCGGGACCCACTGGGAAAGGGCCCGAGAGGTTTTCACATGATCGCCGTTTGGGCTCGGCGAATCACCGGATACTCATACGGGTGGGTTGCGGGACCCACTGGGAAGGTGCCCAAGAGGTTTTTACATGATCACCGTGGGGGCTTGGCGTATTACCAGATACTCATATGGTTGGATTGAGGGACCTTCTGGGAGGGGGGGCCTGAGAGGTTTACCATGATCACCGTGGGGGGGCTCGGCAAATTAGCAAACACTCAGATGGTGGGTTTGCGGGACCCACTGGGGAGGGACCCGAGAGGCTTCAACATGAAGCCCACTGGGGAGGGGCGGATGGCCACAATATGATGGAATCGGCGTGGGGATGAGGGCGCTTAACTCGATAGAATCGGTGAGTACGGCGGATTGTTGGATGCTCAGGATGGACGTTCCCACTGGAAGAGGTGTGGGCTGTGAGGCCATAACATGATCGACTTTGGTGTGTTTGGCCGTTTATCTGATGCTCATATTGGTGGAGGATGGGCCCACTGGGAAGTGGTAATACCCCCCCCCCCTTTTAATATGATCTGCACGGTTCGGCGGGTTAGCAGATACATTATGGTTGAATTACGGGACCACTAAATGGTGTTCTGTTTTGGTGGCTCTGAGTATTGGGGGGAGTATGTGGCACATAGGGGGAAGAGGCCTGAGGTCCTTAGGAGCATGGAAGCGGTGGGTATTGGATAACCACTGGGTGGATTACATTGCCCCCCCCCCCCTTAATCGGTTGAAGCAGATAATTATCAGACTGTCTTTTGGTAGAATACATTGGCTGCAGGCTGAAAGGGGGGCCATAGCCCTGGATGGTATGGACTCGGCGGTCTTTGGTCGACGAGGCAGGCTGGTCAGAGAGCTATATGGATGGAACAGCCTGGTGGTTGATGATCAGGGAGGGGGCATGTCATTAACCTGTTTGGGTCCATATGGGGGTTGAAGAGGGGGACAAGCGAGATGTCCTGCTTGGGTAGTATTGCCTGCGGGCAGGTTATCAGGCGGGGCAACCCCAAGGGGGGGGGGCCTTATTACTGGCTTGGATGACCGAGGGTATGTATTGGGGCATTGGGGGGTATGTCATGGTGGCTTCAGCTGAACGGTAGGTTGGGGGTTTGGCTCCAGGAGAGGTTCATTGGCTTTTTTAATGAGGGGTGAGAGGGGAGGGAGTTGGCGGGCTGTCCAGCATTAAGGAGTCAACGCTGGGCAGCTATGGCGGTCTCACCCCTGTTCGGGTCTGAGTGGGCAGGTTAGAGGAGTACTGAGGTGTAGAAATGCGGCTGTTTTTTCAAACCGAAAAACGAGCCAGGATGGCCAGCGTAGGGGCGAGGATGGCTACATTTTTGGGGTAGCCAGGCTGTTGTCATTTTGCACCCTGGCGGTTAGCCCTGGTGAGCTCCGAGCCTAACAGAGATGGCGGCTGAGCTTAAGAAATTTGCTTCCGCTTAGTTAGGTGCATATAGTTTTTTTCTACTCGTCAATCACGCAGGCTTAGTTTAGATGATTACCACTCAGACTCGATTGAGGGGCTGGAGATTTGTGTTGTCTTGTATTTATTTGTTCAGCTGTGGCCGATTAATAAATGTATCATTCCAAAGATATATACGTTGTGCAGTGTTTTTATTGAAGGGAGTTGGAATGAAAAAGCGGGAGATAACATGGAGCTCTAGTACAGTCAAGAAGGCACCGCCCCATAGGCAAGGTGCCACATGACTGGCCTGAGCTCCTATCGGGAGCTGGACCAGTTTGACAAATGGGGGGCTGGGGGGAGGGACGAGGGGGAGGCACTATATAAAGGCTAGGGGTTCCTCCCCCTCTTCCTCTTTGACCCCTCATCCTCCCGGCGCTGGACAAGAGCAGTCCCACCCGCCCACCCCTATTTTGGGTTAATTTTGAGATTTTGTTTTCTGTTTTAATGGCAGGGTGTGTGTATTGTACTGTGGGAGGTGTTTTATTTATATATATTAAAATAAAAATAATAAAAAATAAATATATATGTATATATCTTAATGTTAGTTTTGAGGAACGATGTTGGCTAAGTAGTTCTTGTGATTATGCTGTTTTTTAAAAAATTATATATTTATATATATATATATATAATGTGGATACACAAATTGAATGTGGCAAGGATTGTATGTATTATATTAAATGTATGGGGGAGGGTTGTATGTTACTGTTTATGCATTGATATTTACTGTTCAGAATTATTTTGTCACAGCCGATGGCGGTCTCACCCCTGTTCGGGTCTGAGTGGGCAGGTTAGAGGAGTACTGAGGTGTAGAAATGCGGCTGTTTTTTCAAACCGAAAAACGAGCCAGGATGGCCAGCGTAGGGGCGAGGATGGCTACATTTTTGGGGTAGCCAGGCTGTTGTCATTTTGCACCCTGGCGGTTAGCCCTGGTGAGCTCCGAGCCTAACAGAGATGGTGGCTGAGCTTAAGAAATTTGCTTCCGCTTAGTTAGGTGCATATAGGTTTTTTTCTACTCGTCAATCACGCAGGCTTAGTTTAGATGATTACCACTCAGACTCGATTGAGGGGCTGGAGATTTGTGTTGTCTTGTATTTATTTGTTCAGCTGTGGCCGATTAATAAATGTATCATTCCAAAGATATATACGTTGTGCAGTGTTTTTATTGAAGGGAGTTGGAATGAAAAAGCGGGAGATAACATGGAGCTCTAGTACAGTCAAGTGTGCAGCAGATAATAATATTGTAGCAGCATATATATTGTAATATATGCACATCCCCATTAGCCAACATAGACGACATGAAAAAAGTGCCGGCGCGGGCGCGCGCACGTCTGGAGGGGCGCGCGGGAGGCGGCGGCGGCGGAAGCGGCGGCGGATCAGGTAAGATGTTTTTGGGGTTTCTGGGGGGTTTCACCCCGCGGGACATCCCGATCTCGGATGTCCCACGGGGTGGGAGGTGATCGGCCCGGGAATCTTATAGATTTCCAGGCCGATCACCCCTGGGTGTTGGTCCACTTTAATCATATATATTTCCAATAGTGTTGTCAATGCATAAGTATCTTAGAGTAAAGTATTAAGACTTTTTCTACTATTATATACACGGCTGAAGCTGGGACAGCGCTGCATCTACTGAAATCTGCTGCATCTGCTGATAATTATTCTTGGGTGTGCACTATATTTATTTATTATATAGTGGTTATTGTGTGGTGGGACTCACATTTAGGCCCTTATTTAACAAGGGATAGCGCCAGGTAGCGAATGGTGAGCGAACGGTAATGACAGGCACAGCCACGAGAAAGCCGGCTCCCCTACGCAATCACACATTTATCAAGCCGATCCTGCTTAGCGAACGACAGAGCACCAGATAGCGAATCATTCAAGATTATTCCAGCCTCACCACACAGCGCCAGCGAGCGAACTTGAACAGCGACAGGTATGACCTTTCGCTACCTGGCGCTCTCCAATGCATTTCAATGAGACAATCTTTAATTATTCAAAATTAATTGTTAATACATTTTTTTTTTTTTTTTTTTTTAAATGTCAAAAATTGTGTGCCAGCTTCTGCAATGTTAGATATTTTTTTTAAGGTAAAAAAATTTTTTTTTATTTTTTCCAAAAATATGGTTGTTTGGGGGTAAAATAACTAGTTTTAACCCATCGCCGCCAGCGCTCTGGGGTTTAAACAAGCATTTCACAATTTTTTGAGCGTGATTTGTTAATGAATATGCTGGGAGCCGTTCGCTATGGCCATTCGCTGTCATGCGCTCCCATACAGCGCGGAACCTGTCAAACAGCGACTCCTAACCTCGTATTCAACATTACCGCACACCGACTGAGTCGCTATCAACAAGCGAAGAACAGCCAAGCACAGCGAATACTAGCGGGCGCAGTGAAAATAACGCTACAGTCGCTCATCTGTCGCTACCTGGCGTTATTACTGAATCGGCCTCCCCGTTGCTCCCCACCAGAGAGTTATTTGTTTAATGGTGTGCATTATCCAAATATAATATGCTTAGTAAAGTTCCATAACCCATTATGGGATGTCAGTGCCCACACACAGGGTAGAGATATGAATGCACAAGCAGGGTAAGTAAAGGGCAGCCACCAAATTACTTAAAGCCACATAAACATCTGGACGTGTTGTACAGATAAATGGGGTTGATGCTTCATTAGGTAACCGTATATGCAGGAAACTAAAAAATGCAAATGATTCAGATCCCTGATTATCTGTTTCCCTGGCCCCTTCTGTTTCTGTGGATGGAGTAAAGCAGACCTATAGTAAGTTAAAAAATAAAATGAATAGAATTTGCTTATACCAATTCCCCCCAAGGTATTCCGAACTTGGATGCCTGACCAATTAAGTAGGATGCCTGAAATACTTAAAGCGGACCAAAACCCTCTAATCTTGTGAAATACATTTGGCCAAAGCCCCTGCCGACACTCTCTTCTTAAGGTGTAGAACTAGAAGTGGATATTTCCACTTTTTGAATAGTCCTGGAACACTGATTTGTTTGGCTGTCCCTCTCTGTTAGATTGCAGTCATTGCATAGATGTGGCAATAACATTATTTCCACAGGAGCAGGAGCAGTGAAATTGAGCAAAAGGTATTGCTCGTGGGGGGAGCAATTCAGGGGATGCTAGTTAAAAATGTGGGTTTTGGTGCAGGAGTGGGGTTAGGGTTAGGTTTCCTGGGGTTATTCAACTCTATGCAACCTTCCGAAACCTTAACCACTATCACTATCCTGGTAATGGACACCACTAAGACATAAAACACAGTTCATTCCATACCATCAGTTGCTCTGCTCCACTTCTGAGGAACTGCAACACCCAGCATAGCTCCCTGCCCAAATCTCCCATCAGGTCTGCATCATACATGCCATATGGAGCATAGCTAGATCCTGAATAGTAATATAAATCAGACTGCAAACAGAGTTGCACTTTCCAGCCCACACCCTGCAGGTGTCAATGCTATATCACTACCAGTCCCCACCACTCACTTTGTGCATTACCAGTGCTAACTCTCGCCCCCACATACACTGCCTTTTGTATAGACCTGACACCCCAGGCAATTGCATGGCTTAGGTAGTGAGAGACGCAGCCCTGACTATACTTAATTGGTGCATTCTGTGTCTCTGAAAGTAGGTGGACTAGAAGCCACAGCACAAACTGTGATAGCCACCACTTCCTCCAGCCACAGAATGCTACAGCTGCTAGATCCCCACAGAGACCAGGTGAGTATAGCTAACTGTAGGCTATGTTGGTGCAAGGAGTGGGTGTTTTAAGTAAAACCCTGGTTGGCCACTGCCTGGGGCATTCCCAATTGGGATGCCTGGCTGTGTGAACGACCCCCCCAGTTCCCACAAAACTCGCTATGCCCTGGTTCCCATGGTGATATGAACATCGGGGGCCACGTCCCCAGCATCTATGGGTTGAGGCCCGCTCACATGCAAATAGGAAGCTCACCCTCGTCTAAAGGGAATTTGGGGGTGCAGTTGCTCCTGCTCCCTATCGCCAACCACTGGTCTAAAAAGGCCCATATGATAATTATTATGCACACCATGCGGCGCTGATCGGACGAGAGCCCGCGCATGTGCCGTAGGACCAAGGAAAGGTGAGTTCTTATGGGTGTTCTGGTTGGGCTTCAGATAGTGGGCCATCCTAATTCAGGGTTCTCTCAGGGCAAGGTTCAAAACCCAGGATAGTAAAAATCCTGGGTTTTGTTCCATATCCTTAAGGCATCTGGAATTGGGATGCCCCGCTGTGTGAAACCCCCCAGAAAGCCCAATAAAACTCACCTTTCCTCGGTCCATTGTGGACTCTTCCCTTTGCCTTGACTACATCATTTGCATACCTTCCAACTATTCAGAGCGGGAAAAAGGGACAATTTTTAAATTAAGCCATGTCCCCTCATTGATGGATGGATAGAGGTTGTAACAGTTACAATGCTACAAACACTTTGAATAGACAAATTAATCACTTATTGGTGCAGATCTGCAGGTTACACATCAAAGAGGGACAAATGAGAACAACGAGGGACAGGGGGACATGGACTCAGAAGAGATATGCATTTGGTAAAGGTTATGTAATTGAAATGAATGGGAAGCCCCGGCCTATCTGAATGGCTGGGGTGGGAGCACACGCACATCTCTGGGGATGCAGCAGCACACGCTCCCTATTTAAAACAATGAGAGCTACTTGCCAAATGACGTAGTAATGCGCTTTTGGAGTGTGGAAAGGTGAGTTTTTACAGGCACCTTGGGGGGGTTCAGCACAGCGGGGCATCCCAATTTGGGAAGGAAATGGGCAGTGCTCCACTCCTCTTTACTAAGCTGCTCTAAGGTTAAATTTTTTCTGACCACAGATAAGCTCACCAGTGG
Source organism: Gastrophryne carolinensis (assembly GCA_027917425.1). NCBI lineage: Eukaryota > Metazoa > Chordata > Amphibia > Anura > Microhylidae > Gastrophryne > Gastrophryne carolinensis. The sequence goes on from CM051240.1 coordinate 75,651,451, forward strand.
TGTTGCCACCATAGACTTTGATTTAAAAGGCAGGTTTTTTTAAACCCGGCCACCGCTAAGCTGGCTGCATCGCCCAAGGTGCCGGGGGGGGGGGGGGAGACATAAGGGACCCAGAAAGGGTTTTGGCCTACTTTAACTCTTTCAATGGTTCGGAGAGGAGAAAGAAAGCGCCGTCCCTTTAAGGAGGGCAGCCCTAATGACTAGCCTGCATTCCTGTCCGGAGGCAGACCAGCCATGGGGGGGAATTGGTCACTGTGGGAAGTGACCTCAGTGGGGAGGGGGAGTATATAGGGGGACGTCCTTCCCCTTCCCCTTCCTCTTTGACCTGGCGTGGATGGACGAGCAGTCGGACCGACGCTCGCCCACCCAATAAGCTAAGTGATGGAGGCCCTATTCGCTGCGCTGCGCTGTGCAGGGAGGCTGGACGGCGAAGTGAGGACTGGGTGAGGAGCCTTATCCCTTCCCAGTCCGCCTCGCCTCCACCCCCATCCAGACCCAGGAGAGCCCGCCGGGCGGTCGCCCGGCTCAGCCCTTCGCCACCCCCGCCGCCCTGAGCGGCGCGGGACTGTTGCTGCTCCCCCCCTCCCCCCCTCGGCAGCTCGGCCCTTACCTGGCGGCTCCGGCCGCAGGAGGTCCAGGGCCCTCGATCGCGTCGGGCAGGGTGGGGCGGCGGCGGCCCTGCTGCATCCCCCGGCTGGGGTTCCTCCCGCTGCGCCGCAGCCCGAGCGTCGCCGCAAGCATGTGTCCTCCGGGTGTTCCCTCGCTCGGCAGCTGGCCCCGCCCCCTTCAGTTGTGGTGCGGCCCGAGCCTCGGAGCTTGGGCCGCAAACGTGCAGGTTCCTCCTGCCTCTCCCTCACTGGGCAGGGAGAGGCTGACTGAGCGGGGGCAGAAGCCCCGCCCCCGCCATCGCGTCAGTCGCGGCCCGAGCTGAGGAGCTCGGGCCGCATGGGAGCCGTCGCTCCCTGCCGTCGCCGAGCGTGGGGAGCGGCGGTGGTGCCAGTGACCTCCCCCCCACGGCAGAGGGGGGAGCACAACGCGGGCCCGGCACACTCGCAGCGTGCTGCCGGGTCCGCCAGCCTTATTGACCCTTCCCCCTCCCCGCGTACAAGCCGGAGGAGGGGGTCCCTCCCCCCCCACCCTCTTCCCCTCTCAGGGACCCCCACGCGGGTCTTCGCTCCGCTCCACGCAGAGCGGAGTGCGGACCTGGAGGGGGGGGGACAACCCCCCCTCCGGGTCTGTCAGTGGGGCCCCCAGCGTCCGCCCGGACGCTGGCTTGGGCCCTCAAACAGCACATGCCTCACCTCCCCCCAACACACAAACATTTCCCCCCCCCACTCCACACCCCGTTTCTCCCATAGCTCATGCCCCTCTGCGGGAGCGTCATCCTCGCTCCCCCACGGCCCCTTTATGTATCCGTTCGCTCCCCCGTCGCCGCCCTTCCCCCCGGCACCGCGGGATGCCCCCCCATGGCCCCCCGGGCTGGTGCGTCCCTGCGTCCCTCAGCGCGTGGCCCTTTGACTTGGCGGCCTCCCAGCCTGGTGAGCTGGTGCGCATGGCGTCCTCTCCTGCCCATTTGCACGTAGGTCCAGGCACTGCGGACGCTCGCGCATGCGGCCGGGGACTCGGTTTCCCGGCCAGTGCCATCTGTTCGCCTCTCGATGAATGCGAGGGGGGGAGTGTACCCAGTTACCGGGGGTTCCTCCCCCTTTCAGGAGGCCGCCACTTCAATGGGGTCGGGAGGGGCAGAGTTGGCCAGACGTGGTTTGTGCTGGGGCTTCAATGACTCCTTCTGCAAATGGGGGCCCACGTGCAAATCTTGGCACGAGTGTTTGGCCTGCGGCGGGAGCCACGCGGCCGGGAGGTGCTTTAGGAAGGGTCGGGGGGGGGCGCAGAGGGGCCGATGGTCCTGGAAAAAGGGGTTTCCCCGGTGAGAGGGGCGGAGATGCGCCCCTGGTTAAATAAGTATCCTGATCAGGGGGTGGCTCAATTACTGGGTGAGGGTTTCGAGTTGGGTTTTCGGATTCCATGTGCAGCGCCTCCCAAGTTGCGCTTGCTGAAAAATCTGAAATCGGCTCGGGAACGGCCTGAGGTTATTAAAGAAAAGTTGGGGAAGGAAGTTTCCTTGGGGAGGATGGCGGGCCCATTCAGCGACCCCCCTCTGGAGGATTTGGTGGTGTGCCCGTTGGGAGTTGTGCCAAAGAAGGAACCAGGCAAATTTCGTCTTATACACCACCTGTCTTTCCCGAGGGGCGGGTCGGTGAATGATGGGATAGACAAAGAGCTGTCGTCGGTGTCTTATACGTCTTTTGACTTCGCTCTGGCTATGGTAGGGGAGGCCGGCCCCAGGGCATTGATGGCAAAAACTGATATCGAATCCGCATTTCGGTTGCTACCAGTACACCCGGATAGTCTGTATCTTTTGGGGTGTTTTTCGAAGGGGGGTATTATGTGGATCGGTGTCTACCCATGGGGTGTTCAATTTCGTGCGCCTACTTTGAAGCCTTTAGCTAATATTTGGAGTGGGTCGTAAAGGAAAGAGCGGGCTTGGGGTCAGTCACCCACTACTTAGACAATTTTTTGAGCGTAGGACCGGCGGGCACCAGAGTATGCCATTTGTTGTTGTCCATTTGTTGTCCATGTTGTCCATGACCATGGTGAACGTGTTTGGGGTTTTTGGGGTGCCGGTGGCGCACGACAAAACGGAGGGTCCAGCAACCGTGATAACATTTTTGGGGATTGAGATCGACACGGTGAGAAGGGTATGTAGGCTTCCAAGAGACAAAATTGAGGATTTGGTTGGAGGGTTGGAAGGGGCCCTGGGTTTTAAGAAGGTCACGTTGGTACAGCTGCAGTCAGTGCTCGGGAAGTTGAATTTTGCGTGCCGTGTGCTACCTTTGGGGCGGGTGTTTACCAGGCGGCTATCATTAGCGACGGCCGGGGTTCGGGAACCGCATAACTTCATCAGGTTGACGGCAGCAATGAAGGAGGACATTAGGATGTGGATCACTTTCCTGGAGTCCTTTGACGGGCTGGCGTACTGGATGGATCCGGTGAGGGTGAATGACGAGCTTGAGCTCTTCACGGATGCGGCGGGTTCAGTTGGTTTCGGGGCCTACTTGGGGGGGAGATGGTGTGCGGGGCCCTGGCCAGGGCGGTGGATGGAATCGGCCCTGGCGAGGAATTTGGCTTTTCTGGAATTGTTCCCTCTAGTGGTGGCGGTGACCCTCTGGGGAGAGGTGCTGAGGAACAAGGCGGTGTGTTTTCGGTCGGACAATATGTTGGTGGTTGCGGCAGTTAACACGCAGACTTCGTCTTCATTACCGGTCGTGGTGCTGCTCAGACAGCTGGTGTTGGGATGTTTGCGGTACAACATGTGGTGCAGGGCGGCACATGTGCCCGGGGGTTGAGAACGGGATAGCTGAAGCTCTTTCTCGTTTACAGTGGGAGCGCTTCAGGAAATTGGCACCCGAGGCAAGGGAGGTGGGCGAGACTAATGAGGCTGGGGAGGTGGGAATCGGCGCGGTTTTGGCGATACATTCGGCCGGACAGGATTGATCGGCGATTCAGGTGAAGGTGTGGATTGGTCTTTAACATTTTCCTACCCCCCCTCCCCTTTCCTTATTTTTTGTTTTAGAGTCGCCGTGCTCGGTCATGATCGTCGGACATTCTCATATTTACTGGTCGGCTCGGCGAGCGGTGGTTCAGAGGAATGGAATGCAGCTGGGCATTCTGGAAGATCGTGCTCGGTTGAGCTGGGCCGGTCTGAGAGGCCTGTGCTGGGAGGACATGCGAGTGGGGGCCGCCGGGGGTTTTGGTCATTCATGCGGGTGGGAATGATTTAGGGAAGGTCCCGATGCGCCACCTTATCAAGTCCATAACGCGGGACTTGTTGTTTTTTCTGGGAGTATTTCCTGGGGTGGTGTTAGTGTGGTCCCAGATTGTCCCCCGTTTTTTCTGGCGACACGCTAGAGATTTGTTGGCCATCGAGAAGGTTCGGGTTAAGGTCAACAAGGCGATAGCGAGGTTTGTGAGGTTGAACAGGGGTTTGAGCGTGCGCCAAATCGAGGTAGAGGGGATAAGGGGGTTCTATCGATCCGATGGGGTCCACTGAATGACATGGGGAACAATTTGTTTAACATATCATTGAAGGAGCGGATCGATATGGCGGTGGAGCTGTGGCGGGCCAGGCGGCGCTAAGGTTACAGCGCTGCTTGGCTTTGGCGGGTCTCCTCTCGGGTTTCGGGTCTGAGATAGCATTTCAATGGGTAGGGTATGCGGCTGTTTCTGTAGAAACCGGCCAGGACGAGTTGGTTAAAGGATTATGGATGGTTGGGGTTCAAGTAAGGAAGGGGATGTTTTTGGTCACTGGCGGTTAGCCCGATTAAGCTCCCTGGCCTAGGAGGTTTTGCGGCCGAGTTTATGTTGGCTTCCGCTTGGTGGGGGGTCGGGAATTTAATTTTGTTCCCTCCCCTTCCCTTCATTCTTGGGATCCTAGGCTTCTCAGACCTGGAAAAATAGGGGGGACTCTATTCTGCTTGTACATTTGTTTATTATATGTTGGGCTGTGGCCGATTAAATGTAATCTTTCCAATGAATTCTATGGGAGTGGCCGTGAAAAAGCATTAATCTTTCCAATGACATGGTGGTCTGGTTATTTTGGTGATGGGGAGCGGTATGACGCAGGGCATATTGGAACGCTAGCACAGTCAAGAGGCTCTAAACAGTTGAAGTGAGCGTAGAACCTACTGAAGAGCAGACACGAGCAAGCTCAGACACAGTAGATGGGTTAATCTGTTCTAACTTAAGTGTGGGCCTAGGTGGAGAAAAGATTAGTGTAGGTGCGCTGTGGATAAAAAGGCAGGTTAAAAGGGAGAGTAAATAAAGGGTTAATGTTCTCAGCGATCCTGTGAGGGAAAATAGGTTAGTATATAAACATAAAAGTATGAATAAATAAATGCAATAGTATTATCAATGTGAAGTTTTGTTTGAGGGGGTGTTTCCACCTTTTAATTAAATCAGAAACAACTGACAGGCTGATTCATCACTAACGCCAGGTAGCGACAGATGAGCGTCTGTAGCGGCATTTTCAGAGCGCCCGCTAGTAGTCACAGTGCTCGTCCGTGAGTCGCTAGTGTATAGCGACTCAGTTGCTGTGCAGTAATGTTGAATACATTGTGAGGAGTCGCTATTTGACCAGTACAGCGCTGTATGGGAGCGTATGGGAGCGCATGGTAGCGACTGCTCATAGCGACCGACTCACAACATATTCAGGAAAAAAAAGCCTCACACAACTCTGGCAGAGAAAAATGTTTATCTGAAGCCCAGAGTGCAGGAGGCGGCATGTTTAAAGTCTGTTTTTCAGCATCTATCAACTAGTAACAAAGCGAAAACATATGGAATTACATTAGAACAACATTGTAACATGAACACTTTAATGGCAGATCTGTAATGTCATTTCTGAAGAAATATATAAAAAATGAAAAAATTGAGAAAAAACTGCTTATTCAATGCCAGAAGAGGGCACAAAATTTTGATGATTTTTTGAAGAAAAACCAAAAACAAATACCCCGTTTAAAGAGAAGAAAAGGTTAGTCCATTGAAATGTATGGGAGAGCGACAGGTAGCGAGAAGTCATACCTGGCGCTGTGCAAGACTGAACGCCGGAGCTGTTCGCTGAGGCTGTGAAAATGATGAATCAGACGCTACATGGCGCTATCCCAGTCGCTAAACAAATTCTGCTTGATAAATGTGTAATTGCGTGCCGTGTCTGGCGTTCACCATTCGCTACCTGTCGCTACCTCTCATTAACCAGCCACTACCTGGCGCTATCTCTTCTTAAATAAGGGCCTAGGTATCATTGCCTCTGACTAATTAGGCCTCAAAAATTGTTGGAATTTTTAATCTTGCTGTCTGAGGGATTTCTATTTCTTTTTTTCTGCAGTCCTACTCTAACTGTGAGAGATCCCTCAAGTTTGGGACATACATAGCAATAGATAAACTGAGAGCTGAACGTAACTGAGGCTGCCCAGGGCTTCTAACCCTTTACCTCTGGTGATTCACATGTGGGGGGGGGGGGTCAATGCCACAACATGCACCTAAAAGCCCCTCAATATTCATCCATATGCACTCACCACACTACAACAGACAAAAGAGAAACAGCAAGTAGCCCCCATCAATTTCTATCTGGACTGGGCAGTGCACACTGGGCTGGGCAATTAGCTACAGACAAAACAAAATCCCTATTCAATCCCCACCAGCCTGCAACAAAAGATATTTGAAAGTTTGGAGACGAGACTCTATGAATGGTAGTATCTATTCCTTATAGCAGGGGGCCGCAACATGCTGCTCAGGAGACACATGTAGCATGTGGAGGAGTTCCGCAAGTGATCTAGGCCAGGAGACTGAACACTTTTGAGGCTGAGGGTTAATACAGTGACATTGTCAGTGCTGTGCTGGGATAAATGCAGATTGGAGAATATAAGATTCCCGGGCCGATCAGATCTCTCCCCGCGGGGCAACCGAAATCGGGATGCCCCACTGTGTGAAACCCGGCAGGACGCCCAGAAACCTTACCTTATCCCCGTTGCAACGGCGCATGCGCGAGCCGCGGCCGCATCTCGCGCTTCTCTCTAGCAGGGCACGCACCCGTGCTGGCCGTTTGTGAATGGCGGGCGCGCTCCCTGTTAGAAGGAAGCGCGAGATGCGGCCTCCAGCGTGCTCAGAGCCGCTGTGGTTGTCCGTCGCTTGCCCGTGCATACCACAGCGGCTCTGAGCGCTCTGATTGGATGGGCGCTTGCGTAGGAGCGGGGTGAGGTGAGTTTTTTAGGGCGATCTGGAGGTTTCACGCAGTGGGGCGATCAGGGTGCCCCGCGGAAGTGGACCAAAACCCAGGATAGTGAAAATCCTGGGTGTTGGTCCACTTTAACCCCCTGCTAAAGTGGGACAAGTAGTTTAGTGGGGAACGGCACACATGCTGCAAATTAAGGGGGTTATTCATCAAGCCATAGCGCCAGGTAGCGACTGGCAGCGACAGGTAGAAAACGATGACCGCCGGGCGCTGTACGCAATACCACATTTATCAAAGCGATTCTGGTGAGCGACTCCAACAGCGCCATGTAGCAACCGATTCATCATCACAGACGGCTCACCGTATACTGCCGGCGCTGTGGCTTCCGCCTGGTATTACCTGTCGCTACCTGACGCTCTCCCATACATTTCAATGGACAATCCTTTTCTTCTCTTTAAACAGGGTTTTCTATTAGTTTTTTATTTATTTTTTTTTTTTTTTATCAAATAATTGTGTGACCTCTCCTGGCCTATTAAAAGTCATTTTTGAAAACGTTATTGATTTTTTATATTTTTATGCAGAATTGTCATTATAGGTCTGGTATAAAAGCGTTAATGTCACAATTTAATAACAATGTCATTCGATATGTTTTCGCTCTGTTACTAGTGGATATGTGTTCAAAAACAGACTTTAATCACACAGCCTCTGGTGCTCTGGGCTACAGCGACACAATTTTGAGCGCCGGCGCTGTGTAAGGCTGTTTTTTTTATGAATATGAGTCGCTCACACTGACCTGTCGCTACTGTTCGCTCCCATACAGCGCTGTACTGGTGTTATTACATCAAATTCATCAATGCCGGCCAGCGACTGAGACGCTCGGTAACAGCGAACCACGGCGGTCGCTCTGAGCGCCTCGCTACAGACTCTCATCTGCCGGTACCTGCCGCTAGTAATGAATCAGCCTCCACGTTTTAGAGGCAGTTGTTTCCTATTGAATATTGGTTTCATGTCTTTATGTGAAATATGGCTCACAGCTAGCGAACCCCTAGTGGTTCGGCCAACTTTGAACAAATGTTAAGCTCAGGTATCTGAACTTGACCCAAACCTTGTCTATATTAAAATCAATGGGAAACCGAACTTGGTGGGGCGGTTCTTCTTCTGGGCCCCCAGAGCAGAATCGAGACTTAGAGGCTGATTCATCACTAACGCCAGGTAGCGACAGATGAGCGTCTGTAGCAGGCATTTTCAGAGCGCCCGCTAGTAGTCATTGTGCTCTGCCGTGGGTCGCTACTTTACTCAGTCGCTGTTCAGTAATGTTGAATACATTGTGAGGAGTCGCTATTTGACCAGTACAGTGCTGTATGGGAGCGCATGTTAGCGACTACTCATAGCGACCGACTCACACCATATTCAGCAAAATAACAGCCTCCCAAATCTCTGGCGCTGAAAAATACTTGTTTGAAGCCCAGAGCGCAGGAGGCGGTGTGTTTAAAGTCTGTTTTCAAGCATCTGTCAACTAGTAACAAAGCGAAAACATATGAAATTACATTGTAACAACATTGTAACATGAACACTTTAATGGCAGACCTGTAATGTCATTTCTGAAGAAATATTTAAAAAATTTAAAAAACAGCTTTTTCAGTGCCAGAAGAGGTCACAGAATTATTTGTGATTTTTGGGAAAAAATTAAAAATAAAAACCCGTTTAAAGAGAAGAAAAGGTTCGTCCATTGAAATGTATGGGAGAGTGTCAGGTAGCGAGAGGTCATACCTGGCACTGTGCAAGGCTGAACGCTGGCGCTGTTAGCAGAGGCTTTGAAAATGATGAATCAGATGCTACATGCCGTTATCCCAGTCGCTAAGCAGATTCTGCTTGATAAATGTGGAATTGCGTGCCATGTCCGGCGTTCACCAGTCGCTATCTGTCGCAACCTCTCATTAACCAGGCGCTACCTGACGCTATCCTTTCTTAAATAACCCCCTGATATAATTGTGGTGGGGGGCGCTTTAAAGTAATGCAGAGTGCGCAGCAGGAAGCAGCTGGGCCCTTACGTAAGCCGACCATCCGGTCCACAGTCCCGCTGTCAGTTTGGATACAGCCGGGGCTCCAGGAAGATGGCCGCAGCTCCTATGAGTGAGGACAATGGCAGCAGCTAGCAGCATTTCTAGTGCCAGCTGCCAGTGTCCTCACTCATGGGAGCAGCGGCCATTTTTTTTCTTTAGCCAAATTGACAGCGGGACTGCAGACCGGATCGCTGTCTCACGTAAGTGTCCAGCCGCTTCCTGCTGCTGCAACACTCTGCATTATTTGATCAACCAACCAGCTTTTCCGGGTTCAACTTTTGGTTGAAGTCTGTGTGTTTGGATTTGGGAACCTGAAATTGGCAGTTCGGGTTCGCCCAACAATACTCACAGCCCCCTCGCTGCTGATTGTGGGTCTCGTGGTCATAAAGTGGAATAAAAAATTGAATTTTCAGGTTGTCCATAAAGGGACACTCAGCAATCACGAATGGGATGTACAAAGCAGTCGAATGAGGCCACCATCAACCCCAGGAGCTGCATTTACTGATCAACAGACCCTGTAATTTCTGAAGGGTCCTGCTTGAACTTGGGGTGTCAGGGGGACTTGGGTCTACCTGCCGACCTCTTCCTAAGGGGGACCTGAGCACCTGCCTTAAACACAGAACACGTTCTATATCCCTGAAAGTGGCGAAGGGTAGGTCCACTCCTGGACTGTTGCCTGGGCCTGTTCTGCTGCGGCAAGCGAGTACTCTTGCCGGCGGTCAGGGCCGGATTATGAGGAGGGCGCAAGAGGCGTGAGCCCCGGGGCCTCCACCACTTGCCCTGCAAAGGGGGCCTCCACCAACCTTTGGGTTATGGTCTGGTCCAGGAGGCTTTTTAGTCTTTGGTCTGACGGTCCGCAGGGCCGGCATCAAAGCTATAGGTGGCCACCAAGCACAGCCGCTGACAGCTCAATGCAGGGAACTGTTTTTTGCTGGAGACCAACTGGGCAACTACACTACCCCCCCCCCCCCCCCGGCCAGAATGGCAAACAGGAGTTCCTAAGCAGCCCGCGCCAGCACAGGGTGGAACAAGGGACTCGATTTGACGTTCCAGTAGGCGGGTACCACCACTATTTTTTTAAAAAATATAGTATCTGGAGCCTCCACACAGATTTTGTGCCCAGGGGCCTCCCCCACACTTAATCCAGCCCTGCCGGCGGTGGCAAGCCTGACCGATTTATCAAGCCGCTCCACAAAGGGTAGGCCCACCGGGTCTTTGTAGACACTGCATATGCTGGCCACTGCTTCAGCCATAGGGCCTGTCACAAAGCCACTGTAAGGGTCAGATTTGGGCAAAGAAACTTGGCAATTCCCTTCATCACCACTCCGGCAAATTTGATGAAACTGATGGCATTGTGCAGTACCGTTCCTCCAGAGACCGGGCCCGTCACAGTCCTCACCACTGGAAGGACTGAAAATAGGGAGGGGACGCATACCCACTGTATATATACTGTAAGAAGCTCCCACACTCATTGTGCTGGCAGTCCAGAGATGCAGCTGCTGTTGTCTACTTCACTGTAGGAGCCAAGGCAAAGGTGAGTTTTGCAGCGACCCGGGTGTGGGGGTCACACAGCAAGGCATCCCTTGCTGGGATTTGGGATGTCCCAGGGGCGAAGGTCAGTGGCTGTTCCTGGAGTATTTCAATGGGCTTTGTTCCTCTGTCAGGATTGAGGAGCAGTTAGGATAACCTAGATCATAGGCTTGCCTGACTGTCGCATCTTTGAAAACCTAACGGGAAGTGTGTTTCTTATTCGCCTGGCAACATTCTCTCTACCTAACATGATGGTCCTTTCTTGTCTTTTATTATGCCTGTGGATATAATATGGGGCACAAATGGCCTTTGCTTTATGTATTTTATGCATTTCTGATCGGTTACCTAGTTCTGTAATACTGAACAGAAGACTTCATCAGTTACTATAACTTGTAGAAATGGTAATCTTTCGCCACCTTGTGGCTTTTCTCTACATTTTCTTTCTGAATTCTTTTTTATTGCCTCATTTTGTATAACTAATTGTACAAGTGATTGTTAGACATTTATAAAGCATCTTTCTAGGTTTACCACCAAAGCTTGCTTCAAACCAGTTCTGAAATATTATTGTTACTATCATCAGGGACAGATTAAGTGTGGTGGAGGCCCCAGATACAGTATTTTTTCCCTTTGGCCTCCATTCAGCTCTGATAGCCTCTCAGACATGCAGCCAGCCGCATCCCTGGTAACCTCTAGCTGGGAACACCAGCACCAGCCACTCACATCCATAAACCCATGCTTTGGATTGTCAAACCCCCCCAAGTGCCCCGATTTGCCCGGGACATTTACCGGATGCCCCCCCATGTCCCACGGTCCCGCCACTTTAACAAATATCCCGGCTGCCCCCGCTGTGGAGCGTTGTGCCCGGGGCCAGGGTAGTAACGTGCTGTGCGGTGGCATCAGCAGAACTTCCGAGCAGCAGAGGAGGAAGAGATTTGTGGAGGCTGAGGAAGGCCCAATCAAATGGCTGCAGCACTCCCACCAGCCGCAACCCCCCGCTATCATCAGTGTCCTGGAGATCTCAGACTGGCAGGACACAGAGTAAAAAGGAGAGAAAAGGCAAGTCCCACCCATGATGTATTAGTTGTGGCCAGTCTGTCTCATTCACTTCTATTCTGTGTTTCCTTTCCATTCTCTGTCTTTTTCTCCCTCTCTCACTTTATCACTGTCCTTCTTTTTCTTTCTCCCTTCCTTCCCCATCTCTCTCTCTCTTTCTCCCTGCTTTCCTTTTTTATCCTCTCTTGCTTCTTTTATTTGTCCATTCCTTCCGTCTTTTTCTCTTCCTCTAGCTTTCTCCCTCCCAACCTTTCTCGCTGTGTTCTTCTCTTTCATTTTTTCTCCCTTCTTCCCTGCCTTTCTTTCTCTCTCTCCACCACGCTTTATTCTATCTCTTTCTCAACTTTCCTTCTCTCTTTCCTTTATCCTTTCACTCACTCCTTCCTTTCATCCTTCCCTTTCTCCCCTATTTTCTGCATTTCCTCTTTTTTTCTTCTCTCACTCCTTCCTTCTTTCCTCTCTTTTTATCACCTTTTCTTTCTTCCTTACATTCTTCCCTTTCCACCATTCACTCTCTCTGTCTCCCTCACTCCCCTACTGCCTTCTTCCTTCCTTTTGTTCTTTCATTCCCCCCTACCTCTTTCTTATTCCCTGTCCTTGCTCTTCTCTCTCTCCCTTTTTTCAGTTCTCACTTCCTTCTCTACCCCCTTCCCTTCCCTCCCTGTTTTTCTTCTTACACCATTCCTCCTCTCCTCTTTCCATCCTGTCTTCTTCCTGTCTCTTTGCTCTCTCTCTCTCTTTTTTCTTTCTTTCTCCCTCCCATCTTTATTTCCCTTTTTCCTCCTTTCCTCTTCCTCTCTTTCTCTTTTCTTTCACTCTCCCTGGCCGCTGGTGGACCAAAGTGGACCAAAACCTAGAATTTGACTATCCTGGGTTTTGGTCCCTTCCCCCTAAAGCAGGGCCGGCACCAGCACCTGGCAAATCCGGGCACGTGCCGAGGGCCCGGGGCCAGGGGGGGGCCCACTTGTGCAGCAATTGCGTGTTTCATATACTTACCCTCCTCATTCCATCACTGCTCCAGTCTTGCTGGGCCCTGTGGTGCATCGCTTTGGTGGTGGGGGCGGGGTTGTAGGCTGCTTGCCTGCTCACCTGCTCCTCCATCGTCTGATTGGTTACTTCGCCTGCCGGTCTGTCCAATGGCGAGGCGGCTCTGGCCGGCCCTAGGGTGAGGCGAGGGGGCGGGACAGTCTCCTCCTCACTCCGGCCCGCAGGGCCTCCATTGCGGGGGAGAGGCGGGAGCTGCGCCAGTGAAGCGAAAATAAATAGTTCCGGCAAGCAAATCCCAGCGTCCCAGGCTCCTGCAACCCCTGCAAACAGGTATGTAGTGCAACGCCCGGGGAGGGGCCAGCACTGGAAAGAGAAGCCATATTGCAGGTTGCTGTGAGCCCCACTGTTACATAGCCACAGGGGGCAGGATGTTCGTCAAATGGCTCTGTATGTCACAAGGGGCCCACTCAGACTCTGTTGCCCAGGGGCCCCATAAAACCCTGGAGACGGCCCTGCCCCAAAGCATCCATAACTGGCATGCCCGCTATGTGAAACCCTCCAGGTTGCCCAAACTAACTCACCTTTCCCCAGTCCAATCAGGTGCCACATCCCCGCTATCCTCTGGCAGGGAGCATGCCCGCACCGGCCAATCACTGGTGCCTGGCTGGGGCACATGTCCTGCTAAAGGGATAGCAAGGAGGAGGTGAGTATACTGGGTTTCACACATGGCCATGATGGCCATGAGTTTTGGTCCACTTTAAGGTAGGTTAGGTAGCCTAGTGGGTGGGCAGGTAGGTGAGTGAACAGGTAGGTCGGTTGGTGGGTGGGTAGGTTAGTAGATGGGTTAGTGGGCAGGCACGTAGGATGGGTCAGGAATCAAAACAAGACACTTTCTTTTTATTACATTTACTTCTGCCGTGATGTCACCCACCTGGCGCTGCCGCTGATGACACTTCTTCCTCGGCTCCTCCCTCCTTCGCCACTATTGGAAGCTCCTTCATGTGGGTCCACCACACTAGCTCTCTACCTCCCCTCTTTACAAGGCAATCCAGGGGTTTCACACAGTGGGGGCATCCTGATGTGGGATGCCCTGGGGGAAAGCCAGCAGTCAGCCCGGGAATCTTTTAGGTTCCGGGATGTTTTTGTGCTGCGTCTTCCAGTCTAGCTGCTCAGTGAGACCAGATCTGGAGCAAGTAAATGGCCTCAACTGTGTGTTTTGGGAGCTCTGCATTAAAGCAGACCAAAGGTGTTTCGCATATCTGGGCTTTGCTATTGTGTGTGAAACCCCAAATCAGCTGTTTAATTACCTCCACTGTGTGAAACCCCCCCGATCGCCGCAGCTAACTCACCTCACTGCGGTCCTATGGCGCAAGCGCAGCCGCTCCTCTAAGCGCGCTCCTCTAATCAGCGCGCTCTGAGCCGCTGAGCTATGGGTGTCTAAGGGACGTCTATGCTCAGCGGCTCTGAGTGCGCTGGCAGCCGCATCTAGCGCTTCCCTCTAACAGTTGCCATTAAAATTACCTTTCCTGGTGGCTCCCACTGCGCTTCTGCTGCCCATGGCCGCGTCCCTGTAGATGAGACACGCTCCTGCATCTAACTATTTAGATAGGTTGAGGAGGAAGTGCTTGCTAGACTAGAGGGAAACCGGGGATGCGGCCAACGGGCTTTTCAAGTCAGCCGGCATTCTCGAGATCAGCTGCGTTCATGGCTGTTTCCATTCACTGGCGAGCCCACTGCATCTGTCCACTGCTGCAGTCATATTGACTGGCCACACACACACACTCCATTCGCTACAATGACTCACCATATTGTGTCTGGTTAAAGTGGACCAAAACCCAACCTCCACTTGGGGCATCCAAAATCGAGATGACCCGCTTTGTGAAATCCCCCGGGTCGCCCCATACACTTACCTTGTTTCCCGGTCCAATGGCGCATGTGTTAGCCACAGGCGCATCCCCGCTATCCCTCTAGCAGTGCGCATGCCCGCAACAAGCATTTGGGATTGGCCGGCGTGGGCACGCTCCCTGTTAGAGGGAAGTGGGAGATGCAGCCACCAGCGGCGCTCAGAGCGACTGACCTTAGACGAAGGCTTAGATGATGTGACGTCAGCGGCTCAGAGCGCACTGATTGGACTAGGGGCCGCGCATGCGCCATAGGACCGGGAAGAGGTGAGTTGGCATCGCTGATCTGGGAGATTTCACACAGTGGGGCACCCCCGATCGTTGTGCCCCCGGGGAAAGGACCAAATCCCAGGGAAGTCAAAATCCTGGGTTTTGATCCACTTTAACAAAGAAAAAGTGTTATAAAACACAAATAGTCCCCCACTACATGGCCGCATCCCTGTAGATGAGACACGCTCCTGCACCTAACTATTTCATACCTCCCAACTTTTCAAAGCCGTAAAGAGGGACACATTTAAGCCACGTCTGAACACAACCCCGACCACGCCCCCAGCCACACCCTTAAAGGGAAACAGCACCTAAAAATTAAATAAAAATAAATAATAAATAAATAATAATAATAGTGAGGGGCATCTGTCATTGCAGCCAGTGTTAGGGGCATCCCTTGTTACAACCAGTTACCCGGCATAGCCTATGGCCACGGGCTCTGCTGCCCCCCCCCGGGCTTTGGGGAGGCAGGTGTACATGTGAAATGTGTCTAAATATATTTCTAAACACACACAGGACAGTTTATGTGTAATTTATCTACCTGTAAACTTTACTTCTGTTCAACAAAGAGCCTTTTAGCATAATCCAATGGCCAGAAACAAAACACTTGATACTGTGTGAAATAGTGGTGTTATCTAGTTAGTATATAGTTAGCGACTATTCCTATGGGCCAGTGACTGCTCTTTAGTGCACATACTCCAGAGGGGAAGCCCTATTGCTGCTCACTGGCTTACCTGTCCCAGTGCCACAACTTCCCTGATCTGGAAGCAATGATTTTAGCATGTAACATTGTGCTGCTCCAGCTTCCCATCCCCCAGCTGAGGGAAAGTGCCACTGAAACAGGTAAGCAAGTAACAGAGAGGTGAGGGAGGAGCGGAAGCATTGCCACAAATGGGAGAGACCTCCTCTCAACAGGGGGAAGTTCACTTTATTTGGCTTCCTGGTTAGAAAATCAGTTTAATAGGAATTAGATCTACAATAGGGAAACAGCATGTGACACAAGTGCCTATCTTTATTTTTTGGCCAACGGATTATGAGCCTGCCCACCAACGCCAAGGTAGACTCTTTTTCGGGCAGGTCCTACACTACACTACACTGGCCTATCCTAACTGATGCTAGCCATCGTGATCCCTACTTTACTAGTGCTGGATGCAGGTGTAGTGTTCCTAATCTACCTAGATGTTCTAACCTATGTGTGTGCCATCTACCCTACCTCTACGGTCATGGTCGTCAGTCAGGTCTGCGTCACTCTACAAGTGTCAAGGTGAGTCAAGTAGGAGTGTCAAGGTGAGTCTGGATGGTGTCAGTGTATAAGTGTGTGTGTGTGGCAGTGGCAGTCAGGACAAAGACAACACAGGACAAATACAAACACATACGATGATAAATTCACCATTCCTGGAGGTGGAATCAGGACACCGCGTTCACCTTTAGAGGCGGATGGGACGGTAATCTGGAACGGCAAAAAATATAGGTGCATAAAAACACTGTTTGGTGTTACCAGCCATGGCAAGATGACCTACCACGTGCCCAAGTGCACGATCACGGCACAGTGGGCACTTGTAGCTGTGCTGGAGGCTGTCGCGGAGGCACTTCTTGTGGAAGATGTGCCGGCAGCCTAGGAATCCCAAGGGCTCGTGCAGTTTGAAGTCCACAAGGCAGATGGAACAGCGTGTGCGGCACGTCTCGGGAACCATGGCCTCGAAATCCAGACGGTCCTTACCTGACCGAAGCCACGGCAAGAAACCTGTAAAGAAAAAGATTGTTTAGCCGGGCATTCATTTACATATTCTGAGCATTATAAATACTAAAATATATCTGTCTGCTTTAAAAATCAGTAATTCTATGGACTATGTGCTATCTTGAAAGAATGGGGCCTGCTGACACATTAAAGAGGAACAAAACCTAAGATTTGAAATGCCCAGCTGTGGGTATTCCCCAGATAGCCCAAAAATACACCTTTTTCTCATTCCCCTGACACTTGTGTGGGTCGCCCAGCCAATCTGCGGCTTCCATTCCATTCATTTTTTCCTTGCCGGTCTGAGCTCAGAGCAGCTAGAAAAGCTGAATGGAGAACGTTCTGCCGGTCCCATCTCTTCTCACCTCTAGCTGCAAGTGTGCCAGTGGCAGCCATTTAGAAATGCTTGTCGGGGATACACGTCCCCGGTAAAGGTATAGCGGAGGTGCTGCCCTGAGAGGTGGCGCGGTTTGGTGATTTTTGTACATTGATTATATTTAAGGAGACTGTACACCCAGAAAACAAATAAAAGGATACTCACCCGTTGTCAGTCATAGCAGTGGCCTCCGTGTCAGTCACAGTGCCTGTGTCTGCCAAACTTCCTTTACTGTAATGAATTGCATGCACAATCACTGTGACTGACATGAGAGGCAGCGGGAGCGTGTAAGGACACCAAGGGACCCAATCTTGGAAAGAACCTTACAAGGAGGACACAGGTAAGTATCCTTTATTTAATGTATGCCTTTACATTCCCCTAAATGCATGAATCCCGTTTTATTGACTGTGATATGCTTGCTTTATTTACATTTTTATATATATATATATATATATATATATATATATTACATTTTCTGGGGGTGGGGGTGGATTATGCCCTTGATGTGGTTATATACATGATGCCAGGACTATAGCCAACACAGGGCAAACCTGGGCAATTGCCCGGGCCCCAGGCATCTTTAGGGGCCCACTCAGGCTCACACTTGTTCACGGTATTATTTTCCAGTGGTTCCGAACCACTGAATGGCTGGTGTTGTGTGCAGACCAGCTCATAGCTGGCCTCAGCAACAGGGGAAGGGAGACATGGAGAAGGTGGCATGGAAGGGAGGTGGCGAGAACCAGGTGACAAGTGACAGCAATGATGGAGTCTTTATTGGCAGTGGAGCAAGCAGGAAGGGCTGATGGGTGCTTGGTGGCAGTAGAGAATGCAACAAGGAATAGAGGATGATTGGTGGCTATAGGGAAGGCGATACGGACTGGAGGGCGATCAGCAGATGACCCATTTCTGACAGCGGAGATGAAAGGTGACATCATGTGACTCACTGCTTTGGGGCCCACTAAGACTCTCTTGCCCAAGGGCCTCCACAAACCTAGAGCGGGCCCTGGCTATAGCAATGGGGGCTGGGTTGCCTTGGCTAGTGGGTAAAGTGAGGCTGGGTGCAGGGGGCTGAGAGGGAGACTAAGGGGGTAGGGATTGAATGTGGGTGTTAAAAGCAGCAGCCCAACTGGCCCCAAAGCAGTGCATCCCACTGAGCATTGTCCCGGGTCTCCCTTTGGCCAGTCCGCCCCTGACCAGGAGCACAATAATGTGCAAGTCTACCTGGCGAACCTGATTGGTCACACGATTGGCTATCATAGGAGGAAGTGGTAATGGCTGCCTGGTCTGCAGGTTTGGCAGGCAGGGAATGTGCAGAGCTGAGGCATCACAGATCAGGATGTCGCCATGCTAAGGGGTGAGGCTTTTATTCATTTAACTCCTTTAAACACAGAACAGGTTATCACCCTTCATTTTTCTGACATCTACTAAAATATTAAAGCTTTTTTTTTATCAAAATACGACTTATAATCACTCAAATTCACACCGAGCCCTGCTGGAGACAGGCTTACCTTACACAGCCAAGGCTCATGATGATAGTGACAGGTTTACTGTTACTGTATGTACATATGTGTAAGGGGCTTATTTACATCAGATAAATGCTCTAAATCTAATTTTACATTTAATATGTTTTGTTGGGTGTTTTATTACAAAGTTGGCCATATCAAAGCAGGCTTCCTTTAAATAGCCGGGTCCTCAGCAGGGTGACAGGCTTGTGTGAATATGGAAGTGTGAGCAGAACAGAAAAACAGTTATGGCTGCTTGGGAGACGATAGTGACAGTTGGTGCAGTTGTTATGGGGTTTGAAATGCCAGCACAACAGGACAGCCTGGTTCCTTAGCTGCTGTAAAATGGATTTTTAGAAGAAAAATGGAACTGGAGAAGAAAGGAAGAGGATATATGTGATGCTACAGAGCCTAGGTTTGCTCTCTGATGAGCAGCCACTGGAATTCTAAGCCAGGCCCCTATTAGGATATACGGACTGCTTCATTTACATTGGATGCATGGTTGCTTTTTTTGGCCAGCACAACAGGACAGCCTAGTTCCTTAGCTGCTCTAAAATATATTTTTGGAAGAAAAATGGAACTGGAGAAGAAAGGAAGAGGATATATATGATGCTATAAAGCCTAGGTTTGCTCTCTGATGAGCAGCCACTGGAATTCTAAGCCAGGCCCCTATTAGGATATACAGGCTGCTTCATTTACATTGGATGCATGGATGTTTTTTTAGCCAAAAAACTGTAAGTCTGTTTAATTGTATGTTTAAATAGGTTTTTTTGGTGTTTTGGGGAAACTGTATTACAGGTTTGGCCCTATCAGTAATATTGGGACACATGACCCAGGCCCCTATTAGAAATGACATACTGGGTCATTTACATGGCATGCATATGTGTTTTTTCTTACCAGAAATACTCTAAATCAGTTTAATTGTAGGTTTAATATTGTTTTCCATTGTTTTGGGAAACATTTATTATGAGTTGGGAGGCTGAAGTGACAGTTGGTCCATGCCCCCATTAGAAAGCACATACTGTGTCATTTACATTGGAGCGCCTGTGTGCTTTTTTTTTAACCAAAACAATACTGTAATTTTGTTAAATTTTACATTGAATGTTTTTTGGGGTTTACGTGGACATTTATTACAGTTTGGCCACTTAACCCACCTCCTGACACCCCTAGAACCAGCCATTACAATGACAGGCTGGGCTGATTCTTTTGTTTCCAAATGTTGTAGGTGGAGCCTTATTAGGAAAACATATTAAAACGCACAAATAAGGTATTTAAAATCCCCCCCCCACACAATATTTTTTTGTTCCAACTGTCAAACTTTCAAAATCTCCTAGATTTTTGTTTTTGACTCCCAAATGTCAAAATTCAAAATTACCCCTCCCCCCAAATTTTTTTGTTCCAACTGTCAAAATGTCCCCCCCAAAATTAGTTCCAACTGTCAAAATCCCCAAAATGTTGTTTCTAAATTCCAAATGTCAAAACTGCCCAAAAAAAAAAAAAAAAAAATTTTTTTTTTTTTTTTTTGCTCCAACTGTCAAATTCCAACTGTCAAAATTTCCCACATTTTGTTTTTGACTCCCAACTGTCAAAATTCAAAGTCCCCCCCCAAAAAAATTTTTACTTCCAAGTGTCAAAATTCCCACCCCCCCAAAAAAAATTAGTTCCAACTGTCAAAACCCCCCAAATGTTGTTTTTGAATCCCAACTGTCAAATCCCAACTGTCAAATCCCAACTGTCATAATTGCAATCGTCAAAATTTCCCCCAAAAATGCACTTTTCCCACTGTCAAATTTGCAAGAAAGGAAAGAAATGTAAAAATAAGAACTAGGTGTAGGGTGGGTGCTGGTGCGGTTGTTTTAGGCTATGAATATTAAACAATGAATAAGGATAAAGACACTTACCACTGATTCCAAGGGACTGGGTGTAGATCTCGAGTTGGGTCGCCTCCCAGAAGGTCATGGTTGCTGAAGATACCTGAAAAATATAAGAAAAAGAGACAGAGACACACAGAGACAGAGAGTTGTTGTCCTGCAGGCAGGAGAGCACGCAGCAGAGGTCTTGCCACTTCAGACTCAAAAGCAGCAAGTGATCACCAGTGAGGCTGCAGTCACATGACCATGGGTGCTAATTTGCATTAAAGGGCCAGCCTACCTATTTTGCACTATACATGTTTAACTGTGATTAAATGTAACCTCACAGCATGTTTGGGGGGGTTTCTGCCTCACAGCCTGTTATTGGGGCCATTCAGCGTGCTTTGGTAGGTTTCTGCCTCACAGCCTGTTATGGGTGGTATTTGCCACTCAATGTGTTATGGGAGTTCTGCCACTCAGGGTGTTATGGGGGTTTCTGCCTCACAGACTGTTATAGGTGGTTTCTGCCACGCAGCATGTTTTGGGGCATTTCTGCTTTACAGCCTGTTGTGTTATGGGGGTTCCGCCACTCGGTGTGTTATGGGGGTCTGCCTTACAGCCTTCTATTGGGGGGTTCTGCCATCATTCAGCCTGTTATAGGGGGATTCTGCCAATCAGCATGTTATGGAGGGATTCTGCCACTCAGCATGTTATGGGGGGGTTCCGCCACTCAGCATGTTATGGGGGGGGGGGTTGCAGATACCTGGACAGAGCTGCAGAAGGGCCAGTGTGACCAGAAAAGTCCCAGGGTAATTTTTAACCCCAGTCTGCCCCTGGGTGTGGTGAGCATAGAGTAAATAAATGCATTCCTAGCGTGCCTCAGCTAGGCCTTTCTGGGGGTTGTCATGGCGACTGACCAGTCAGAGAGCTGAGAGTGGGCCGCAGGTTAGTTTATGGGGCTGTTTGTTCTGTTCTGAACCTGAGCCTAAATATGTTATGGGGGCTCTGCCACTCAGCATATTATGGGGGGGCGCAGATACCAGGCCAGACATGCTGCAGAAGGGCCAGTGTGACCAGAAAAGCCCCAGGGTATTTTTCAACCCCAATCTGCCCCTGGGTGTGGTGAGCATGAGGTAAATAAATGCATCCCTAGCGTGCCTCAGCTAGGCCTTGCAGGGGGTTGTCATGGCGACTGCCTGGTCAGAGAGCTGAGAGTGGGCCAGAGGTTAGCTTATGAGTCTGTTTGTTCTGTCCTGGCCCTGACCCTTAATGTGTTATGGGGGGGTTCTGCCTCACAGCCTGTTATGGGAGGTTTCTGCCACTCAGCTTTTTATAGGGGGTTGCAGATACCAGGCCAGACATGCTGCATAAGGGCCAGTGTGGCCAGAAAAGTCCCAGGGCATTTATTAACCCCAGTCTGCCCCTAGGTGTAGTGAGCGTGAGGTAAATAAATGCCACCCTTGCGTGCCTCAGCTAGGCCTTGCAGGGGGGTGTCATGGCGACTGCCTGGTCAGAGAGCTGAGAGTGGGTTGGAAGTTAGGTTATGAGGCTTTTTGTTCTGTCCCGGCCCTGACCCTGTATCTGAGGCTAATGGATGTCGACTGACTGGCAGCAGCAGCAGACTCACTCGCTGTCCGGGAAGGCTGATGCCATGCTGGGTATTGTAGTGCCACACAAATGTAAAAGAGATATTTCCATCACCCTGCAGCCTATCAGAGATTAAAGATCTGCAGTTCCCTTCCCATTGCTGCAATTTTCTGCTGAGCACACACCATACAATGAGAGGAAACTGGGAAAGCTCACACAATCCACAAGGCTGGTGCTGGATAATGAATGAACCACAAGTGTATCAGCAAACAGCAACTAGATATATTCCAAATGTATTGATATATTACAACACAAAACAAAGTTAAAAAGAAGACATGCGGACCCAAGCTGCTCCATATGCCCTCACCACTTCCTGGTCTAACAATGCATGTGTAAACATGTATAAAATTGCATTTGGGGGTGCCCATTTGCCCATTTATTTGACCACATCAAATTTGTATAAAAAGTTTTACAATTTATTTCTTCATATTTAAAATAAATTGAAGAAATAAATTGTAAAACTTTTTATAAAAATTTTTATGTGGTCAAATAAATGGGCATAGGGTGGGGGAAATAGGCCTAATACCCCCAAATCCAATTTTATACATGTTTACAGCCCTATATTTAAACCAATCAACATTTTTCCAACAGGGTGAGGTCACTTTATCTGTAGAGTTTATGCATGTTTAAATAACTATATCTTTTAAAGTGGACCAAAACCCACATTTTTACCTAGCATGCCCCTATGAGGAGTACCTTTTGCAGTGCTTCACTCTAATCCCAGATAATAGCGCCTGTTTTAGCTATAAAGCTCCGCCTCCTCCATTTATTGCCACTGATATGTGTGTGGCAATGATGTCATTACCACACCTATGTAATGACTGATCACCTGCCATCGCCACCTCACATAGATGTGTGACAATTTGAAAAGAGCTAAAATATCCATTTATAGTTCTACACCCTAAAAAGGGAATATCGGCAGGGGCTTTGTCCAAATGTATTTCACAAGTTCAGTGGGTTTTGGTCCACTTTGACTATCAATAAATAAAACAATCATGCCCTGGCCTATAGAAACCCAAGATAAAGTGACCATGACCAAAGGCAATGCAAACAATGTGCAGATATTCCCCAAAAATAAAGCCAATGTGACTAAAAGAGATCATACAACAATAATAAATAAGTACATGTGAAAATATCACCAAATCTTAGAAGTCATAAGGAAGGGAGCTGGGCCTGCTTTTGGTCCCGGTCAATTTACCTCAATCAGCCCAGGGTACATGATTGTATGTTGCCATTATTTATTGGTATTTAATAGACATAACTGTTTACACATGCACATGGCACTGTTTACAATGGGGAGTGAGAGTGGCCGCATCCCCTGCATCCCTGGGCTGTGCACCCACTCCCGCCACAGCCATTCAGATATTGAGTCCAGTGAAAAGCAGCAGCTGGTTAGGGTCTTTAGACTGGGTATCAGAAAAATGTATTACATGAAAAGGGAGGATGAGCCTGGGCAGGACCGGATTAAGAGTGGTGGATGTTTTAGGGACAGTCAAAATGTGCCAGTGTTCCACTTTAAGGACCAAATGCAGTCCTGGAGTCCATAAGACTCCAGGGCCACTTTATTCCATCTCCCAAGTCCCCCCTGGATCGCCATTGCATGTGTGGCTGGGGGGGGGGCATCTCTTTTTTGGGCTATGCGCAGCCATGCCCGCTGTAACTGGGTGGCTGCCATGGCTGCTCAGGGACACGGAGGGGCGGGGCTGTGCGCCAAGTTCGGCTGAGCTTCCATTAATATGTGCAGCCACAGAAGCTGATTGGAGGAGAGTTGTGCCAGCACTGAGGGAACGTGACCAAGGTATGTATTACTAGTGATCCCAAATCGTGATGCCCCAAAACCACGGGTCTACTTTATAGCAAAACAAACCCCA
Organism: Gastrophryne carolinensis; assembly: GCA_027917425.1. NCBI lineage: Eukaryota > Metazoa > Chordata > Amphibia > Anura > Microhylidae > Gastrophryne > Gastrophryne carolinensis. The sequence goes on from CM051240.1 coordinate 75,675,020, forward strand.
AGAATTTGACTACGAGGTTTTGTTCCATGCCGGAATCAGGATGCCCCGCAGTGTGAAACCCCCCAGTTCACCCACTACAGCTCACCTTTCCATGATCCAAAGGCACATGTGTGGGCTTTTGTTCAATGATGGCCATTTGCCGTGACTACGTCATTCAGCAGGTGACTCCCATAGGTATAGATAGATCTGAATGGCTGGGACGGGAGTGCGTTCATGACGCAGGTGATGCAGGGGATGCGGCTGTGTGCACTCTCCATTTAAACCAATTAGAGCAGTCTGCTAAATGACATAGTCAGGCTGGCGGCTCTTATTGGTCAAGAGCCCGTGCATGTGCCGTTGGAGCACAGAGTTGTAGTGGACGAACTAGGGGGGTTTCAAACTCGTGAAGCTCCGGGAAGAAAAATCCAGAAGCTGACCCTGGAATGTTATAGATTCCAGTCTGGCTGCTGGTGGGTTTTGTTACCCTTTAAAGAGGCCCAAAACCTAGGATTTTGACTATCCTGGGTTTTGGTCCCTTCCCCCAAGACATCCAGAATCGGCATGCCCCGTTATGGGTCATACCTGTCTAATAACTGCTTGCATTTTATCATTAACATCACTTTTCCACAATCAAGGGAGGCCTCCTTTGTATGGGAGGAGGGGGCATCCCAAACACTGGCTGCCCAGAAGTCCAGCGGATCCTCAAGGTGTGTTGGCATGGTCATGTCAAGGTATGACACGACCTGCTGGTTCAGGTCCTGCTCCAGGTCTTTATGCTGCTCATGAGTAGACTCACTATGCGGGTGTAGAAAGCTACCCATTAGCGACTGAAGACTGAGGCTGCTGCTGATGGAGCTGCTGCTGCTTCTCCTTCCACCCCCCCCAGCAGCCATGGCAGTGGAAGGTGATTGCAGAGGTCCCCCCTGAGTCAGACCTGCGAGAGTATGGACCATGGCGCAGATAGGCATCGGCCAACTGACTATGTAGAATGTCTTTGTAGTAGGTCAGTTTGTCCTCCCTCTCGGCGGGTTTAAAAATTGCCCCCATTTTGTGCCGGTTCAGTTCCGACACGGCTTGATCGACCATTCCTGTCTGCTGCCTGTACTGACCTCTGCTTTATCTGACCACGAATCTGCCTGCCCCTCTGGATACCCCGCGATCTCTGACCTCCTGGCTTGACCCTTTGGCTACTCCTGACTACGCACCTCATCCCTGTACTCTGACGCACCCTCCGGATTGACTACCTGTGAATGAGCTCGGCTTCGGGATACCCTCGTGGTTCATCGGCCTTCACCCTAAGCAGCCATCCTTTGCGCCTATTAAGACCTGGGGGCAACCGTGTCCGGTAAGCTGTACCTAGCCACCCGGCAAACAGGGGCTTGACTACAGGCAGATGCGGCGGTGGAGATTGGGGGTTGCCTGCTTACAGAAGGCTGGTGTCCCGCTGGGCATCACAGTATGGACCATGGCGCAGATAGGCATCGCCCAACTGACTCGGCTTCGGGATACCCTCGTGGTTCATCGGCCTTCACCGTAAGCAGCCATCCTTTGCGACTATTAAGACCCGGGGGCAACCGTGTCTGGTAAGACGTACCTAGCCACCTGGCAAACAGGGGCTTGACTATAGGCAGAAGGGGCGGTGGAGATTGGGGGTTGCCTGCTTACAGAAGGCTGGTGTCCCGCTGGGCATCACAGTATGGACCATGGCGCAGATAGGCATCGCCCAACTGACTACGTAGGATGTCTCTGTAGTAGGTCAGTTTGTCCTCCCTCTCAGTGGGTGTAAAAAATGACCCCATTTTGTGCCGGAAGCAAGGGTCCAATAAGGTGGAGAGCCAGAAATCATCCTGCTGACAAATGGAGACAATTCTGTGGTCACTACGCAAGCACGTGAGCATGCATCGTGCCATTTGTGCAAGTGACTCGGAAGGACTACCTGTCTCCATCTCCACTGCAAACTGCCACGGTGTGTCTGGGTCCTCTGTCTCGCCTTCCTCACAACCCTCTAGCTCCTGTGGCTGCTCCTGCTCCTCCTTTCCTATCAGATGACTAGATTAAATGGGCATTTTGTCAAACCTAAACTGTGCTTCGCTGTGCCCCACCCCCTCCTCCTCCTCCACTTCAGCCCCCACAGGCTTCATTTGGCTGTGAAATGTATGCGCCATTTCTCTAGTGCCCTGACCAACCATGGTTTCCAACATGTGTTGTAGTACATGAAGCAGTGGAATCACATAGTTCATCTCATAGTCCTGGCGACTGACTAATAAAGTATCTTCCTCAAAGGGCCTGAGCAAACGGCAGGTGTCACGTATGAGCTGCCACTAGTTTACATTGAAGTTACACAGGGAAGGTTACACAGTTTGGATCATCAAGAAATCTGTGATGGCTTTTCTCTGTTCCTATAGTCGATCCTGCATATGGAGGGTGGAATTCCAACGGGTTGAAACATCGCAAATCAGACTGTTTGGGGATACCGTTCTAATGCTGAAGCTCAAGAAGGGTGTGCTTGGCGGTGTAGGAGTGGCTGAAGTGCATGCAAAGTTTCCTTCCCATTGTTAGGATGTCTTGCAGATGGGGGGAAGACTTCAGAAAACGCTTGACAACTAGATTGAACACGTGTGCCATGGCAGGACGCATGGCTCAGGCTTCCTTGTCGCAGCGCAAACAAGATGTTCTTCCCAGTGTCAGTGACCATGGGTCCCATTTGCAGTTTTCGTGGAGTAAGCCATGATTTAATTTATTGAGTTCTCATTTTTAGCAGTTCCTTCCATGTGTGGCTCTGTGGCTCAAGGCAAACCATGTGAAGAACAGTGAGAAACCGCTGTGTCCTGCATACATGGTAGGCTGGAAGGGCACTGGGAAAAAAATAAAAAACAAAATATTTAGAAAAAACAAAATACAAAAAAAAAAAAAATGAAAAAAAAAAAATTGTTACAAAAATTCACAAAATATAAAAAAAAGAAAATGGAAAAAAAATATTTAAAAAAATTAAATATATATATATATATACCGTATTTGCCGGCGTATAAGATGACTATTTCCCCCTGTAAAACATGCCTTCCAGTGGGGGGGTCGTCTTATACGCCGGGTACCGCCGCTCTCATACACACTAACACACACACACACACATTCATGCTTACTTCGCTTCCTGGCTGTTGCGCACTGGTTGTCGGTGGGCGTGTCCCAGATGGCCGCCGTCCAATGAAAACAATGGACGCCGGCCATCTGGGGCACGCCCACCGACGACCAGCACGCAACAGCCAGGAAGTGCCGGTAAGAATGAATGTGTGTGTGCATGCTTCCCAACTGTTCCGATTCCTCCGGGATCGTCCCAATTTTCTCCCGTGATCCCGCTGTCCCGGAACGTTAATTATTGTCCCGGGACGCCCTGCGCCGTGGTAGCGGCGCGCTGTGCGCATTCTGAATGGATGCTTCCTGGCCGCAAAACGCAGTAACTTGCGGGTGTGGGGGGAGGCAAGACTTCCGGGCGGGAGCAGGGGGGGGGGAGGTGAAGAGACTTCTGGGTGGGCAGGCGGCCTGGCAGCGGTATTTAGTAGTGACGTCACCGCCGCCCATGTCTGCTGCCGGCTGCTGCCCGCTGACTGAAGACGCTTCCAGTCACAGAGCAATGTATACGGGCTGTCATTGCTGGCTGGGCCCGAGCTGCTGGCCGCTACCCTGAAGGGCAAAGTCACCAACTTCAAGTACCAGCGGCTGCGCAACAAGCTGAGGGCCGGCGCCCGGGAGCTGCAATTCACCTATATCCCGGGTGAGGGGGAAATGCATGGGCGGGGGTGACCCTGTGCATCAGTGTCACACTTGTAGGGATAAATCGTGGCAGATGCCTTGCTGGATGAATGGGACCTGCACAGACACCAGGGCCAATATGAGTCATGAAGTGATGGGGGGGGGGGACTGTAGGTATAAAGAGGGAAAAAGTAATAAAGGGGGAGGTGTGGGATGAGGAGTAACAGAACAGAGCAGTGGGTAAGAGGTGGAGGATGAAAAGTAATGGAGAAGGGGTAGGTGTAGATAGAAGGGCACCAGTATGAGGTGAGGTAATGAAGAGGGGCAAATGTGGTGGGGTGACAGCCCATGCTCCCCAACTGTCCCGATTCCTTCATGATTGCCCGATTTTCCCCCCAGGATCCCATAGTCAGGGGTGTGGCCTGTCCCTTTTTCATATCTTCAGAAGTTGGGAGGTATGTGTGTGTGTGTGTTAGTGTGTATGAGAGCGGTGGCGGCAGTGGCAGTGGCGGCGGCGGCGGTGGTGGCGACAGGAACAGCAGGGACAGGCAGACCGGCCCTCCGACCATCGGTAAGTGTGTGAGCGGTGGGGCGGGAGGAGGAGAGAGTGGGGCCACTCGCTAGCTGTACTGAGGGATGCCCCCATACCTGTACTGAGGGATGCCCCCATACCTGTACTGAGGGATGCCCCCATACCTGTACTGAGGGATGCTCTATGCCTGTACTGAGGGATGCCCCCATGCCTGTACTGAGGGATGCCCCCATACCTGTACTGAGGGATGCCCCCATGCCTGTACTGAGGGATGCCCCCATGCCTGTACTGAGGGATGCCCCATGCCTGTACTGAGGGATGCCCCCATGACTGTAAGAAGCCAGAAAGTATGACTGTAAGAAGCCACCCAGGGACTCTGGGGAAGGGAATTAACATGTTGAAATAAAATCTGATGTTCTTTTACATTTTATTTGGTGTGCGGAAGAGGGATTAGTCTTATACGGTGAGTATATAACAAACTCTATATTTTGAGTGGAAATGTTGGGGGGTCGTCTTATACGCCGGCAAATACGGTATATATATTTTTTTAAAAATACAAAAAAAAATTAAAAAAAATAAATAAATAAATAAAAAAAAAATGTGGATATATTTTATATGTTACTGTTATTATGTTAGATGTTATTGTTGCTATGTTATGTGTTATTATTATAAATATGTTCAAATAAGATAAATGTTAACTATTAATATGTAATTGACAATTAGCCACTTTTTTCTGTGACACCATTGCTAAGTGCAAGTGCTCACTCAGGGGCACCTACGCCACCCCAATTTACAAACGCTGGCTTTGAAGGCCTGGCTGTTGAAACCTCCATCTTGATTGAGAAAGGGCTGCCTGCCTCAGTTGTAAATACCATGATCAAGGCTAGGAAGAGGTCCACTTCTTCCATCTACTACAGGGTTTGGCGTACTTACATTGACTGGTGCGAGTCTAACTCGCTTCCCTGTTGTGTGTTTTCCATTCCTAGGATTCTGGAGTTTCTGCAACATGGTTTGGATCTGGGTCTTCAGCTCAGTACTCTGAAAGGCCATGTTTCTGCTTTGGCTATTTTTTTCCAAAGATCCTTTGCTCAGCATCCCCTGGTCAAGTCCTTCTTCCATGGGGTTACTCACGTGCGTCCCCCACGTAAGCCGATGTTACCAGTCTGGGACTTGAACTTGGTCTTATCTGCCCTGCAGGGGTCTCCCTTTGAGCCATTGGAAGGAGCCCCTTTGTCCATTCTTACGCTTAAGGTGGTCTTTTTGGTGGCTATCACTTCTGTGAGGCGTGTCTTTGAGTTGGCGGCACTTTCTATCAAGCCTCCTTATTTTGAGAGACACCAGGACAAGGTGGTGTTTCGTTTTAAGCCAGATTTTCTGCCTAAGGTTGTTTCTGCCTTTCATCTCAATCAGGACATTGTTTTGCCTTCTCTGTGTCCTAATCCTAGTACTTCTAAGGAGAGGGTTTTACACTCTCTGAATGTGGTCAGGACTCTGAAGTTCTATCTGGTGGCTACTGACTCCTTCAGGAAGATTTACGCTCCCTCTGTGCTCCCGTCTGGACCTAAGAAGGGTCTGGCTCCGGCTAAGTCCACTATCAGCAAGTGGATCCGTCAGGCTGTGATACAGGCCTACTCTGCTAAGGGGAAGGAGCCTCCCTTCTGCCTTACTGCTCATTCTACTCGTGCTATTGGTGCCTCTTGGGCTTTTCAGCACCAAGCTTCTATTGAACAAGTTTGCAAGGCCACCACTTGGTCTTCTGTTCATACTTTTTCTAAGTTTTACAAGGTTGATGTTAGGGCCTCAGCTGATGCTGCTTTTGGCCGCAAAGTTCTGCAGGCGGCAGTGGTTTAAACTGTCTGCTGTTACTTTTGGGGATCCCACCCTACCTTACGGACACTGCTATTGGATGTCCCAAGAGTAAGGAATATCTTCTGGAACAGGACATGCTGTATACTTAGAATAATACAATTCTGTGATTACTCACCTGTAGAATTGGTATTATATGTATACAGCGCGTCCTGTTCCACCCCACCCTTGTTATCATTATCTTTAGTTACCTCTTTATGGTGATTGTTCTTATGTTCAAATTTTTATATATTGGTTATAGTTCTCCCGGTCTCATTTAACTGCTTTTCAATACTGGGGATTTTGTGGGAGGTCCCTGGTGGATATGGGGCCGGGAGGAGCCACTTTTCTGTCTCTGCAGTCCAGCGCCATCTACTGGATGTATAACCCAAGATTAAGGAATATCTTCTGGAACAGGATGTGCTGTATACATATCATAACAATTCTACAGGTGAGTAATCACAGAATTGTATTTTTGCGCTCAGAAATTAGACTGCTTTCATAGTGGTTACAATCCTTTGTTGTGCTCTACAACCATGCAAAAAGGCAACTAACCACTATCCAGAGGCTTCTTCCTAGTGATAGATTCACTTTCAAACACATGGGCCTGGAATCAGTAAACTTTCCTTAAAGTGGACCAAAACCCACGTAGATCGGCCCAGGAATCTATAAGATTCCCGTGCCAATTTATTCCCTCTCCTATAGGGCATCCAGAATCAGGATGTCCCGCTGTCCCACGTTGTCCATAACCCCACCTTCTTTCCCGATCCAACAGTGCATGCGTGAGCAGCGCCGCATCCCCGCTATGCCTCTAGCAGGGCGTGTGCCCCCACAGGCATATGTCAATGCCAGGACAGGCACGCTCCCTGTTAGAGGGTAGCAGAGGATGCGGCAGTCAATGCGCTCTGATCCAGTCGTATTAGACGAGCTCCTGGAGGAAGGGGCCTCGAGTGGCTCCGAGTGCGCTGATTGGACGAGCGGCCGTGCATGCTGGGGCTGACCGCCCACTCTGAAGGCTACAAGTGCACAAAGCCCTCGTGCGCTGTGGGTTCTTCTGCACCCCCAAGGCTTTAGAGAGGCAGGTAATGGGTCGAAGGGCGAATAGCAAGTCACTCACTTGCCAGCCCCTAAAGCCTTGTGAATTGGTATTGGGGTTTATGGACCTCTTACCAGTTAACAGAGGTTAAAAAAAACACAGCAAAATGTCATTTATTAAAAAGCTTTTTTTCCCCCTTAACCTCCGATTGCTGTCCCGCACCCCTCACCACTGCACTGGGTGGGCTGCGGCAAGTGAGTTTAACACAATGCAGAATGTGCAGCAGATAGGAAGCCACTGTACACCTACCTGAGCCAACTGCTGCACAATCAGCTCCAGCTTCATTCAGTTATGCAAGATGTTGTGACATCACAGCCGCTAGCGAGCAGAACGGTGCAGAGTGGGCCACCAATTGCATCCCCTCTCACCTCTAACTAGGGGCATGCCCAGGCAGGCCAATCACAAATGGCTGCCCCTGGTATGCATCCAGCTAAAGGTATAGTGGGGACCTGCGCATGCGCCAATGGAACAAGGTTAGGTGAGTGGGTGCAGTGATTTAATGGGGTCTCACCCAGTGGGGCATCCTAGTTTGGGATGCCACAAGGAGTAGAAATTGGAAGGCCATATGGGCAATTACCAAACAATTCCCTGTGATCCCACAGTGCATGCACAGGCACTGCTACATCCCCAACAAGGTGCATTAATATTCTATTTGGCGATACAAAATTTGTCCTTGAACAGGGCCCCCAGACACAACTTTTCATGGGGCCCTAGAAATGATCAGCCCGCCCCTGCTGACAGCCAGTAGTGATCGGTGGAGGATGAGTGTGGGGACAGCAGATCAAAGTCCCCTGTCCTCACATCCGCACTGTGGTTTCTCTGTGTACACATCACAATCACTGATCCCATAGTGCATGTGCGGGTGCAGGCCTTAAGTGGCCATACTTGACAGGCTTGAATGTCTTCCAATGGGCCACACAGGCCAGAGTCTGGGGCTTTGGGGTGATGCCCCGGAGTGTGGCAAAGCTTCTCCACAGCTGTAGTCTGAGGGGCATATACAAGGATACCATGGGGTTACACACTGCAGGGCATCCCAAATCAGGAACATTTCTTAAAGGAGGTCAACTATGCGTTTTGGTCTAAATTGGTGCAATTTAAAGCCCAACAAAACTTGGCGTGGCTGCCCCCCCAGGGCATCCCGAAATCACTCACCTGTCCTTGGTCCAACGGCACATGCATGGCTCTAAATGTTTACAATGGGAAGGAAGTGCAGGCTGGGCGGGAGCATGCACATCATTGGGGATGCGGCCGCTCTTACTCCCCATTGAAGTCAATGAGAGCCCATTGCCAAAGGATATAAACATGGCAAAGGGCTCTGATTTGACGAGGGCCTGTACATGTGCCATTGGACCGAGGAGAGGTGAGTTTTACTGGGCGAACTGTAGGGTTTCACACAGCTGGGCATCCCAGTCGTGATGCCCTGAGGCCACGGAACAAAACCTAGAAAAGTCAAAACCACTCAGCTGAGGTGCCACCACGAATTAGGTTTTTGCTTTTTGTACATTTTAAATTCTCTATAAACAGCAATTGTGTGTTGCACTCAGGTGATTGGCATTGGTGTAGGAGACCTACTGAAAAGGCCACCACAAATGAAAGTCCTGCAGGACATCACATGTGCCGGAACAAGAAATGAGGGGATGCACATAGTGGTCAATGAGTTCTATGAGCTGCTGGAAGACTCCATCGTGCACAATGTAACGGAATATATATATATATATATATATATATATATATATATATATATAGTTTTATATATAGATTTTATTTAAAAATATTTATATTTTATTTAAATATATTTTTATATTTTATATTTTTACAGGCGTTTAATCAAGGTAGCTAGATGAATATAATCATCTGTATTATCTACTTTCAGGTTCCAAGTGTCCTGATGTCACATGTCACGGTGGGTCTACATTTGTTTTTACTGCTCAAATTAATTTACGAGAGATCTATGTCTATCTGTGAGACTAAAATATCAAAATTATAAACCCAAATTTCATAACTCCACAACTTTTTTAAAGTTAACCTCCAGATAAAATGTCTGGCGGTCCGCTTACCCAAGCTATGATGCCTGACTGCTCTGACAGTAACAGGATGCCCAGGACCCAGACCACATTAATCACCCGTTTCCCACTTTTCCTCGCTGTATTGCTTCAAACGTTCCCACCCGGCCAACTCTCCCGTCATTTTTTACTCAATGTCCACTTTAAGGATATGGAAAAGCAGCTCTCTGCATTCCCACTCCATTATCTACAGCAGAAAGCCACTACATGCCCTGGCATGCCCCAGTGTTGTTCAAGTGGAAATGGCTTAACTGGCTTTAAGTAAAGCTCTTAAAGTGGACCAGAATCCGTGGGCTGATTCCCTATCTCCGAGGCATCCCAAACTAGGAGCTGTGTGAAACCCCCTGGTTCTTACCTTTTTCACGAGCCCACAGCGCACTTGGAATCATTTGCATCCCCTTTCGACAGTGCACAGCCAAAGGCCACAAGTGATGCTGTGCGCCACCATTGCCTGCGGCTGGGGATTCTATTCAGCTTCTGCACATTAATATGACCGGAGAAGCTGATTTGATGAGCAACCGTGCATGTGCCATTGGACCAAGGACAGGTTTCCTAGGCCAACAGTGGGGATCCACGCAGCGGGGCATTTTTTAAATTTTGTAGGTCACAATATATTTTTAAAAATTAGCCCGTCCCCACTTTTTAAAAAAAATGCGTGGGGTCCTCTCCTATAAGCCTTACCAACCTGGCAAACCAAGCATAGGAGCTTATAATTCCAGGTCCTGGCCATTACATCCCTTATGCCCTATAGCACAGGAAACCCCCTTCATGCCCCTCCCCTTCTGTGACATATGTTATCACATGGGGTAAATTCCTCCCCCCCGACTCTCAGTATATAAGACCCTTACCGCCACCTCATGTGCAGTCCCTGGCTGGGCAGTGAGGATGAAAGAAGGGGGAACCATCGGTATGGGCACGGGGTTCTTTCGGTGCTGCCTATGGCTCATAACAAAAGGCATAAGGACTGGTAAGCAGCAGGGCCAGGGGCCAGACAGTGTGCCCTATGTGCCCTGGATTTTCAGCCCTTATGCCTGGTGACCGGGCTGGTTGGCTGGGGAGGGGGGCACTTTTTGTTTTAAATAATTAAAGAAATATAGTAAAAAGAAGTACAAATAAATGGCAGCTGACGGCATAGGTTTTATCAAGGAAATCTTTTACAACTCGCATTCAGTGATTTATTAAACTGTCATGCAAGTTCTAAAATGGCGCATGAAGAGAGAATTTAGTCATAACTTTGGCACATGGCTCATGCACATGCAGGATTTCAGAGCATGTGTCCATGAATCATGTGCCAATGATTTTTGTATGGTAATAAATCGATCCTACTGTTGCTAGGGTGTTTCTTTTTAAACAAATAAAAAAGCATGGGTCTTTGTCTGTGCGTGTGTGTAACACTGAGAATTGAAGGACCAGCAGGCAGCAAGTGTAAGTTTATCTACTTCCTGTCCGCTCGTGCTCCATTGCGCTCTCTCCTCACACGCGTAATTGGGGAAGGAATGCCGCACACTGGCTGTAGGGATGCCTCTCACTGGCTATAATGGGGGATGTTGCACACTGCCTGTAATGGGGAGTGCCACACTGGCTGTAATGAGGGATACCGCTTACTGGCTGTAATGAGGAATGCCGCTCACTGGCTGTAATGGGGGATGCTGCACACTACATGTAATGAGGGGATGCTGCACACTGCCTGTAATGAGGAATGTTGCTCCTTGGCTGTAATGGGTGGATGACGCACCTTGCCTGTAATGGGAGATGCCGCACACTGCCTGTAATGGGGGATAATGCACACTGCCTCTAATGGGGGGATGCCACACACTGGCTGTAATGAGGGATGATGCTCACTGGCTGTAATGGGGGGTTCCTCATACTGCCTGTAATGAGGGAAGCCACACATTGCCTGTAATGAGGGATGCCGCTCACTTGCTGTAATGCGATTATTTGAAGGGAGGGATTTTAGCACACCATTTGTTTCAGAATGTTTTTTTTATTTTCCTTCTTTAAACCCAGGGTGCGTCTTATAGAGCAGAAAATACTATATATTATATAGTTCTAAATATAATAAAGTAACTAAAATGAATGACATTTGTGATTGTTTTATGCTCTTACAGTTGAGTTTGACGAGCCCACTGACTTTGTGTTCCTCATGGATGGATCCAGCAGCGTCGGCCGTGACAACTTTGACAAAGTTAAAGAGTTTATTAAGTTGACAATCAACAAGATTCTGTCAAAAGAATTAAATGTCACCAATATGCTGCGTCTGTCGGTGATTCAGTACAGCCACAACGGGGCCCAGAGGCTCGAGGTCCCCTTTACGAACATCAAGGAGGATGCGTTATCCCGCCTTTCAAAAGTCACTTACATGAATGAGGGCACGGATCTCCCAGACGCTCTGAGGTTTGTTACGAAGCATCTGAAGTGTGATGCAAGGCCCTACGTGAAAAGCCAGATCTTCATTTTCTCGGATGGCCGATCTTCTGGCAATGCTCAGCATCAGATTGCTGCTCAGGCAGCGGAAGCTATAAACCCTAAAACCGAGCTGTTTGCCATCACTGTCGGGACATTCCATGAACTTGGCATCTCTCAGCTGGTGAGCGGGAAGGAAGAGAACTTTAATTTTAAAAAGATAGAAGATAAAATATTCCGAGTCTCAGAATATAATGATCTCCTGAAGAGAGTCACGGTGCAAAGCTTTCTAAAGAAGATTACATTCTGAAATAAAGCTGGAACGCATCGGTGCTGTTTTTCTCTGCTTTCTAGGATTATTTTAGTGATTGTTTTACTAGAGATTTACCAAATAGAAAATAGATTTCAAATGACTTTCCAGGCACATAAGAAATAAACCTTACTTTTCTAACTCACAGCTGCAGCCTGGGTTTAGCAGTGGGCTCAGGTGCAGACTGTGCACTCCCCACCCAGCCATTGTGTGTGTATCTGCTGCCAGTCATGAGGGAGCGGGCTCCATTGTTGCTTGGCAGCCAGCAGCACATCACATGAGTATCTACCACTGATATTCTACCTGGGCCGGCTCCAGGTTTCTGTGTGCCCATGGGCGATGGAGACTCAGTGGACCCCTCTGCAGTATGTCATGACTAGCGTGGCATTAATCTAGCATCCCACGCCCCCAACACACACACAGCCAATTTTAAATGTAGTAGATATTTACCGGGTGCTAACGTTTCTTGTGCTGGTCCTGTACTTACCCAACTCCTGCGTTCAGGTCTCCAAACTTCATGGGGCTTAGTTAAGTGACACCTATATAATAAATAAATATAGTGCACACCCAAGAATAATTATCAGCAGTATTCAGAGTAGAAGAAAACAAAACAATATACATCAATTGAAGATCATTTCATATATACAATCCATTACTGCGGTAGATGCAGCGCTGTCCCAGCTTCAGCCATGTATATAATAGTAGAAAAAGTCTTAATACTTCACTCTAAGATTATGCATAGACAACACTATTGGAAATATATCTGAAAATACAAAGCATCAATAATACCAAGGTATGACTGGTAGCTTAACGGACAGTAGTAACATTCACTGCAAAAGAGCAGCTGTACAATCTCAAATGTAGACATTCACACTCCGAGGTAGAAAGTGTGCAGCAGATAATAATATTGTAGCAGCATATATATTGTAATATATGCACATCCCCATTAGCCAACATAGACGACATGAAAAAAGTGCCGGCGCGGGCGCGCGCACGTCTGGAGGGGCGCGCGGGAGGCGGCGGCGGCGGAAGCGGCGGCGGATCAGGTAAGATGTTTTTGGGGTTTCTGGGGGGTTTCACCCCGCGGGACATCCCGATCTCGGATGTCCCACGGGGTGGGAGGTGATCGGCCCGGGAATCTTATAGATTTCCGGGCCGATCACCCCTGGGTGTTGGTCCACTTTAATCATATATATTTCCAATAGTGTTGTCAATGCATAAGTATCTTAGAGTAAAGTATTAAGACTTTTTCTACTATTATATACACGGCTGAAGCTGGGACAGCGCTGCATCTACTGAAATCTGCTGCATCTGCTGATAATTATTCTTGGGTGTGCACTATATTTATTTATTATATAGTGGTTATTGTGTGGTGGGACTCACATTTAGGCCCTTATTTAACAAGGGATAGCGCCAGGTAGCGAATGGTGAGCGAACGGTAATGACAGGCACAGCCACGAGAAAGCCGGCTCCCCTACGCAATCACACATTTATCAAGCCGATCCTGCTTAGCGACTGACAGAGCGCCAGATAGCGAATCATTCAAGATTATTCCAGCCTCACCACACAGCGCCAGCGAGCGAACTTGAACAGCGACAGGTATGACCTTTCGCTACCTGGCGCTCTCCAATGCATTTCAATGAGACAATCTTTAATTATTCAAAATTAATTGTTAATACATTTTTTTTTTTTTTTTTAAATGTCAAAAATTGTGTGCCCGCTTCTGCAATGTTAGATATTTTTTTTAAGGTAAAAAAAAATTTTTTTATTTTTTCCAAAAATATGGTTGTTTGGGGGTAAAATAACTAGTTTTAACCCATCGCCGACAGCGCTCTGGGGTTTAAACAAGCATTTCACAATTTTTTGAGCGTGATTTGTTAATGAATATGCTGGGAGCCGTTCGCTATGGCCATTCGCTGTCATGCGCTCCCATACAGCGCGGAACCTGTCAAACAGCGACTCCTAACCTCGTATTCAACATTACCGCACACCGACTGAGTCGCTATCAACAAGCGAAGAACAGCCAAGCACAGCGAATACTAGCGGGCGCAGTGAAAATAACGCTACAGTCGCTCATCTGTCTACCTGGCGTTATTACTGAATCGGCCTCCCCGTTGCTCCCCACCAGAGAGTTATTTGTTTAATGGTGTGCATTATCCAAATATAATATGCTTAGTAAAGTTCCATAACCCATTATGGGATGTCAGTGCCCACACACAGGGTAGAGATATGAATGCACAAGCAGGGTAAGTAAAGGGCAGCCACCAAATTACTTAAAGCCACATAAACATCTGGACGTGTTGTACAGATAAATGGGGTTGATGCTTCATTAGGTAACCGTAAATGCAGGAAACTAAAAAATGCAAATGATTCAGATCCCTGATTATCTGTTTCCCTGGCCCCTTCTGTTTCTGTGGATGGATTAAAGCAGACCTATAGTAAGTTAAAAAATAAAATGAATAGAATTTGCTTATACCAATTCCCCCCAAGGTATTCCGAACTTGGATGCCTGACCAATTAAGTAGGATGCCTGAAATACTTAAAGCGGACCAAAAGCCTCTAATCTTGTGAAATACATTTGGCCAAAGCCCCTGCCGACACTCTCTTCTTAAGGTGTAGAACTAGAAGTGGATATTTCCACTTTTTGAATAGTCCTGGAACACTGATTTGTTTGGCTGTCCCTCTCTGTTAGATTGCAGTCATTGCATAGATGTGGCAATAACATAATTTCCACAGGAGCAGGAGCAGTGAAATTGAGCAAAAGGTATTGCTCGTGGGGGGAGCAATTCAGGGGATGCTAGTTAAAAATGTGGGTTTTGGTGCAGGAGTGGGGTTAGGGTTAGGTTTCCTGGGGTTATTCAACTCTATGCAACCTTCCGAAACCTTAACCACTATCACTATCCTGGTAATGGACACCACTAAGACATAAAACACAGTTCATTCCATACCATCAGTTGCTCTGCTCCACTTCTGAAGAACTGCAACACCCAGCATAGCTCCCTGCCCAAATCTCCCATCAGGTCTGCATCATACATGCCATATGGAGCATAGCTAGATCCCGAATAGTAATATAAATCAGACTGCAAACAGAGTTGCACTTTCCAGCCCACACCCTGCAGGTGTCAATGCTATATCACTACCAGTCCCCACCACTCACTTTCTGCATTACCAGTGCTAACTCTCGCCCCCACATACACTGCCTTTTCTATAGACCTGACACCCCAGGCAATTGCATGGCTTAGGTAGTGAGAGACGCAGCCCTGACTATACTTAATTGGTGCATTCTGTGTCTCTGAAAGTAGGTGGACTAGAAGCCACAGCACAAACTGTGATAGCCACCACTTCCTCCAGCCACAGAATGCTACAGCTGCTAGATCCCCACAGAGACCAGGTGAGTATAGCTAACTGTAGGCTATGTTGGTGCAAGGAGTGGGTGTTTTAAGTAAAACCCTGGTTGGCCACTGCCTGGGGCATTCCCAATTGGGATGCCTGGCTGTGTGAACGACCCCCCCAGTTCCCACAAAACTCGCTATGCCCTGGTTCCCATGGTGATATGAACATCGGGGGCCACGTCCCCAGCATCTATGGGTTGAGGCCCGCTCACATGCAAATAGGAAGCTCACCCTCGTCTAAAGGGAATTTGGGGGTGCAGTTGCTCCTGCTCCCTATCGCCAACCACTGGTCTAAAAAGGCCCATATGATAATTATTATGCACACCATGCGGCGCTGATCGGACGAGAGCCCGCGCATGTGCCGTAGGACCAAGGAAAGGTGAGTTCTTATGGGTGTTCTGGTTGGGCTTCAGATAGTGGGCCATCCTAATTCAGGGTTCTCTCAGGGCAAGGTTCAAAACCCAGGATAGTAAAAATCCTGGGTTTTGTTCCATATCCTTAAGGCATCTGGAATTGGGATGCCCCGCTGTGTGAAACCCCCCAGAAAGCCCAATAAAACTCACCTTTCCTCGGTCCATTGTGGACTCTTCCCTTTGCCTTGACTACATCATTTGCATACCTTCCAACTATTCAGAGCGGGAAAAAGGGACAATTTTTAAATTAAGCCATGTCCCCTCATTGATGGATGGATAGAGGTTGTAACAGTTACAATGCTACAAACACTTTGAATAGACAAATTAATCACTTATTGGTGCAGATCTGCAGGTTACACATCAAAGAGGGACAAATGAGAACAACGAGGGACAGGGGGACATGGACTCAGAAGAGATATGCATTTGGTAAAGGTTATGTAATTGAAATGAATGGGAAGCCCCGGCCTATCTGAATGGCTGGGGTGGGAGCACACGCACATCTCTGGGGATGCAGCAGCACACGCTCCCTATTTAAAACAATGAGAGCTACTTGCCAAATGACGTAGTAATGCGCTTTTGGAGTGTGGAAAGGTGAGTTTTTACAGGCACCTTGGGGGGGTTCAGCACAGCGGGGCATCCCAATTTGGGAAGGAAATGGGCAGTGCTCCACTCCTCTTTACTAAGCTGCTCTAAGGTTTAATTTTTTCTGACCACACATAAGCTCACCAGTGGTGTTGCCACCATAGACTTTGATTTAAAAGGCAGGTTTTTTTAAACCCGGCCACCGCTAAGCTGGCTGCATCGCCCAAGGTGCCGGGGGGGGGGGGGGGAGACATAAGGGACCCAGAAAGGGTTTTGGCCTACTTTAACTCTTTCAATGGTTCGGAGAGGGGAAAGAAAGCGCCGTCCCTTTAAGGAGGGCAGCCCTAATGACTAGCCTGCATTCCTGTCCGGAGGCAGACCAGCCATGGGGGGGAATTGGTCACTGTGGGAAGTGACCTCAGTGGGGAGGGGGACGTCCTTCCCCTTCCCCTTCCTCTTTGACCTGGCGTGGATGGACGAGCAGTCGGACCGACGCTCGCCCACCCAATAAGCTAAGTGATGGAGGCCCTATTCGCTGCGCTGCGCTGTGCAGGGAGGCTGGACGGCGAAGTGAGGACTGGGTGAGGAGCCTTATCCCTTCCCAGTCCGCCTCGCCTCCACCCCCATCCAGACCCAGGAGAGCCCGCCGGGCGGTCGCCCGGCTCAGCCCTTCGCCACCCCCGCCGCCCTGAGCGGCGCGGGACTGTTGCTGCTCCCCCCCTCCCCCCCTCGGCAGCGCGGCCCTTACCTGGTGGCTCCGGCCGCAGGAGGTCCAGGGCCCTCGATCGCGCCGGGCAGGGTGGGGCGGCGGCGGCCCTGCTGCATCCCCCGGCTGGGGTTCCTCCCGCTGCGCCGCAGCCCGAGCGTCGCCGCAAGCATGTGTCCTCCGGGTGTTCCCTCGCTCGGCAGGGGGGGGGGACGCCGGGCTGGGGCTGCTGGCCCCGCCCCCTTCAGTTGTGGTGCGGCCCGAGCCTCGGAGCTTGGGCCGCAAACGTGCAGGTTCCTCCTGCCTCTCCCTCACTGGGCAGGGAGAGGCTGACTGAGCGGGGGCAGAAGCCCCGCCCCCGCCATCGCGTCAGTCGCGGCCCGAGCTGAGGAGCTCGGGCCGCATGGGAGCCGTCGCTCCCTGCCGTCGCCGAGCGTGGGGAGCGGCGGTGGTGCCAGTGACCTCCCCCCCACGGCAGAGGGGGGAGCACAACGCGGGCCCGGCACACTCGCAGCGTGCTGCCGGGTCCGCCAGCCTTATTGACCCTTCCCCCTCCCCGCGTACAAGCCGGAGGAGGGGGTCCCTCCCCCCCCACCCTCTTCCCCTCTCAGGGACCCCCACGCGGGTCTTCGCTCCGCTCCACGCAGAGCGGAGTGCGGACCTGGAGGGGGGGGGGACAACCCCCCCTCCGGGTCTGTCAGTGGGGCCCCCAGCGTCCGCCCGGACGCTGGCTTGGGCCCTCAAACAGCACATGCCTCACCTCCCCCCAACACACAAACATTTCCCCCCCCCACTCCACACCCCGTTTCTCCCATAGCTCATGCCCCTCTGCGGGAGCGTCATCCTCGCTCCCCCACGGCCCCTTTATGTATCCGTTCGCTCCCCCGTCGCCGCCCTTCCCCCCGGCACCGCGGGATGCCCCCCCATGGCCCCCCGGGCTGGTGCGTCCCTGCGTCCCTCAGCGCGTGGCCCTTTGACTTGGCGGCCTCCCAGCCTGGTGAGCTGGTGCGCATGGCGTCCTCTCCTGCCCATTTGCACGTAGGTCCAGGCACTGCGGACGCTCGCGCATGCGGACGGGGACTCGGTTTCCCGGCCAGTACCATCTGTTCGCCTCTCGATGAATGCGAGGGGGGGAGTGTACCCAGTTACCGGGGGTTCCTCCCCCTTTCAGGGGGCCGCCACTTCAATGGGGTCGGGAGGGGCGGAGTTGGCCAGACGTGGTTTGTGCTGGGCCTTCAATGACTCCTTCTGCAAATGGGGGCCCACGTGCAAATCTTGGCACGAGTGTTTGGCCTGCGGCGGGAGCCACGCGGCCGGGAGGTGCTTTAGGAAGGGTCGGGGGGGCCGCAGAGGGGCCGATGGTCCTGGAAAAAGGGGTTTCCCCGGTGAGAGGGGCGGAGATGCGCCCCTGGTTAAATAAGTATCCTGATCAGGGGGTGGCTCAATTACTGGGTGAGGGTTTCGAGTTGGGTTTTCGGATTCCATGTGCAGCGCCTCCCAAGTTGCGCTTGCTGAAAAATCTGAAATCGGCTCGGGAACGGCCTGAGGTTATTAAAGAAAAGTTGGGGAAGGAAGTTTCCTTGGGGAGGATGGCGGGCCCATTCAGCGACCCCCCTCTGGAGGATTTGGTGGTGTGCCCGTTGGGAGTTGTGCCAAAGAAGGAACCAGGCAAATTTCGTCTTATACACCACCTGTCTTTCCCGAGGGGCGGGTCAGTGAATGATGGGATAGACAAAGAGCTGTCGTCGGTGTCTTATACGTCTTTTGACTTCGCTCTGGCTATGGTAGGGGAGGCCGGCCCCAGGGCATTGATGGCAAAAACTGATATCGAATCCGCATTTCGGTTGCTACCAGTACACCCGGATAGTCTGTATCTTTTGGGGTGTTTTTCGAAGGGGGGTATTATGTGGATCGGTGTCTACCCATGGGGTGTTCAATTTCGTGCGCCTACTTTGAAGCCTTTAGCTAATATTTGGAGTGGGTCGTAAAGGAAAGAGCGGGCTTGGGGTCAGTCACCCACTACTTAGACAATTTTTTGAGCGTAGGACCGGCGGGCACCAGAGTATGCCATTTGTTGTTGTCCATTTGTTGTCCATGTTGTCCATGACCATGGTGAACGTGTTTGGGGTTTTTGGGGTGCCGGTGGCGCACGACAAAACGGAGGGTCCAGCAACCGTGATAACATTTTTGGGGATTGAGATCGACACGGTGAGAAGGGTATGTAGGCTTCCAAGAGACAAAAGTGAGGATTTGGTTGGAGGGTTGGAAGGGGCCCTGGGTTTTAAGAAGGTCACGTTGGTACAGCTGCAGTCAGTGCTCGGGAAGTTGAATTTTGCGTGCCGTGTGCTACCTTTGGGGCGGGTGTTTACCAGGCGGCTATCATTAGCGACGGCCGGGGTTCGGGAACCGCATAACTTCATCAGGTTGACGGCGGCAATGAAGGAGGACATTAGGATGTGGATCACTTTCCTGGAGTCCTTTGACGGGCTGGCGTACTGGATGGATCCGGTGAGGGTGAATGACGAGCTTGAGCTCTTCACGGATGCGGCGGGCTCAGTTGGTTTCGGGGCCTACTTGGGGGGGGAGATGGTGTGCGGGGCCCTGGCCAGGGCGGTGGATGGAATCGGCCCTGGCGAGGAATTTGGCTTTTCTGGAATTGTTCCCTCTAGTGGTGGCGGTGACCCTCTGGGGAGAGGTGCTGAGGAACAAGGCGGTGTGTTTTCGGTCGGACAATATGTCGGTGGTTGCGGCAGTTAACACGCAGACTTCGTCTTCATTACCGGTCGTGGTGCTGCTCAGACAGCTGGTGTTGGGATGTTTGCGGTACAACATGTGGTGCAGGGCGGCACATGTGCCCGGGGGTTGAGAACGGGATAGCTGAAGCTCTTTCTCGTTTACAGTGGGAGCGCTTCAGGAAATTGGCACCCGAGGCAAGGGAGGTGGGCAAGACTAATGAGGCTGGGGAGGTGGGAATCGGCGCGGTTTTGGCGATACATTCGGCCGGACAGGATTGATCGGCGATTCAGGTGAAGGTGTGGATTGGTCTTTAACATTTTCCTACCCCCCCTCCCCTTTCCTTATTTTTTGTTTTAGAGTCGCCGTGCTCGGTCATGATCGTCGGACATTCTCATATTTACTGGTCGGCTCGGCGAGCGGTGGTTCAGAGGAATGGAATGCAGCTGGGCATTCTGGAAGATCGTGCTCGGTTGAGCTGGGCCGGTGTGAGAGGCCTGCGCTGGGAGGACATGCGAGAGGGGGCCGCCGGGGGTTTTGGTCATTCATGCGGGTGGGAATGATTTAGGGAAGGTCCCGATGCGCCACCTTATCAAGTCCATAACGCGGGACTTGTTGTTTTTTCTGGGAGTATTTCCTGGGGTGGTGTTAGTGTGGTCCCAGATTGTCCCCCGTTTTTTCTGGCGACACGCTAGAGATTTGTTGGCCATCGAGAAGGTTCGGGTTAAGGTCAACAAGGCGATAGCGAGGTTTGTGAGGTTGAACAGGGGTTTGAGCGTGCGCCACATCGAGGTAGAGGGGATAAGGGGGTTCTATCGATCCGATGGGGTCCACTGAATGACATGGGGAACAATTTGTTTAACATGTCATTGAAGGAGCGGATCGATATGGCGGTGGAGCTGTGGCGGGCCAGGCGGCGCTAAGGTTACAGCGCTGCTTGGCTTTGGCGGGTCTCCTCTCGGGTTTCGGGTCTGAGATAGCATTTCAATGGGTAGGGTATGCGGCTGTTTCTGTAGAAACCGGCCAGGACGAGTTGGTTAAAGGATTATGGATGGTTGGGGTTCAAGTAAGGAAGGGGATGTTTTTGGTCACTGGCGGTTAGCCCGATTAAGCTCCCTGGCCTAGGAGGTTTTGCGGCCGAGTTTATGTTGGCTTCCGCTTGGTGGGGGGTCGGGAATTTAATTTTGTTCCCTCCCCTTCCCTTCATTCTTGGGATCCTAGGCTTCTCAGACCTGGAAAAATAGGGGGGACTCTATTCTGCTTGTACATTTGTTTATTATATGTTGGGCTGTGGCCGATTAAATGTAATCTTTCCAATGAATTCTATGGGAGTGGCCGTGAAAAAGCATTAATCTTTCCAATGACATGGTGGTCTGGTCTGGTTATTTTGGTGATGGGGAGCGGTATGACGCAGGGCATATTGGAACGCTAGCACAGTCAAGAGGCTCTAAACAGTTGAAGTGAGCGTAGAACCTACTGAAGAGCAGACACGAGCAAGCTCAGACACAGTAGATGGGTTAATCTGTTCTAACTTAAGTGTGGGCCTAGGTGGAGAAAAGATTAGTGTAGGTGCGCTGTGGATAAAAAGGCAGGTTAAAAGGGAGAGTAAATAAAGGGTTAATGTTCTCAGCGATCCTGTGAGGGAAAATAGGTTAGTATATAAACATAAAAGTATGAATAAATAAATGCAATAGTATTATCAATGTGAAGTTTTGTTTGAGGGGGTGTTTCCACCTTTTAATTAAATCAGAAACAACTGACAGGCTGATTCATCACTAACGCCAGGTAGCGACAGATGAGCGTCTGTAGCGGCATTTTCAGAGCGCCCGCTAGTAGTCACAGTGCTCGTCCGTGAGTCGCTAGTGTATAGCGACTCAGTTGCTGTGCAGTAATGTTGAATACATTGTGAGGAGTCGCTATTTGACCAGTACAGCGCTGTATGGGAGCGTATGGGAGCGCATGGTAGCGACTGCTCATAGCGACCGACTCACAACATATTCAGGAAAAAAAAGCCTCACACAACTCTGGCAGAGAAAAATGTTTATCTGAAGCCCAGAGTGCAGGAGGCGGTGTGTTTAAAGTCTGTTTTTCAGCATCTATCAACTAGTAACAAAGCGAAAACATATGGAATTACATTAGAACAACATTGTAACATGAACACTTTAATGGCAGATCTGTAATGTCATTTCTGAAGAAATATATAAAAAATGAAAAAATTGAGAAAAAACTGCTTATTCAATGCCAGAAGAGGGCACAAAATGTTGATGATTTTTTGAAGAAAAACCAAAAACAAATACCCCGTTTAAAGAGAAGAAAAGGTTAGTCCATTGAAATGTATGGGAGAGCGACAGGTAGCGAGAAGTCATACCTGGCGCTGTGCAAGACTGAACGCCGGAGCTGTTCGCTGAGGCTGTGAAAATGATGAATCAGACGCTACATGGCGCTATCCCAGTCGCTAAACAAATTCTGCTTGATAAATGTGTAATTGCGTGCCGTGTCTGGCGTTCACCATTCGCTACCTGTCGCTACCTCTCATTAACCAGCCACTACCTGGCGCTATCTCTTCTTAAATAAGGGCCTAGGTATCATTGCCTCTGACTAATTAGGCCTCAAAAATTGTTGGAATTTTTAATCTTGCTGTCTGAGGGATTTCTATTTCTTTTTTTCTGCAGTCCTACTCTAACTGTGAGAGATCCCTCAAGTTTGGGACATACATAGCAATAGATAAACTGAGAGCTGAACGTAACTGAGGCTGCCCAGGGCTTCTAACCCTTTACCTCTGGTGATTCACATGTGGGGGGGGGGGGGGGGGGGTCAATGCCACAACATGCACCTAAAAGCCCCTCAATATTCATCCATATGCACTCACCACACTACAACAGACAAAAGAGAAACAGCAAGTAGCCCCCATCAATTTCTATCTGGACTGGGCAGTGCACACTGGGCTGGGCAATTAGCTACAGACAAAACAAAATCCCTATTTAATCCCCACCAGCCTGCAACAAAAGATATTTGAAAGTTTGGAGACGAGACTCTATGAATGGTAGTATCTATTCCTTATAGCAGGGGGCCGCAACATGCTGCTCAGGAGACACATGTAGCATGTGGAGGAGTTCCGCAAGTGATCTAGGCCAGGAGACTGAACACTTTTGAGGCTGAGGGTTAATACAGTGACATTGTCAGTGCTGTGCTGGGATAAATGCAGATTGGAGAATATAAGATTCCCGGGCCGATCAGATCTCTCCCCGCGGGGCAACCGAAATCGGGATGCCCCACTGTGTGAAACCCGGCAGGACGCCCAGAAACCTTACCTTATCCCCGTTCCAACGGCGCATGCGCGAGCCGCGGCCGCATCTCGCGCTTCTCTCTAGCAGGGCACGCACCCGTGCTGGCCGTTTGTGAATGGCGGGCGCGCTCCCTGTTAGAAGGAAGCGCGAGATGCGGCCTCCAGCGTGCTCAGAGCCGCTGTGGTTGTCCGTCGCTTGCCCGTGCATACCACAGCGGCTCTGAGCGCTCTGATTGGATGGGCGCTTGCGTAGGAGCGGGGTGAGGTGAGTTTTTTAGGGCGATCTGGAGGTTTCACGCAGTGGGGCGATCAGGGTGCCCCGCGGAAGTGGACCAAAACCCAGGATAGTGAAAATCCTGGGTGTTGGTCCACTTTAACCCCCTGCTAAAGTGGGACAAGTAGTTTAGTGGGGAACGGCACACATGCTGCAAATTAAGGGGGTTATTCATCAAGCCATAGCGCCAGGTAGCGACTGGCAGCGACAGGTAGAAAACGATGACCGCCGGGCGCTGTACGCAATACCACATTTATCAAAGCGATTCTGGTGAGCGACTCCAACAGCGCCATGTAGCAACCGATTCATCATCACAGACGGCTCACCGTATACTGCCGGCGCTGTGGCTTCCGCCTGGTATTACCTGTCGCTACCTGACGCTCTCCCATACATTTCAATGGACAATCCTTTTCTTCTCTTTAAACAGGGTTTTCTATTAATTTTTTATTTATTTATTTTTTTTTTATCAAATAATTGTGTGACCTCTCCTGGCCTATTAAAAGTCATTTTTGAAAACTTTATTGATTTTTTATATTTTTATGCAGAATTGTCATTATAGGTCTGGTATAAAAGCGTTAATGTCACAATTTAATAACAATGTCATTCGATATGTTTTCGCTCTGTTACTAGTGGATATGTGTTCAAAAACAGACTTTAATCACACAGCCTCTGGTGCTCTGGGCTACAGCGACACAATTTTGAGCGCCGGCGCTGTGTAAGGCTGTTTTTTTTTTATGAATATGAGTCGCTCACACTGACCTGTCGCTACTGTTCGCTCCCATACAGCGCTGTACTGGTGTTATAGCGACCCACACATCAAATTCATCAATGCCGGCCAGCGACTGAGACGCTCGGTAACAGCGAACCACGGCGGTCGCTCTGAGCGCCTCGCTACAGACTCTCATCTGCCGGTACCTGCCGCTAGTAATGAATCAGCCTCCACGTTTTAGAGGCAGTTGTTTCCTATTGAATATTGGTTTCATGTCTTTATGTGAAATATGGCTCACAGCTAGCGAACCCCTAGTGGTTCGGCCAACTTTGAACAAATGTTAAGCTCAGGTATCTGAACTTGACCCAAACCTTGTCTATATTAAAATCAATGGGAAACCGAACTTGGTGGGCGGTTCTTCTTCTGGGCCCCCAGAGCAGAATCGAGACTTAGAGGCTGATTCATCACTAACGCCAGGTAGCGACAGATGAGCGTCTGTAGCAGGCATTTTCAGAGCGCCCGCTAGTAGTCATTGTGCTCTGCCGTGGGTCGCTACTTTACTCAGTCGCTGTTCAGTAATGTTGAATACATTGTGAGGAGTCGCTATTTGACCAGTACAGTGCTGTATGGGAGCGCATGTTAGCGACTACTCATAGCGACCGACTCACACCATATTCAGCAAAATAACAGCCTCCCAAATCTCTGGCGCTGAAAAATACTTGTTTGAAGCCCAGAGCGCAGGAGGCGGTGTGTTTAAAGTCTGTTTTCAAGCATCTATCAACTAGTAACAAAGCGAAAACATATGAAATTACATTGTAACAACATTGTAACATGAACACTTTAATGGCAGACCTGTAATGTCATTTCTGAAGAAATATTTAAAAAATTTAAAAAACAGCTTTTTCAGTGCCAGAAGAGGTCACAGAATTATTTGTGATTTTTGGGAAAAAATTAAAAAAAAAAACCCGTTTAAAGAGAAGAAAAGGTTCGTCCATTGAAATGTATGGGAGAGCGTCAGGTAGCGAGAGGTCATACCTGGCACTGTGCAAGGCTGAACGCTGGCGCTGTTAGCAGAGGCTTTGAAAATGATGAATCAGATGCTACATGCCGTTATCCCAGTCGCTAAGCAGATTCTGCTTGATAAATGTGGAATTGCGTGCCATGTCCGGCGTTCACCAGTCGCTATCTGTCGCAACCTCTCATTAACCAGGCGCTACCTGACGCTATCCTTTCTTAAATAACCCCCTGATATAATTGTGGTGGGGGGCGCTTTAAAGTAATGCAGAGTGCGCAGCAGGAAGCAGCTGGGCCCTTACGTAAGCCGACCATCCGGTCCACAGTCCCGCTGTCAGTTTGGATACAGCCGGGGCTCCAGGAAGATGGCCGCAGCTCCTATGAGTGAGGACAATGGCAGCAGCTAGCAGCATTTCTAGTGCCAGCTGCCAGTGTCCTCACTCATGGGAGCAGCGGCCATTTTTTTTCTTTAGCCAAATTGACAGCGGGACTGCAGACCGGATCGCTGTCTCACGTAAGTGTCCAGCCGCTTCCTGCTGCTGCAACACTCTGCATTATTTGATCAACCAACCAGCTTTTCCGGGTTCAACTTTTGGTTGAAGTCTGTGTGTTTGGATTTGGGAACCTGAAATTGGCAGTTCGGGTTCGCCCAACAATACTCACAGCCCCCTCGCTGCTGATTGTGGGTCTCGTGGTCATAAAGTGGAATAAAAAATTGAATTTTCAGGTTGTCCATAAAGGGACACTCAGCAATCACGAATGGGATGTACAAAGCAGTCGAATGAGGCCACCATCAACCCCAGGAGCTGCATTTACTGATCAACAGACCCTGTAATTTCTGAAGGGTCCTGCTTGAACTTGGGGTGTCAGGGGGACTTGGGTCTACCTGCCGACCTCTTCCTAAGGGGGACCTGAGCACCTGCCTTAAACACAGAACACGTTCTATATCCCTGAAAGTGGCGAAGGGTAGGTCCACTCCTGGACTGTTGCCTGGGCCTGTTCTGCTGCGGCAAGCGAGTACTCTTGCCGGCGGTCAGGGCCGGATTATGAGGAGGGCGCAAGAGGCGTGAGCCCCGGGGCCTCCACCACTTGCCCTGCAAAGGGGGCCTCCACCAACCTTTGGGTTATGGTCTGGTCCAGGAGGCTTTTTAGTCTTTGGTCTGACGGTCCGCAGGGCCGGCATCAAAGCTATAGGTGGCCACCAAGCACAGCCGCTGACAGCTCAATGCAGGGAACTGTTTTTTGCTGGAGACCAACTGGGCAACTACACTACCCCCCCCCCCCCTGCCAGAATGGCAAACAGGAGTTCCTAAGCAGCCCGCGCCAGCACAGGGTGGAACAAGGGACTCGATTTGACGTTCCAGTAGGCGGGTACCACCACTATTTTTTTAAAAAATATAGTATCTGGAGCCTCCACACAGATTTTGTGCCCAGGGGCCTCCCCCACACTTAATCCAGCCCTGCCGGCGGTGGCAAGCCTGACCGATTTATCAAGCCGCTCCACAAAGGGTAGGCCCACCGGGTCTTTGTAGACACTGCATATGCTGGCCACTGCTTCAGCCATAGGGCCTGTCACAAAGCCACTGTAAGGGTCAGATTTGGGCAAAGAAACTTGGCAATTCCCTTCATCACCACTCCGGCAAATTTGATGAAACTGATGGTATTGTGCAGTACCGTTCCTCCAGAGACGGGGCCCGTCACAGTCCTCACCACTGGAAGGACTGAAAATAGGGAGGGGACGCATACCCACTGTATATATACTGTAAGAAGCTCCCACACTCATTGTGCTGGCAGTCCAGAGATGCAGCTGCTGTTGTCTACTTCACTGTAGGAGCCAAGGCAAAGGTGAGTTTTGCAGCGACCCGGGTGTGGGGGTCACACAGCAAGGCATCCCTTGCTGGGATTTGGGATGTCCCAGGGGCGAAGGTCAGTGGCTGTTCCTGGAGTATTTCAATGGGCTTTGTTCCTCTGTCAGGATTGAGGAGCAGTTAGGATAACCTAGATCATAGGCTTGCCTGACTGTCGCATCTTTGAAAACCTAACGGGAAGTGTGTTTCTTATTCGCCTGGCAACATTCTCTCTACCTAACATGATGGTCCTTTCTTGTCTTTTATTATGCCTGTGGATATAATATGGGGCACAAATGGCCTTTGCTTTATGTATTTTATACATTTCTGATCGGTTACCTAGTTCTGTAATACTGAACAGAAGACTTCATCACTTACTATAACTTGTAGAAATGGTAATCTGTCGCCACCTTGTGGCTTTTCTCTGCATTTTCTTTCTGAATTCTTTTTTATTGCCTCATTTTGTATAACTAATTGTACAAGTGATTGTTAGACATTTATAAAGCATCTTTCTAGGTTTACCACCAAAGCTTGCTTCAAACCAGTTCTGAAATATTTTTGTTACTATCATCAGGGACAGATTAAGTGTGGTGGAGGCCCCAGATACAGTATTTTTTCCCTTTGGCCTCCATTCAGCTCTGATAGCCTCTCAGACATGCAGCCAGCCGCATCCCTGGTAACCTCTAGCTGGGAACACCAGCACCAGCCACTCACATCCATAAACCCATGCTTTGGATTGTCATACCCCCCAAGTTCCCCCGATTTGCCCGGGACATTTACCGGATGCCCCCCATGTCCCACGGTCCCGCCCCTTTAACAAATATCCCGGCTGCCCCCGCTGTGGAGCGTTGTGCCCGGGGCCAGGGTAGTAACGTGCTGTGCGGTGGCATCAGCAGAACTTCCGAGCAGCAGAGGAGGAAGAGGTTTGTGGAGGCTGAGGAAGGCCCAATCAAATGGCTGCAGCACTCCCCCCCCCGCTATCATCAGTGTCCTGGAGATCTCAGACTGGCAGGACACAGAGTAAAAAGGAGAGAAAAGGCAAGTCCCACCCATGATGTATTAGTTGTGGCCAGTCTGTCTCATTCACTTCTATTCTGTGTTTCCTTTCCATTCTCTGTCTTTTTCTCCCTCTCTCACTTTATCACTGTCCTTCTTTTTCTTTCTCCCTTCCTTCCCCATCTCTCTCTCTCTTTCTCCCTGCTTTCCTTTTTTATCCTCTCTTGCTTCTTTTATTTGTCCATTCCTTCCGTCTTTTTCTCTTCCTCTAGCTTTCTCCCTCCCAACCTTTCTCGCTGTGTTCTTCTCTTTCATTTTTTCTCCCTTCTTCCCTGCCTTTCTTTCTCTCTCTCCACCACGCTTTATTCTATCTCTTTCTCAACTTTCCTTCTCTCTTTCCTTTATCCTTTCACTCACTCCTTCCTTTCATCCTTCCCTTTCTCCCCTATTTTCTGCATTTCCTCTTTTTTTCTTCTCTCACTCCTTCCTTCTTTCCTCTCTTTTTATCACCTTTTCTTTCTTCCTTACATTCTTCCCTTTCCACCATTCACTCTCTCTGTCTCCCTCACTCCCCTACTGCCTTCTTCCTTCCTTTTGTTCTTTCATTCCCCCCTACCTCTTTCTTATTCCCTGTCCTTGCTCTTCTCTCTCTCCCTTTTTTCAGTTCTCACTTCCTTCTCTACCCCCTTCCCTTCCCTTCCCTCCCTGTTTTTCTTCTTACACCATTCCTCCTCTCCTCTTTCCATCCTGTCTTCTTCCTGTCTCTTTGCTCTCTCTCTCTCTTTTTTCTTTCTTTCTCCCTCCCATCTTTATTTCCCTTTTTCCTCCTTTCCTCTTCCTCTCTTTCTCTTTTCTTTCACTCTCCCTGGCCGCTGGTGGACCAAAGTGGACCAAAACCTAGAATTTGACTATCCTGGGTTTTGGTCCCTTCCCCCTAAAGCAGGGCCGGCACCAGCACCTGGCAAATCCGGGCACGTGCCGAGGGCCCGGGGCCAGGGGGGGGCCCACTTGTGCAGCAATTGCGTGTTTCATATACTTACCCTCCTCATTCCATCACTGCTCCAGTCTTGCTGGGCCCTGTGGTGCATCGCTTTGGTGGTGGGGGCGGGGTTGTAGGCTGCTTGCCTGCTCACCTGCTCCTCCATCGTCTGATTGGTTACTTCGCCTGCCGGTCTGTCCAATGGCGAGGCGGCTCTGGCCGGCCCTAGGGTGAGGCGAGGGGGCGGGACAGTCTCCTCCTCACTCCGGCCCGCAGGGCCTCCATTGCGGGGGAGAGGCGGGAGCTGCGCCAGTGAAGCGAAAATAAATAGTTCCGGCAAGCAAATCCCAGCGTCCCAGGCTCCTGCAACCCCTGCAAACAGGTATGTAGTGCAACGCCCGGGGAGGGGCCAGCACTGGAAAGAGAAGCCATATTGCAGGTTGCTGTGAGCCCCACTGTTACATAGCCACAGGGGGCAGGATGCCAGGCAGGATGTTCGTCAAATGGCTCTGTATGTCACAAGGGGCCCACTCAGACTCTGTTGCCCAGGGGCCCCATAAAACCCTGGAGACGGCCCTGCCCCAAAGCATCCATAACTGGCATGCCCGCTATGTGAAACCCTCCAGGTTGCCCAAACTAACTCACCTTTCCCCAGTCCAATCAGGTGCCACATCCCCGCTATCCTCTGGCAGGGAGCATGCCCGCACCGGCCAATCACTGGTGCCTGGCTGGGGCACATGTCCTGCTAAAGGGATAGCAAGGAGGAGGTGAGTATACTGGGTTTCACACATGGCCATGATGGCCATGAGTTTTGGTCCACTTTAAGGTAGGTTAGGTAGCCTAGTGGGTGGGCAGGTAGGTGAGTGAACAGGTAGGTCGGTTGGTGGGTGGGTAGGTTAGTAGATGGGTTAGTGGGCAGGCACGTAGGATGGGTCAGGAATCAAAACAAGACACTTTCTTTTTATTACATTTACTTCTGCCGTGATGTCACCCACCTGGCGCTGCCGCTGATGACACTTCTTCCTCGGCTCCTCCCTCCTTCGCCACTATTGGAAGCTCCCTCATGTGGTTCCACCACACTAGCTCTCTACCTCCCCTCTTTACAAGGCAATCCAGGGGGTTTCACACAGTGGGGGCATCCTGATGTGGGATGCCCTGGGGGAAAGCCAGCAATCAGCCCGGGAATCTTTTAGGTTCCGGGATGTTTTTGTGCTGCGTCTTCCAGTCTAGCTGCTCAGTGAGACCAGATCTGGAGCAAGTAAATGGCCTCAACTGTGTGTTTTGGGAGCTCTGCATTAAAGCAGACCAAAGGTGTTTCGCATATCTGGGCTTTGCTATTGTGTGTGAAACCCCAAATCAGCTGTTTAATTACCTCCACTGTGTGAAACCCCCCCGATCGCCGCAGCTAACTCACCTCACTGCGGTCCTATGGCGCAAGCGCAGCCGCTCCTCTAAGCGCGCTCCTCTAATCAGCGCGCTCTGAGCCGCTGAGCTATGGGTGTCTAAGGGACGTCTATGCTCAGCGGCTCTGAGTGCGCTGGCAGCCGCATCTAGCGCTTCCCTCTAACAGTTGCCATTAAAATTACCTTTCCTGGTGGCTCCCACTGCGCTTCTGCTGCCCATGGCCGCATCCCTGTAGATGAGACACGCTCCTGCATCTAACTATTTAGATAGGTTGAGGAGGAAGTGCTTGCTAGACTAGAGGGAAACCGGGGATGCGGCCAACGGGCTTTTCAAGTCAGCCGGCATTCTCGAGATCAGCTGCGTTCATGGCTGTTTCCATTCACTGGCGAGCCCACTGCATCTGTCCACTGCCGCAGTCATATTGACTGGCCACACACACACACTCCATTCGCTACAATGACTCACCATATTGTGTCTGGTTAAAGTGGACCAAAACCCAACCTCCACTTGGGGCATCCAAAATCGAGATGACCCGCTTTGTGAAATCCCCCGGGTCGCCCCATACACTTACCTTGTTTCCCGGTCCAATGGCGCATGTGTTAGCCACAGGCGCATCCCCGCTATCCCTCTAGCAGTGCGCATGCCCGCAACAAGCATTTGGGATTGGCCGGCGTGGGCACGCTCCCTGTTAGAGGGAAGTGGGAGATGCAGCCACCAGCGGCGCTCAGAGTCACTGGCCTTAGACGAAGGCTTAGATGATGTGACGTCAGCGGCTCAGAGCGCACTGATTGGACTAGGGGCCGCGCATGCGCCATAGGACCGGGAAGAGGTGAGTTGGCATCGCTGATCTGGGAGATTTCACACAGTGGGGCACCCCCCGATCGTTGTGCCCCGGGGGAAAGGACCAAATCCCAGGGAAGTCAAAATCCTGGGTTTTGATCCACTTTAACAAAGAAAAAGTGTTATAAAACACAAATAGTCCCCCACTACATGGCCGCATCCCTGTAGATGAGACACGCTCCTGCACCTAACTATTTCATACCTCCCAACTTTTCAAAGCCGTAAAGAAGGACACATTTAAGCCACGTCTGAACACAACCCCGACCACGCCCCCAGCCACACCCTTAAAGGGAAACAGCACCTAAAAATTAAATAAAAATAAATAATAAGTAAATAATAATAATAGTGAGGGGCATCTGTCATTGCAGCCAGTGTTAGGGGCATCCCTTGTTACAACCAGTTACCCGGCATAGCCTATGGCCACGGGCTCTGCTGCCCCCCCCCCGGGCTTTGGGGAGGCAGGTGTACATGTGAAATGGGTCTAAATATATTTCTAAACACACACAGGACAGTTTATGTGTAATTTATCTACCTGTAAACTTTACTTCTGTTCAACAAAGAGCCTTTTAGCATAATCCAATGGCCAGAAACAAAACACTTGATACTGTGTGAAATAGTGGTGTTATCTAGTTAGTATATAGTTAGCGACTATTCCTATGGGCCAGTGACTGCTCTTTACAGCACATGCTCCAGAGGGGAAGCCCTATTGCTGCTCACTGGCTTACCTGTCCCAGTGCCACAACTTCCCTGATCTGGAAGCAATGATTTTAGCATGTAACATTGTGCTGCTCCAGCTTCCCATCCCCCAGCTGAGGGAAAGTGCCACTGAAACAGGTAAGCAAGTAACAGAGAGGTGAGGGAGGAGCGGAAGCATTGCCACAAATGGGAGAGACCTCCTCTCAACAGGGGGAAGTTCACTTTATTTGGCTTCCTGGTTAGAAAATCAGTTTAATAGGAATTAGATCTACAATAGGGAAACAGCATGTGACACAAGTGCCTATCTTTATTTTTTGGCCAACGGATTATGAGCCTGCCCACCAACGCCAAGGTAGACTCTTTTTCGGGCAGGTCCTACACTACACTACACTGGCCTATCCTAACTGATGCTAGCCATCGTGATCCCTACTTTACTAGTGCTGGATGCAGGTGTAGTGTTCCTAATCTACCTAGATGTTCTAACCTATGTGTGTGCCATCTACCCTACCTCTACGGTCATGGTCGTCAGTCAGGTCTGCGTCACTCTACAAGTGTCAAGGTGAGTCAAGTAGGAGTGTCAAGGTGAGTCTGGATGGTGTCAGTGTATAAGTGTGTGTGTGTGGCAGTGGCAGTCAGGACAAAGACAACACAGGACAAATACAAACACATACGATGATAAATTCACCATTCCTGGAGGTGGAATCAGGACACCGCGTTCACCTTTAGAGGCGGATGGGACGGTAATCTGGAACGGCATAAAATATAGGTGCATAAAAACACTGTTTGGTGTTACCAGCCATGGCAAGATGACCTACCACGTGCCCAAGTGCACGATCACGGCACAGTGGGCACTTGTAGCTGTGCTGGAGGCTGTCGCGGAGGCACTTCTTGTGGAAGATGTGCCGGCAGCCTAGGAATCCCAAGGGCTCGTGCAGTTTGAAGTCCACAAGGCAGATGGAACAGCGTGTGCGGCACGTCTCGGGAACCATGGCCTCGAAATCCAGACGGTCCTTACCTGACCGAAGCCACGGCAAGAAACCTGTAAAGAAAAAGATTGTTTAGCCGGGCATTCATTTACATATTCTGAGCATTTTAAATACTAAAATATATCTGTCTGCTTTAAAAATCAGTAATTCTATGGACTATGTGCTATCTTGAAAGAATGGGGCCTGCTGACACATTAAAGAGGAACAAAACCTAAGATTTGAAATGCCCAGCTGTGGGTATTCCCCAGATAGCCCAAAAATACACCTTTTTCTCATTCCCCTGACACTTGTGTGGGTCGCCCAGCCAATCTGCGGCTTCCATTCCATTCATTTTTTCCTTGCCGGTCTGAGCTCAGAGCAGCTAGAAAAGCTGAATGGAGAACGTTCTGCCGGTCCCATCTCTTCTCACCTCTAGCTGCAAGTGTGCCAGTGGCAGCCATTTAGAAATGCTTGTCGGGGATACACGTCCCCGGTAAAGGTATAGCGGAGGTGCAGCCCTGAGAGGTGGCGTGGTTTGGTGATTTTTGTACATTGATTATATTTAAGGAGACTGTACACCCAGAAAACAAATAAAAGGATACTCACCCGTTGTCAGTCATAGCAGTGGCCTCCGTGTCAGTCACAGTGCCTGTGTCTGCCAAACTTCCTTTACTGTAATGAATTGCATGCACAATCACTGTGACTGACATGAGAGGCAGCGGGAGCGTGTAAGGACACCAAGGGACCCAATCTTGGAAAGAACCTTACAAGGAGGACACAGGTAAGTATCCTTTATTTAATGTATGCCTTTACATTCCCCTAAATGCATGAATCCCGTTTTATTGACTGTGATATGCTTGCTTTATTTACATTTCTATATATATATATATATATATATATATATTACATTTTCTGGGGGTGGGGGTGGATTATGCCCTTGATGTGGTTATATACATGATGCCAGGACTATAGCCAGGGCCGGCGCCAACACAGGGCAAACCTGGGCAATCGCCCGGGCCTCTGGCATCTTTAGGGGCCCACTCAGGCTCACACTTGTTCACGGTATTATTTTCCAGTGGTTCCGAACCACTGAATGGCTGGTGTTGTGTGCAGACCAGCTCATAGCTGGCCTCAGCAACAGGGGAAGGGAGACATGGAGAAGGTGGCATGGAAGGGAGGTGGCGAGAACCAGGTGACAAGTGACAGCAATGATGGAGTCTTTATTGGCAGTGGAGCAAGCAGGAAGGGCTGATGGGTGCTTGGTGGCAGTAGAGAATGCAACAAGGAATAGAGGATGATTGATGGCTATAGGGAAGGCGATACGGACTGGAGGGCGATCAGCAGATGACCCATTTCTGACAGCGGAGATGAAAGGTGACATCATGTGACTCACTGCTTTGGGGCCCACTAAGACTCTCTTGCCCAAGGGCCTCCACAAACCTAGAGCGGGCCCTGGCTATAGCAATGGGGGCTGGGTTGCCTTGGCTAGTGGGTAAAGTGGGGCTGGGTGCAGGGGCCTGAGAGGGAGACTAAGGGGGTAGGGATTGAATGTGGGTGTTAAAAGCAGCAGCCCAACTGGCCCCAAAGCAGTGCATCCCACTGAGCATTGTCCCGGGTCTCCCTTTGGCCAGTCCGCCCCTGACCAGGAGCACAATAATGTGCAAGTCTACCTGGCGAACCTGATTGGTCACACGATTGGCTATCATAGGAGGAAGTGGTAATGGCTGCCTGGTCTGCAGGTTTGGCAGGCAGGGAATGTGCAGAGCTGAGGCATCACAGATCAGGATGTTGCCATGCTAAGGGGTGAGGCTTTTATTCATTTAACTCCTTTAAACACAGAACAGGTTATCACCCTTCATTTTTCTGACATCTACTAAAATATTAAAGCTTTTTTTATCAAAATACGACTTATAATCACTCAAATTCACACCGAGCCCTGCTGGAGACAGGCTTACCCTACACAGCCAAGGCTTACAGTGACAGGCTTATTGTTACTGTATGTACATATGTGTAAGGGGCTTATTTACATCAGACAAAATGCTCAAAACCAAATTTTACATTTAATATGTTTTGTTGGGTGTTTTATTACAAAGTTGGCCATATCAGAGCAGGCTTCCTTTAAATAGCCGGGTCCTCAGCAGGGTGACAGACTTATGTGAATATGGAAGTGTGAGCAGAACAGAAAAACAGTTATGGCTGCTTGGGAGACGATAGTGACAGTTGGTGCAGTTGTTATGGGGTTTGAAATGCCAGCACAACAGGACAGCCTGGTTCCTTAGCTGCTGTAAAATGGATTTTTAGAAGAAAAATGGAACTGGAGAAGAAAGGAAGAGGATATATGTGATGCTACGGAGCCTAGGTTTGCTCTCTGATGAGCAGCCACTGGAATTCTAAGCCAGGCCCCTATTAGGATATACGGACTGCTTCATTTACATTGGATGCATGGATGCTTTTTTTGGCCAGCACAACCGGACAGCCTAGTTCCTTAGCTGCTCTAAAATTTATTTTTGGAAGAAAAATGGAACTGGAGAAGAAAGGAAGAGGATATATGTGATGCTATAGAGCCTAGGTTTGCTCTCTGATGAGCAGCCACCGGAATTCTAAGCCAGGCCCCTATTAGGATATACAGGCTGCTTCATTTACATTGGATGCATGGATGTTTTTTTAGCCAAAAAACTGTAAGTCTGTTTAATTGTATGTTTAAATAGGTTTTTTTTGTGTTTTGGGGAAACTGTATTACAGGTTTGGCCATATCAGTAATATTGGGACACATGATCCGGGCCCCTATTAGAAATGACATACTGGGTCATTTACATGGCATGCATATGTGTTTTTTCTTACCAGAAATACTCTAAATCAGTTTAATTGTAGGTTTAATATTGTTTTCCATTGTTTTGGGAAACATTTATTATGAGTTGGGAGGCTGAAGTGACAGTTGGTCCATGCCCCCATTAGAAAGCACATACTGTGTCATTTACATTGGAGCGCCTGTGTGCTTTTTTTTTAACCAAAACAATACTGTAATTTTGTTAAATTTTACATTGAATGTTTTTTGGGGTTTACGTGGACATTTATTACAGTTTGGCCACTTAACCCACCTCCTGACACCCCTAGAACCAGCCATTACAATGACAGGCTGGGCTGATTCTTTTGTTTCCAAATGTTGTAGGTGGAGCCTTATTAGGAAAACATATTAAAACGCACAAATAAGGTATTTAAAATCCCCCCCCCCCCACACAATATTTTTTTGTTCCAACTGTCAAACTTTCAAAATCTCCTAGATTTTTGTTTGACTCCCAAATGTCAAAATTCAAAATTACCCCTCCCCCCAAATTTTTTTGTTCCAACTGTCAAAATGTCCCCCCCAAAATTAGTTCCAACTGTCAAAATCCCCAAAATGTTGTTTCTAAATTCCAAATGTCAAAACTGCCCAAAAAAAAAAAAAAAAAATTTTTTTTTTTTTTTGCTCCAACTGTCAAATTCCAACTGTCAAAATTTCCCACATTTTGTTTTT
Source organism: Gastrophryne carolinensis (assembly GCA_027917425.1). Classification (NCBI taxonomy): domain Eukaryota; kingdom Metazoa; phylum Chordata; class Amphibia; order Anura; family Microhylidae; genus Gastrophryne; species Gastrophryne carolinensis. The sequence goes on from CM051240.1 coordinate 75,711,345, forward strand.
GACTCCCAACTGTCAAAATTCAAAGTCCCCCCCCAAAAAATTTTTTACTTCCAAGTGTCAAAATTCCCACCCCCCCAAAAAAAATTAGTTCCAATTGTCAAAACCCCCCAAATGTTGTTTTTGAATCCCAACTGTCAAATCCCAACTGTCAAATCCCAACTGTCATAATTGCAATCGTCAAAATTTCCCCCAAAAATGCACTTTTCCCACTGTCAAATTTGCAAGAAAGGAAAGAAATGTAAAAATAAGAACTAGGTGTAGGGTGTATGCTGGTGCGGTTGTTTTAGGCTATGAATATTAAACAATGAATAAGGATAAAGACACTTACCACTGATTCCAAGGGACTGGGTGTAGATCTCGAGTTGGGCCGCCTCCCAGAAGGTCATGGTTGCTGAAGATACCTGAAAAATATAAGAAAAAGAGACAGAGACACACAGAGACAGAGAGTTGTTGTCCTGCAGGCAGGAGAGCACGCAGCAGAGGTCTTGCCACTTCAGACTCGAAAGCAGCAAGTGATCACCAGTGAGGCTGCAGTCACATGACCATGGGTGCTAATTTGCATTAAAGGGCCAGCCTACCTATTTTGCACTATACATGTTTAACTGTGATTAAATGTAACCTCACAGCATGTTTGGGGGGGTTTCTGCCTCACAGCCTGTTATTGGGGCCATTCAGAGTGCTTTGGTAGGTTTCTGCCTCACAGCCTGTTATGGGTGGTATTTGCCACTCAATGTGTTATGGGAGTTCTGCCACTCAGGGTGTTATGGGGGTTTCTGCCTCACAGACTGTTATAGGTGGTTTCTGCCAAGCAGCATGTTTTGGGGGTTTCTGCTTTACAGCCTGTTGTGTTATGGGGGTTCCGCCACTCGGTGTGTTATGGGGGTCTGCCTTACAGCCTTCTATTGGGGGGTTCTGCCATCATTCAGCCTGTTATAGGGGGATTCTGCCAATCAGCATGTTATGGAGGGATTCTGCCACTCAGCATGTTATGGGGGGGTTCCGCCACTCAGCATGTTATGGGGGGGTTGCAGATACCTGGACAGAGCTGCAGAAGGGCCAGTGTGACCAGAAAAGTCCCAGGGTAATTTTTAACCCCAGTCTGCCCCTGGGTGTGGTGAGCATAGGGTAAATAAATGCATTCCTAGCGTGCCTCAGCTAGGCCTTTCTGGGGGTTGTCATGGTGACTGACCAGTCAGAGAGCTGAGAGTGGGCCGCAGGTTAGTTTATGGGGCTGTTTGTTCTGTTCTGAACCTGAGCCTAAAAATGTTATGGGGGCTCTGCCACTCAGCATATTATGGGGGGGCGCAGATACCAGGCCAGACATGCTGCAGAAGGGCCAGTGTGACCAGAAAAGCCCCAGGGTATTTTTTAACCCCAATCTGCCCCTGGGCGTGGTGAGCATGAGGTAAATAAATGCATCCCTAGCGTGCCTCAGCTAGGCCTTGCAGGGGGTTGTCATGGCGACTGCCTGGTCAGAGAGCTGAGAGTGGGCCAGAGGTTAGCTTATGAGTCTGTTTGTTCTGTCCCGGCCCTGACCCTTAATGTGTTATGGAGGTTTCTGCCACTCAGCTTTTTATAGGGGGTTGCAGATACCAGGCCAGACATGCTGCATAAGGGCCAGAGTGGGTCGGAGGTTAGTTTATGAGGCTGTTTGTTCTGTCCCGGCCCTGACCCTGTATCTGAGGCTAATGGATGTCGACTGACTGGCAGCAGCAGCAGACTCACTCGCTGTCCGGGAAGGCTGATGCCATGCTGGGTATTGTAGTGCCACACAAATGTAAAAGAGATATTTCCATCACCCTGCAGCCTATCAGAGATTAAAGATCTGCAGTTCCCTTCCCGTTGCTGCAATCTTCTGCTGAGCACACACCATACAATGAGAGGAAACTGGGAAAGCTCACACAATCCACAAGGCTGGTGCTGAATAATGAATGAACCCCAAGTGTATCAGCAAACAGCAACTAGATATATTCCAAATGTATTGATATATTACAACACAAAACAAAGTTAAAAAGAAGACATGTGGACCCAAGCTGCTCCATATGCCCTCACCACTTCCTGGTCTAACAGTGCATGTGTAAACATGTATAAAATTGCATTTGGGGGTGCCCATTTGCCCATTTATTTGACCACATCAAATTTGTATAAAAAGTTTATTTCTTCATATTTAAAATAAATTGAAGAAATAAATTGTAAAACTTTTTATACAAATTTTGATGTGGTCAAATAAATGGGCATAGGGTGGGGGATATAGGCCTAATACCCCCAAATCCAATTTTATACATGTTTACAGCCCTATATTTAAACCAATCAACATTTTTCCAACAGGGTGAGGTCACTTTATCTGTAGAGTTTATGCATGTGTAAACAACTATATATTTTAAAGTGGACCAAAACCCACATTTTTACCTAGCATGCCCCTATGAGGAGTACCTTTTGCCAGTGCTTCACTCTAATCCCAGATAATAGCGCCTGTTTTAGCTATAAAGCTCCGCCTCCTCCATTCATTGCCACTGATGTGTGTGGCAATGATGTCATTACCACACCTATGTAATGACTGATCACCTGCCATCGCCACCTCACATAGAGGGAAAGCCAAAATATCAGTGTTCCAGGACAATTTGAAAAGAGCTAAAATATCCATTTTTAGTTCTACACCCTAAAAAGGGAATATCGGCAGGGACTTTGTCCAAATATATTTCACAAGTTCAGTGGGTTTTGGTCCGCTTTGAGTATCAATAAATAAAACAATCATGCCCTGGCCTAAGGAAACCCAAGATAAAGTGACCATGACCAAAGGCAATGCAAACAATGTGCAGATATTCCCCAAAAATAAAGCCAATGTGACTAAAAGAGATCAAACAACAATAATAAATAAGTACATGTGAAAATATCACCAAATCTTAGAAGTCATAAGGAAGGGAGCTGGGCCTGCTTTTGGTCCCGGTCAATTTACCTCAATCAGCCCAGGGTACATGATTGTATGTTGCCATTATTTATTGATATTTAATAGACATAACTGTTTACACATGCACATGGCACTGATTGTTTACAAAGGGGAGTGAGAGTGGCCGCATCCCCTGCATCCCTGGGCTGTGCGCCCGCTCCCGCCACAGCCGTTCAGATATTGAGTCTAGTGAAAAGCAGCAGCTGGTTAGGGTCTTTAGACTGGGTATCAGGAAAATGTATTACATGAAAAGGGAGGATGAGCCTGGGCAGGGCCGGATTAAGAGTGGTGGATGTTTTAGGGACAGTCAAAATGTGCCAGTGTTCCACTTTAAGGACCAAATGCAGTCCTGGAGTCCATAAGACTCCAGGGCCACTTTATTCCATCTCCCAAGTCCCCCCTGGATCCCCATTGCATGTGTGGCTGGGGGGGGGGCATCTCTTTTTTGGGCTATGCGCAGCCATGCCCGCTGTAACTGGGTGGCTGCCATGGCTGCTCAGGGATACGGAGGGGCAGGGCTGTGCGCCAAGCTCGGCTGGGCTTCCATTAATATGTGCAGCCAGAGAAGCTGATTGGAGGAGAGTTGTGCCAGCACTGAGGGAACGTATGCAAGGTATGTATTACTAGTGATCCCAAATCGTGATGCCCCAAAACCACGGGTCTACTTTAAAGCAAAACAAACCCCAGGAATTTGACTACCAGGTTTTGTTCCATGCCGGAATCAGGATGCCCCGCAGTGTGAAACCCCCCAGTTCACCCACTACAGCTCACCTTTCCATGATCCAAAAGGCAAATGTGTGGGCTTTTGTTCAATGATGGCCATTTGCCGTGACTACGTCATTCAGCAGGTGACTCCCATAGGTATAGATAGATCTGAATGGCTGGGACGGGAGTGCGTTCATGACGCAGGTGATGCAGGGGATGCGGCTGTGTGCACTCTCCATTTAAACCAATGAGAGCAGTCTGCTAAATGACATAGTCAGGCTGGCGGCTCTTATTGGTCAAGAGCCCGTGCATGTGCCGTTGGAGCACAGAGTTGTAGTGGCCGAACTAGGGGGGTTTCAAACTCGTGATGCTCTGGGAAGAAAAACCCAGAAGCCGACCCTGGAATGTTTTAGATTCCAGTCTGGCTGCTGGTGGGTTTTGTTACACTTTAAAGAGGACCAAAACCTAGGATTTTGACTATCCTGGGTTTTGGTCCCTTCCCCCAAGACATCCAGAATCGGCATGGCCCGCTATGGGTCATACCTGTCTAATAACTGCTTGCATTTTATCATTAACGTCACTTTTACACAATCAAGGGAGGCCTTCTTTGTATGTGAGGAGGGGGCATCCCAAACACTGGCTGCCCAGAAGTCCAGCGGATCCTCAAGGTGTGTTGGCATGGTCATGTCAAGGTATGACTGGTATGCTGGTTCAGGTCCTGCTCCAGGTCTTCATGCTGCTCATGAGTAGACTCACTATGCGGGTGTAGAAAGCTACCCATTAGCGACTGAAGACTGAGGCTGCTGCTGATGGAGCTGCTGCTGCTGCTTCTCCTTCCACCCCCCCCAGCAGCCATGGCAGAGGAAGGTGGTTGCAGAGGTCCCCCCGAGTCAGACCTGCGAGAGTATGGACCATGGCGCAGATAGGCATCGGCCAACTGACTACGTAGAATGTCTTTGTAGTAGGTCAGTTTGTCCTCCCTCTCGGAGGGTTTAAAAAATGCCCCCATTTTGTGCCGGTTCAGTTCCGACACGGCTTGATCGACCATTCCTGTCTGCTGCCTGTACTGACCTCTGCTTTGTCTGACCACGAAGCTGCCTGCCCCTCTGGATACCCCGCGATCTTTGACCTCCTGGCTTGACCCTTTGGCTACTCCTGACTACGCACCTCATCCCTGTACTCTGACGCACCCTCTGGATTGACTACCTGTGAATGAGCTCGGCTTCGGGATACCCTCGTGGTTCATCGGCCTTCACCCTAAGCAGCCATCCTTTGCGCCTATTAAGACCTGGGGGCAACCGTGTCCGGTAAGCCATACCTAGCCACCCGGCAAACGGCGGCTTGACTGTTGGCGATGCGGCGGTGGAGATTGGGGGTTGCCTGCTTACAGAAGGCTGGTGTCCCGCTGGGAATCACAGTATGGACCATGGCGCAGATAGGCATCGCCCAACTGACTCGGCTTCGGGATACCCTCGTAGTTCATCGGCCTTCACCGTAAGCAGCCATCCTTTGCTCCTATTAAGACCTGGGGGCAACCGTGTCCGGTAAGGCGTACCTAGCCACCCGGCAAACAGGGGCTTGACTATAGGCAGAAGCGGCGGTGGAGATTGGGGGTTGCCTGCTTACAGAAGGCTGGTGTCCCGCTGGGCATCACAGTATGGACCATGGCGCAGATAGGCATCGCCCAACTGACTACGTAGGATGTCTCTGTAGTAGGTCAGTTTGTCCTCCCTCTCAGTGGGTGTAAAAAATGCCCCCATTTTGTGCCGGAAGGGAGAGTCCAATAAGAAGGAGAGCCAGAAGTCATCCCGCTGACAAATGGAGACAATTCTGTGGTCACTACGCAAGCACGTGAGCATGCCTCGTGCCATTTGTGCAAGTGACTCGGAAGGACTACCTGTCTCCATCTCCACTGCAAACTGCCACGGTGTGTCTGGGTCCTCTGTATCGCCCTCCTCACAACCCTCTAGCTCCTGTGGCTGCTCCTGCTCCTCCTTTCCTGTCAGATGACTAGATAAAATGGACATTTTGTCAAACCTAAACTGTGCCTCGCTGTGCCCCACCCCCTCCTCCTCCTCCACTTCAGCCCCCACAGGCTTCATTTGGCTGTGAAATGTATGCGCCATGTCTCTAGTGCCCTGACCAGCCATGGTTTCCAACATGTGTTGTAGTACATGAAGCAGTGGAATCACATAGCTCATCTCATAGTCTTGGCGACTGACTAATAAAGTATCTTCCTCAAAGGGCCTGAGCAAACGGCAGGTGTCACGTATGAGCTGCCACTAGTTTACATTGAAGTTACACAGGGAAGGTTACACAGTTTGGATCATCAAGAAATCTGTGAGGGCTTTTCTCTATTCCTATAGTCGATCCTGCATATGGAGGGTGAAATACCAACGGGTGGAAACATCGCAAATGAGACTATGTTTGGGGATACCGTTCTGATGCTGAAGCTCAAGAAGGGTGTGCTTGGCAGTGTAGGAGTGGCTGAAGTGCATGCAAAGTTTCCTTCTCGTTGTTAGGATGTCTTGCAGATGGGGGGAAGACTTCAGAAAACGCTTGACAACTAGATTAAACACGTGTGCCATGGCAGGACGCATGGCTCAGGCTTCCTTGTCGCAGCGCAAACAAGATGTTCTTCCCAGTGTCAGTGACCATGGGTCCCATTTGCAGTTTTCGTGGAGTAAGCCATGATTTAATTTGAGTTCTCATTTTTAGCAGTTCCTTCCATGTGTGGCTCTGTGGCTCAAGGCAAACCATGTGAAGAACGGTGTGAAACCGCCGTGTCCTGCATACATGGTAGGCTGGAAGGGCACTGGGAAAAAAATTAAAAAAAAAATATTTAGAAAAAACAAAATACAAAAAAAATATGAAAAAAAAAATTGTAACAAAAATTAACAAAAATATAAAAAAAAGACAATGGAAAAAAATATTTTAAAAAATTCAATATATATATACCGTATTTGCCGGTGTATAAGACGACTATTCTAAGCATACAGCACGTCCTGCTCCAGACATATTCATAACGTGTGGGTATACCTCCGCCTTCAGTGCCGTGCACTGCAGATCATGAAGAAAACAAGCTCCTCCCGGCCCTACATATACCGGAGGACCTCCCACAAATCCCCAGATTTCTCTGCAGTGCTGAAACTGCGAAGACATGAAGTATCACGCTCGCGCAGCAGACGAGCGGGGCTTGACAGCCCGAGGCCCTGCGGGACTATTCCCACCCGTCCTTTTTTTTCTTGAAATCTTAATGCCTCCCAGCCTGGGCTGCGTTGGTCGGGTGAAGGTAGGCAGCACCTGGTGTGCTTACGGAGCTAGACTCCACCCCAATCCCCCACCATAGGATAGGCGGTTTAGGCTGATGGTGAGCCTCTAGTGGATGCCCCTCCCGCATTTTTGCCCCGTACCCCATGTAGTGCTGGTCCCCATTGTAGGGTCTCCATTCTCCCTCATTTCCCCATATAGTTAAGGGGAAAAGAAAGGGGGGGGGTGGGGTATGTGTGTGGCGGTCCCAGTGTACCGGTGTGTCACACTCATGGCCTCTATTCTGCTCTTTATTATCTCAGAGATGTCAGTGCCGTGCTGCTTGCTCCTTATTTCTACTGCCACTGTGTGTTTTTTACATTGTTTGCGACATAATCTCGATGCCGCGGTGCCCGCGCTTATTGTCTGTGTCCGCTCTATGGATTAGGCTCGTGGTTGCATCCTTGACTTAATTTACCTCAGAGCTTCGCGCTCTTTAGAATGGGCGGGGCCTTATTTCGGCGCGCTTCACGTCATGGCAGAGTATTTAGCCCGCCCTTCGAGTTTCGCTGGGCGCCATTTTGGTTAGCTTCGCGCGCACGCGTCGTGGCAGTCTCCTCCTCCACTTGAGCTGTAAGTGCCCTCGCGGGCGAATTCTTTTGTTTCTTGTCTGTCCATCTGCGCATGATCCTGACATCTCCTTCCCATTATGTCTTTCAGACGCTGAGTTCCCGGCGGCTTCTCCCGGCCTCACACTCATATAGATATATATATACATATACACGTATTTATATATACGTATACATAGCTATACTCATACATATAAGAAGCGGGCCTTCCCAATATCTCCCACATTAATCAGCGGGTAGTGGGGGCATCCAGGGTTGCTTATTGCATAAATCCCTATTGATATACTGTCTTTAAACAATCACCATATGGAGGCATCTCAGGATTGTGTTACCGGGGTCCCTCCGGGACAAGACCAGCTGTGTATATCGTGCGGTCTCCCCCATGCTGAGGCGGACGGGGCACGGGTCTGCGCGTCATTAGCCTGAAGATTTACCCTGGGAGGTGTTTTACACACTCTCCAGCTGTGATATTTTTGTTAAATTTATCCTTCTGGCTCTGGATGACACCATCAAAATGTGTGCGAGGACTTCTGCCCAAGTGGTAGCTATACGTCACCTGCTCTGGCTTCGTCAGTGGGGGGAAGACGCTGACGCTAAAAGGACCCTGGCCGGGCTTTCCTTTAGAGGGCATCGCCTGTTTGGGGCCTGTCTGGACCTATTTGAGAAACAGGACAGTCCGCCCAGTCAGGGGCGGCCGTCGCGACCCCCGCGGAGCAGGGATACCCCTCCTACTCCATATCATAGTGTTATGCAGGAACCGGGGATGCCCCCTGCAGGGTCAGGTTCGGTATCCTGTCCCAGGAGTGACTTTCAATGCCCGGGGCCCTCTGGCCGGGCTAAGCCCAGTTCCTTCCCTGAAAACCCTCATGCATGATGGGACGCCCTCACCCACCTGGGTGAGGGGATGACCACGCCAACTTACTCCTATCAGGAGGCACCCTGCCTCATTCTAGTGGCTTTAGGAGATTGTTCCTCCAGTTATGGGATAGTGTTTGTTGGGTGGTCCTTCCCTGAGTCGGTCAGGAGGACCATGGTCCCATGCCTTTCTTCAGGCATGGGTGCAGGCTTAACTGGGCCTGTCAGGTATGGCTTCCTTGCCAGAACGCCACTATCATATAGAGACTGGGACCCCTGCGCGGGTTGCCCCTTCCTCCCCTCAAGGATGAGGGAGTCTATCTGCCTAACCCCTAGGGGGTTGCAGCATCTGTATCCATAAGAATTCAGGTTGGCGCCCTTGACAGGGCTGTCTGTGCCCTATATTCCAGGGGTCCTCTGGCCGCTTGTGGCGTGCTCAGATTTTTTATTCTAGATTCCAAGGTGTCTTCTGGATATTGAGCCCACTACTGCTGGGTATTGGTGGTAGCTGACACCGTTGGGGCTTAGACTGAGCCCCCTGTGGCGCCCATGTGTGCGCTAGGCTCTAGAAGAGTATGGTGTCTCACACGACACCAGGGGGCATTTACCAAGGGTCCTGTTAGGCTCTCCTGTCCCTTCAAGAAGGGAGTTGTTTTGATGGACCTTGGAGGACTCTAGCCCTACTTTGTTCCATCCTCTAGTTCCTGGTTGTACCTGGATTAGACTTCACCTTAGTGCCTTCTTCTCTTGGCTATAAGGACTCTACTGGAATGAGGCCTCTGGTCCTCCGTCCAGTCTAGTTATTTTCTCCAGGCAGAATTGCTCCTGGTGTGCCCGTGGGCGGCTGTTCCGTTGACATCATCTGTATCTGTGATCCTTGAGCTCTGAGGCGCCTTTAACCATTAGTCCTGGATGAGGGGTTTGCACCCTGGGTCGGGGTTTGTTTACCTTACTCCCAGTGGAGGTGTTTATTCGTCGGCTGGTTTACTTGAGAGTACCGTAGGGGAGCATTACCTACCTTTTTGATTTTTCCTGTGATGGTTACCGTGGTACCCCATCTGGCAGGATGACAAAGGGGGGCTTACTCTTCTGAAACCCCAGGTGGTTCCTAGGTAGGGATCTTGAAAGATCTGGTTACCTGGGTGAAATTTTGGTCACAGTGTGTATTCGGGGACTACTTCTTCTTAGTACCTGTCCAATTGGGGGACTTTTGTACATGGTAGGACAGTGGTTGTTCCTTGTTTCCTGTGAATTCCTTTGGCCTGGCTCTATTCTATGCGAGCCCTGTTCCCTTCTATGGGGGATTTAATATTCCTTGTCCTTCCTTTTGTATCACTCCTGTGGGAAGTTCTCCGTTGTGCCATTGAGCTCACACTGGCAGGGTCCTGTTGGACTCCGTCTCTATCGCAGGGTTCTACCCTGTTATTGGCCAGATTGGTCTGCCCTGGTTGGGGTTAGTGGTTCTGGCTGGATATTTTACTTGATAAATGTTATCCCCTTGTCCTACCGGGCGTTGGGGGGGGGCTTGCGCTAGTCTCAGATGGCTAGCATTACCTGTATGCTAGGGGCCTGGGTGGCCCAGTGGGGCGTTGGTCCGCAGGGGATTCTACTGAGAACAGCAGGACTGTATGTCCAATCACGAGGTCTATTTTACATAAGCAAGGTGCCTTTACATTAGGCCTACTTTAGCGTTGGCAGGCCTTTGTGCTTACCCTGTTGGAGATGACAGATCGAGTCGTGTTTCATTGGAGAGTCAGGACTCGTTCTTCCTCTTCGTTTCTTCCTTCTGCCACGCTACGTTAAGTTATGTTGTATCCATTCTGTTTTGCTGGATCTAAGCTCCTTCCCTTGCGGGACGATCTCTGTTCCTGGGATTATGATCCTATCAGCAGTGTTGGTATTGGCTCACGACTTGGTTCGGCCTACGGTTGGGCCTGCCCTGTTCATCTATTACAAAGCCTGATCCAATCTTTTATTTGCACATTCTTCAGGGTATGCTCAGGTGCATTCCTGGGGGATTCCTAGCTCCCCTTTGAGGGGATGTCATATTCTAATGCCTGCTAGGGGCTCCCATGGGTCTTGTTCAGGTCATTATCTGACCTGCTCCTTTCATCATTTTGCTCTTCGGGGGCGGTTGCTCCAGTCAAAAGCATTCCATAAAGAATGGCTCTGTGGGCGGTCCTAATCATTATATATATATTTATAGATTTATATATAGACATACCTTTTGTTATATAGCTGTATACCATGAGGTGAGGGTGACCGCCTTACGCCAGTTAGATCCAGGCGATGGTTTGTTTTCCTTCTGCCTTGGCCCAGATTCTCTGGTCTCTGGGCTATTGTCTAGTTTAATTTGAGATAAAGGGACCTGTGCCCCTCTACTGGGGTTAGAAATCGGCCTGAACTGTCCTTGTCCCTGTTAGGGATCTTGACTTGGGGCCTACAGGTGTCCCCTTCTTGAAGTACCGGATGGATTGCTTCCATGGGCAAGGGGCCCTCTGGTTGGTCTTATTTTGTTGGTTGACCTTCTGGACCTGGAGTACTCTTTCGGCTTCTGCTGAGTTTAGTTGTTAGCATTACTGCTGGTTCCGTTGCGACCTGGACTCGTATTCCCTGCTGGGGAAAGTTTTTGAGTTGCCAGGGCTACCATCTTTTATAGTTGCATGGTTAGGCTGTTAATTGGCCTATTCTTTTAAGGCAAGATTCTTCCTCCATATTGTTTTTCGTTCTCTTACTATTGGTGCTTGGCTTGGGCCTTTTAGCAATATGTTTTGGTGAGCAAGCTGGCTAGTCCGATGCTTGTGCTCAGTTCTCCCTTTACAAGGTTCAAAGGTTGAGGTTAGAGCATTGCTCTTGTTTGGTGGCATGGTTAAGGGTGACAGCGCTTGACTGTTGGCTGTGCCTTTCTCATGGGGATCCCACCCTACTTATGGACACTGCTATTGGATGTCCCACACATTATGAATATGTCTGGAGCAGGACGTGCTGTATGCTTAGAATAATACAATTCTGTGAGATTCTCACCTGTAGAATTGGTATTATATGCATACAGCACGTCCTGCTCCACCCCACCCTGGTTTCACTTCTTCTGGATCCCCCTTATGGTGATTGTAATCACTTGGTATTATTGCCAGTTTATTTCTGGGTGGTTTGTTCCTCCTGGCTTCTGTTCTCACTGCTTTTAAAAGCTGGGGATTTGTGGGAGGTCCTCCAGTATATGTAGGGCCGGGAGAAGCTTGTTTTCTTCATGATCTGCAGTGCACGGCGCTGAAGGCTAGGGTATACCCACACGCATGAATATGTCTGGAGCAGGACGTGCTGTATGCATATAATACCAATTCTACAGGTGAGAATCTCACAGAATTGTATTTTTTCCCCCTGTAAAACATGCCTTTCAGTGGGGGGGTCGTCTTATACGCCGGGTACCGCCGCTCTCATACACACTAACACACACACACATTCATGCTTACTTCGCTTCCTGGCTGTTGCGCGCTGGTCGTCGGTGGGCGTGTCCCAGATGGCCGCCGTCCAATGAAAACAATGGACGCCGGCCATCTGGGGCACGCCCACCGACGACCAGCGCGCAACAGCCAGGAAGTGCCGGTAAGAATGAATGTGTGTGTGCATTCCCTCCGGGATCGTCCCGATTTTCTCCCGTGATCCCGCTGTCCCGGAACGTTAATTATCGTCCCGGGACGCCCTGCGCCGTGGTAGCGGCGCGCTGTGCGCCTTCTAAATGGATGCTTCCTGGCCGCAAAATGCAGTAACTTGCGGGTGTGGGGGGAGGCGAGACTTCCGGGCGGGAGCAGGGGGGGGGGGGAGGTGAAGAGACTTCTGGGTGGACAGGCGGCCTGGCAGCGGTGTTTAGTAGTGACATCACCACCGCCCATGTCTGCTGCCGGCTGCTGCCCGCTGACTGAAGACGCTTCCAGTCACAGAGCAATGTATACGGGCTGTCATTGTTGGCTGGGCCCGAGCTGCTGGCCCCCACCCTGAAGGGCAAAGTCACCAACTTCAAGTACCAGCGGCTGCGCAACAAACTGAGGGCCGGCGCCCGGGAGCTGCAATTCACCTATATCCCGGGTGAGGGGGAAATGCATGGGCGGGGGTGACCCTGTGCATCAGTGTCACACTTGTAGGCAGGGCCGGATTAAGAGCATCCCGGGCCTGGTGCTGTAGATTTTGACGGGCCTATTTATCGAAGTACATAAAATGAAAACGCAACACAAAGCAATTTTGTTTAAAACAAAGTGCATTTGTCACATTTCTAATGTACATTAAATTACCAGGATAGCTGAATGCATGTTAGTGTATGAAAAATGTGCATATCTTCATAGAGTTTGTTCTTTAGCTAAAAACAAAAAAAAGAACCAACTCGCTTTTGGGGGGCCCAGAGTGTCAAAGAGGTGTTGTAGAGGGTTTCGCTATGCCCCCAGACTGTAACACCTATCGGATGTGATGTCACACCCGCAGCTTTTTTGGTTAGCACACATGGCTTGCTACAGGGCTGAAACACGAGAAGTAGCACAGCACACTCAAGCACACCTATTTGACACTCAATGCACCCCTAAAAAATGTATTTTTGTTTAACAAAACAAACAATCAAACAATACCTATGAAGATATACAAAGTATCCATATACCAACATCTTTTTTGGCTATGCTAGCAATTTAATATACATAAAACATATGACAGATTTCAACAACTTTAATAACCAATAAAGTGCCATAACAGAAATCTATTAAAAAATATTTCTCTTTTTGTAAACAATAGAAAACTGGTTAATTAAATAAAGCCATAATAAACACAACACTCACGACAACCATTTTTTATAAATATAACATAAACCATTATATAATATAATTAAATATACATGTGGTGAAATAAGTATTTATCACATCACCATTTTTCTCACTCAAAGTTCTATTGACATAAATTTTATACCAGATGTTGGAAACAACCCAAGAATTCTGCAAAAAAAATAAACTAGATATGAACTTTTCTGGCTTTTTTGGTAGCAAATTCCTCAATAGTAGACTCAAGATTGAGATCATTCAACAATCCATTTTCAATACACAACAGAGAAAGTGCATTTAAACGCTCCTGACCCATTGAAGATCTTAGATCATTCTTCACACGTTTTAAAGCTGAAAATGACCTCTCACCGCTGCAGTTGCTGACCATTAAGCACAAATAAATGCGAAGGGTCACATATGTGTTTGGAAATGCAGCAACTAGACAGTGTGTTACCAGAAACTTGTACATCTGTATTTCTTGACTCTCATGGACATCTTTATTTGAAGGGGAAGACTGGTACATTTTGAAAACAGAGGCAAACTGTACAACTTCATCTGCAAACATGGGGTCAAGATCTTCAGGATATGTTGTCACTAGTATTTTGGCTTTGGAGCATAGACTATCTGTTGTTAGAGTGCACATTTCTGAAAGAAAGCCAAATCTTTCATCAATTACGCTATATGCTGCTTGCCTGTACTTCAGTGATTCTGTCAGTTGGTCAATTATAACATAAAAGGTGTGCACTTTAAACTTTTCAGATGGTGTCATATCAGCATCAGCATCTTCTGCCTCACTATAGTCCCATCTTCGATTCCTTTTAATTTTTCTTCCACGTTGTAGTTGGTACTCCTCACAGCCAACAAGGTTTTTGCCCTGGTGTTCAAATTCAGAGAATCTAGAGCGAATAGACTGTACAAAATGTTTTAGAGAACTCAGCATACCTGTTGCTGTATGTAAATCCAAGTTTGCATTTTGTAGACATAGATTGGTTTTGTGAAACCTGGATAGAATAACAGACCATATTTCAACCATAATCCCAGTTTCAAGCTGATCCATAACAACACTTAGGCCCTTGGCTTGTAAACAGATCTCTCCTTTTGTGGATTCATCATTCATGATATTTGCAAGGACATCTTGGATAGTACTATAGCCTTTCTGTAAGGCATTAACAGCATCATGATGAGCAGACCAACGGGTATCAGCTAACCTTTTCAATGTCGGTATACCACACGGTTTAAAACTGTTTGTTAACAGGTTCCACCGGTGAGTTGAAGAAGAAAAAAAAACAATAAAGCTGCTGTACAAAATTAAAGAAGGAAACTGCAACTGGACAGCTGTTTACTGCATTTTGGCCCACAAGGTTTAGTGAATGTGCACAACAAGGAATATACTCAGCCAGTGGATTTTTTTCCCGAATGAAGGCCTGCATTCCAGTATATTTACCACTCATATTAGATGCATTGTCATAAGACTGACCCCTGCAGTCTTTGATGGAAATTCCATTTTCTTCCAGAAAATGAAGAATTGTGTTTGCTAGCACCATACCAGTATGTCCATAAATTGGAATGAATTTAGCGAAACGTTCTACTGGACCACTATCAAGTACATAACGGAATATTATGGTCAGTTGATCAGAATGGGCAATGTCAGGGGTGGAATCAACAGAAATTGAATAATATTTGGCTTTTTTAATTTCTTTTACGATCTGCTGAAGCACTTGCTGACCAATCAATTCAATAAACTCATCACATATTGTTGATGACAGGTATGATATGTGACCTCTTCCCTTGTTCCCGTGTTTTTGAATATGTTCTGCAAGAAATGGATCATATTCAGCTAACAGCTCAAGACAACCCAAATAATTTCCGTTGTGTACTGATCCAATAATTTCATCATTTCCTCGAAATGGGAGACCTCTCGATGACAGTAGTTTTATAACACTCAGGATACGGCAAAGTATTGCATGCCAATATTTTTTCTGATTTTCAAACTGTTTAACAAACTCTTCATCTATGTGTTGGCCAGAAGTTTTTCTTCTGATAAGGTTCTCAATTGCTTGTGCATGAGAAGCACTATTTTCATGCCTACTTAAATCTCTTGTGGCATGTCGCCAATCTGAATAACCAGCAGAAGCCAAATGTGTTTCGTCTTTTGAAAATAGTTTGCAAAGAGCACAAAAAATGTTGCCAGTTTTTGGGGAATAACACAGCCAGTCACGCTTAACTTTTTCTCCATTCAATGTTTCTCGGAAAAACAAATTCTTTGTACAGTGTCTTTTAAAAGTTTCCCCTGGTCACATCTTTTCTGAGGCTTTAAAATCACTGTCCATATGTTGACAGTTGGCAACCCCTTTCTGACAAACATATTCCCTTAAGGAATCACAAATATTCCAATCTCCAATATCATTAGGACAAATTTCCTCATGATGTTCTGGATGTTCCTTGGATCCACTTGCTCCTACACTAGTTTCACTTGACGTGGATGTACTGACATCAACTACACTAATAGAACTAGAAGAACTTGTAGTGGTAGCGTTTACATCATCTAAAGTGCTTGGTGTGGAAGCACGTACATCATCAGAAGCACTTTGAGTAGAAGCAAGTACAAAACTTGAAGTACAACCATGTACATCACTTAGAGCAGTTGGAGTAGAAGCATGTACATCACTTGAACTGCTTGGTCCAGATGTGCTTTTTCCACAAAAATCTGTAATCTTTCTTGTTTTTGATACGATTTTTTGCATTTGTTTTTCTTCCTCTTTCTTAGCTTTCAACTTCTCCCAACCACTACGTTGTTTTTTCATCCTTATGTATAAAAACAGGAGAGCCTAAAGTCATATATATATTTTTTTTTTATTACCTTTTTTCTTACATAGTTACATAGTTAATACGGTTGAAAAAAGACATATGTCCATCAAGTTCAACCAAGGGTGTTGGGGTAGGGGAAGTTATTTTTTATTTTATAGGGGTAGCTATTTGTTTTATTTTTTATTTTTTATTGATAACCGCTAGAGATGAGCGAGTAGTGAAATATTCGAAATTTCGAATTTCGATTCGAATAGACCGCGTTACTCGACTACTCGACCGAATATCGAATCCCATTATAGTCTATGGGAAAAAAATGCTCGACACTTGGAAATCTCAATTCGACCACTTGGAGGTCACCAAGTCCACCCTGAAACATCAGAAAATGATGCCAACAATGCTGGAATGCAACTGGGACAGCAGGGGAAGCATGTCTGGGTGCATATAACGCGCCCAAGTCGCACTATTACGCCACTATCACAGCCTCTCAACAATACACTCCAAACACAATATTACTTCTACGTAAAGTGAGACAAGACAAGGAAACCTTCTTTCCTCTACATTGCCATGGACCCCAAGCCAAACTGTACAAAAAAGAAGAACAAATTTCTGCACCCCTTAAAATCACGTTGCCTAATGACAACCACAGATGGCATAGGCAAGGGGGAAAATAAATATACCCCACCCCTAATTGTCATTGTGTGTGTGTGTGTGTGTGTGTGAGATGTGGTCAGACATGTCCTCTTGTGTCATTGTGTCACCCCAGCAGTAAGGGAAGCTTAAAGGAGGAGGTTTGTTACAGTGTGTTACCCCAGCAGTAGGGGAAGCTTACAGGAGGAGGTTTGTTACAGTGTGTCACCCCAGCAGTCAGGGAAGCTTACAGGAGGAGGTTTGTTACATTGTGTCACCCCAGCAGTCAGGGAAGCTTACAGGAGGAGGTTTGTTACAGTGTGGCACCCCAGCAGTAAGGGAAGCTTACAGGAGGAGGTTTGTTACAGTGTGTCACCCCTGCAGTCAGGGAAGCTTACAGGAGGAGGTTTGTTACAGTGTGTCACCCCAGCAGTAGGGGAAGCTTACAGGAGGATGTTTGTTACAGTGTGGCACCCCTGCAGTCAGGGAAGCTTACAGGAGGAGGTTTGTTACAGTGTGTCACCCCAGCAGTAAGGGAAGCTTACAGGAGGAGGTTTGTTACAGTGTGTCACCCCAGCAGTCAGGGAAGCTTACAGGAGGAGGTTTGTTACAGTGTGTCACCCCAGCAGTCAGGGAAGCTTACAGGAGGAGGTTTGTTACAGTGTGTCACCCCAGCAGTAAGGGAAGCTTACAGGAGGAGGTTTGTTACAGTGTGTCACCCCAGCAGTCAGGGAAGCTTACAGGAGGAGGTTTGTTACAGTGTGGCACCCCAGCAGTCAGGGAAGCTTACAGGAGGAGGTTTGTTACAGTGTGTCACCCCTGCAGTCAGGGAAGCTTACAGGAGGAGGTTTGTTACAGTGTGTTACCCCAGCAGTAGGGGAAGCTTACAGGAGGAGGTTTGTTACAGTGTGTCACCCCAGCAGTCAGGGAAGCTTACAGGAGGAGGTTTGTTACAGTGTGGCACCCCAGCAGTAAGGGAAGCTTACAGGAGGAGGTTTGTTACAGTGTGTTACCCCAGCAGTAGGGGAAGCTTACAGGAGGAGGTTTGTTACAGTGTGTCACCCCAGCAGTCAGGGAAGCTTACAGGAGGAGGTTTGTTACAGTGTGTCACCCCAGCAGTAGGGGAAGCTTACAGGAGGAGGTTTGTTACAGTGTGTCACCCCAGCAGTCAGGGAAGCTTACAGGAGGAGGTTTGTTACAGTGTGTCACCCCAGCAGTCAGGGAAGCTTACAGGAGGAGGTTTGTTACAGTGTGTCACCCCAGCAGTAGGGGAAGCTTACAGGAGGAGGTTTGTTACAGTGTGGCACCCCTGCAGTCAGGGAAGCTTACAGGAGGAGGTTTGTTACACTGTGTCACCCCAGCAGTAGGGGAAGCTTACAGGAGGAGGTTTGTTACAGTGTGTCACCCCAGCAGTAGGGGAGGCCCAAGAGCTGAGACCTTTTAAAAATTGTGTGGAGGCCCAAGAGCTGAGACCTTTTAAAAATTGTGTGGAGGCCCAAGAGCTGAGACCTT
The DNA here is from genome assembly GCA_027917425.1 of Gastrophryne carolinensis. Classification (NCBI taxonomy): domain Eukaryota; kingdom Metazoa; phylum Chordata; class Amphibia; order Anura; family Microhylidae; genus Gastrophryne; species Gastrophryne carolinensis. The sequence goes on from CM051240.1 coordinate 75,729,473, forward strand.
TTAAAAATTGTGTGGAGGCCCAAGAGCTGAGACCTTTTAAAAATTGTGTGGAGGCCCAAGAGCTGAGACCTTTTAAAAATTGTGTGGAGGCCCAAGAGCTGAGACCTTTTAAAAATTGTGTGGAGGCCCAAGAGCTGAGACCTTTTAAAAACTGTGTGGAGGCCCAAGAGCTGAGACCTTTTAAAAATTGTGTGGAGGCCCAAGAGCTGAGACCTCTCAAACATTGTGTGGAGTCCCAAGAGCTGAGACCTCTTAACAATTGTGTGGAGTCCCACGAGCTGAGACCTCTTAAAAATTGATTGTATTAAGCCCAAGAGGTGAGCCATAATTTTTTTTTATTAATACAGCAATTCTACGGCGGTTAAGGAGGAGGAGGAGGAGGAGGAGGAGGAAATGGCACTTCATACAGATGGCACTTCACTCTTGGCTGCTTTCCACTGTTGTACAAGCAAAGTCCGGGTCAATCCACTTGCTGTTCATTTTGATTAGCGTCAGCCTGTCGGCACTGTCGGTTGACAGGCGGCTGCGCTTATCGGTTATAATGCCCCCGGCTGCGCTGAACACCCTTTCTGATAGCACGCTGGCGGCAGGGCAGGCAAGCACCTCCAAGGCGTACAGGGACAGTTCCAGCCATGTGTCCAACTTGGAGACCCAGTAAGTGTAGGTCGCCGAGAGATCGGGGAGGACAGGGGTGTGGTCTGCCAGGTAGTCCCGCAACATCCGCCGATACTTGTCCCTCCTGCTGATAGCGGGCCCCGCAGTGATGGAAGTTGCACGAGGGGGTGACATGAACGTGTCCCACACCTTGGAGAGTGTTCCCCTGGTGGCTGTGGGCCTGATCGATGTTGTCAGACTCTGGGAGACACTCTCCTCTCTGCCGCCAGCGATGCTGGGTGGGAAAATCTGCATCATGTTCTGCAAGAGTTCCCTCTGGTATTCCAGTAATCGATTCGTCCTCTCCTCTACCGGAATAAAAGAGGAGAAGTTATCTTTATACCGGGGGTCCAGGAGTGCGAAGACCCAGTATAGTTTGTTCTCCAATATCCGGACAACACGTATGTCCCGGGAAAAGCAGCCCAGCATGAAGTCAGCCATGTGTGCCAGACTCTGAGTAGGCATGACCTCACTGCCCCCACCAGAAGGATCATTTTCCATTTCCTCCTCTTCCTCCTCCTCTCCGCCCCATCCGCGCTGAACCAATGGGACGCACACAGCCTGACTGCTACCCTCGCCGCCAGCATCCTCTTCCACAGCCACCTCCACGTTGTCCTCCTCCTCCTCATCCTCCTCCTCCTGCAACTGCCACCGAGCAGCAGACAAAAGTGTGGTCTGACTGTCTACCTGCGTTGCGTCTCCTCCTACCCCCGTCTCCTCTGTGTGCAATGCGTTCTCCCTTATTGCGATGAGCGATTCTTTAAGGACGCATAGGAGCGGGATGGTTACGCTCACTATAGCGTCCTCGCTGCTGACCTTCTTAGTGGACTCCTCAAAGATACGCAATACATCGCATATGTCTGCCATCCATGGCCACTCGTGGTTGGCAAACTGAGGGAGCTGAGTTGGAGGCACGCGTGGATGCATCATCTGGTACTCCATCAATGCTTTCTGCTGCTCACACACCCTGGCCAACATGCAATAGGTGGAATTCCAGCGAGTGGGCAGGTCGCACAACAGCCGATGTTGAGGCAAATGGAGGCGTTGCTGGATTTTTTTTAAGCTAGCAGCAGCTACAGTTGACTTCCGAAAGTGAGCGCACAAGCGCCGCACTTTGACCAGTAGCTCTGCCAGGTTGGGGTAAGTCTTTAGAAACTTTTATACTACCAAATTAAAAACGTGGGCCAGGCATGGTACGTGATTGAGTTCTGCAAGCTCCAGAGCCGCCACCAGGTTACGGCCGTTATCGCACACGACCATGCCTGGTCCTAGCTGCAGCGGCGACAGCCACATCTCTGTCTGCTGCAATATGGCGTGCCTCACCTCTGCGGCGCTGTGCTTCCTGTCGCCCAAGCTGATGAGCTTAAGCACCGCCTGCTGACGTCTCCCCGCGCCAGTGCTGCAACGCTTCCAGCTAGGGGCTGAGGGCGATGTTAAGGCAGAGGAGGAGGAGGAGGAGGAGGAGGAAGAGGAGGGGGGTCTATCAGAACCCGTGCTGGCAATCTTGGGCGGGGGTGGTATGTAGGCCGTCCCTGTTTGCGACCCCGTCCCCGCTTCCACAACATTCACCCAGTGTGCCGTCAAAGAGATGTAGCGTCCTTGGCCGCAAGCGCTTGTCTTGCAGCACATCTGGAAAAGGACCCGAAAAGAGGTCCTGGGAGGGGTCAAGGTTGGGCTGACTCTGTTGGCCAGGTTGGGAGGAAGGAGGGTCAGAGTGAGACTGTGTGGATGACTGGGTGGTGGACAAGTGACTGGAAGCGTTATCGGCCATCCATTGCACCACCTGTTCACGCTGCTCAGGCCTTAACAGAGGTGTACCCCGCCCCCCGCATAACTGTCCCATAAAGGCAGGGAAGCTGGATGAGCGTAATGCTGGCTGCCCCTCACCAGCACGCATTGTATCCCAACTGGCTTCAACACGGTTTGTGCCCCCACCAGCATTTCCGCGCCCCCGTCCTCGTCCCTTTGCGCTAGCCCTCCGCATTTCAGACGTTTTACTTTTTTGGCCATGCGTTATGCCAAATATAAAAATATTTTTAAGAAGAACACCTGGCTATACAGCCGTATACTGCCAGAAGGTGAAATGGTGCCTATACGCACCGTGTATAAAACAGTGTTTTGTTGGCACAGAGGACACAAAACAGTAGTGCCAAATATAAATATATTTTTAAGAACACCTGGCTATACAGCCGTATACTGCCAGAAGGTGAAATGGTGCCTATACGCACCGTGTATAAAACAGTGTTTTGTTGGCACAGAGGACACAAAACAGTAGTGCCAAATATAAATATATTTTTAAGAACACCTGGCTATACAGCCGTATACTGCCAGAAGGTGAAATGGTGCCTATATACGCACCGGGTATATAACAAGGTTTTGTTGGTAAAGAGGACACAAAACAGTAGTGCCAAATATAAAAATATTTTTAAGAAAAACACCTGGCTATACAGCCGTATACTGCCAGAAGGTGAAATGGTGCCTATATACGCACCGGGTATATAACAAGGTTTTGTTGGTAAAGAGGACACAAAACAGTAGTGCCAAATATAAAAATATTTTTAAGAAAAACACCTGGCTATACAGCCGTATACTGCCAGAAGGTGAAATGGTGCCTATATACGCACCGGGTATATAACAAGGTTTTGTTGGTAAAGAGGACACAAAACAGTAGTGCCAAATATAAAAATATTTTTAGAAAAACACCTGGCTATACAGCCGTATACTGCCAGAAGGTGAAATGGTGCCTATATACGCACCGGGTGTATAACAAGGTTTTGTTGGTAAAGAGGACACAAAACAGTAGTGCCAAATATAAAAATATTTTTAAGAAAAACACCTGGCTATACAGCCGTATACTGCCAGAAGGTGAAATGGTGCCTATACGCACCGGGTATATAACAAGGTTTTGTTGGCACAGAGGACACAAAACAGTAGTGCAAAATATAGTTTTGTATATAGGTGCTAATACACCACTGAAGTCTTTCTGTCCCTATTCCAGCATCAGCAGCTACCCCTCACTAAAGCAGCCGTTTTAAGCAGAGTGTATATAGTTTTGTATATAGGTGCTAATACACCACTGAAGTCTTTCTGTCCCTATTCCAGCAGCAGCAGCTACCCCTCACTAAAGCAGCTGTTGTGTGCAGTGTGTATATAGCTAGAATGAGCTATATACTGTTCAGCATAGTAGCCCTAATAAGGGCTCTTAATGACTCTCTTGTCTTCTGGTAGCTGGTATATATGGTGGTAAAAGGTATATTCTGAGCTTCTGGGGCCCTGCCTGACTAAATAGAAAATGAGCTATATACTGTTCAGCGTAGCAGCCCTAATAAGGGCTATTAAGGACTGTCTTGTCTTCTGGTAGCTGGTATATATGGTGGTAAAAGGTATATTCTGAGCTTCTGGGGCCCTGCCTGACTACATAGAATATGAGCTATATACTGTTCAACACAGCAGCACTAATAAGGGATTAAGGACTGTCTTGTCTTCTGGTAGCTGGTATATATGGTGGTAAAAGGTATATTCTGAGCTTCTGGGGCCCTGCCTGACTAAATAGAAAATGAGCTATATACTGTTCAGCGTAGCAGCCCTAATAAGGGCTCTTAAGGACTGTCTTGTCTTCTGGTAGCTGGTATATATGGTGGTAAAAGGTATATTCTGAGCTTCTGGGGCCCTGCCTGACTAAATAGAAAATGAGCTATATACTGTTCAGCGTAGCAGCCCTAATAAGGGCTATTAAGGACTGTCTTGTCTTCTGGTAGCTGGTATATATGGTGGTAAAAGGTATATTCTGAGCTTCTGGGGCCCTGCCTGACTAAATAGAAAATGAGCTATATACTGTTCAGCGTAGCAGCCCTAATAAGGGCTATTAAGGACTGTCTTGTCTTCTGGTAGCTGGTATATATGGTGGTAAAAGGTATATTCTGAGCTTCTGGGGCCCTGCCTGACTAAATAGAAAATGAGCTATATACTGTTCAGCGTAGCAGCCCTAATAAGGGCTATTAAGGACTGTCTTGTCTTCTGGTAGCTGGTATATATGGTGGTAAAAGGTATATTCTGAGCTTCTGGGGCCCTGCCTGACTAAATAGAAAATGAGCTATATACTGTTCAGCGTAGCAGCCCTAATAAGGGCTATTAAGGACTGTCTTGTCTTCTGGTAGCTGGTATATATGGTGGTAAAAGGTATATTCTGAGCTTCTGGGGCCCTGCCTGCCTAAATAGAAAATGAGCTATATACTGTTCAGCGTAGCAGCCCTAATAAGGGCTATTAAGGACTGTCTTGTCTTCTGGTAGCTGGTATATATGGTGGTAAAAGGTATATTCTGAGCTTCTGGGGCCCTGCCTGACTACATAGAATATGAGCTATATACTGTTCAACATAGCAGCACTAATAAGGGATTAAGGACTGTTTTGTCTTCTGGTAGCTGGTATATATGGTGGTAAAAGGTATATTCTGAGCTTCTGGGGCCCTGCCTGACTAAATAGAAAATGAGCTATATACTGTTCAGCGTAGCAGCCCTAATAAGGGCTATTAAGGACTGTCTTGTCTTCTGGTAGCTGGTATATATGGTGGTAAAAGGTATATTCTGAGCTTCTGGGGCCCTGCCTGACTAAATAGAAAATGAGCTATATACTGTTCAGCGTAGCAGCCTTAATAAGGGCTATTAAGGACTGTCTTGTCTTCTGGTAGCTGGTATATATGGTGGTAAAAGGTATATTCTGAGCTTCTGGGGCCCTGCCTGACTAAATAGAAAATGAGCTATATACTGTTCAGCGTAGCAGCCCTAATAAGGGCTATTAAGGACTGTCTTGTCTTCTGGTAGCTGGTATATATGGGGGTAAAAGGTATATTCTGAGCTTCTGGGGCCCTGCCTGACTACATAGAATATGAGCTATATACTGTTCAACATAGCAGCACCAATAAGGGATTAAGGACTGTCTTGTCTTCTGGTAGCTGGTATATATGGTGGTAAAAGGTATATTCTGAGCTTCTGGGGCCCTGCCTGACTAAATAGAAAATGAGCTATATACTGTTCAGCGTAGCAGCCCTAATAAGGGCTATTAAGGACTGTCTTGTCTTCTGGTAGCTGGTATATATGGTGGTAAAAGGTATATTCTGAGCTTCTGGGGCCCTGCCTGACTAAATAGAAAATGAGCTATATACTGTTCAGCGTAGCAGCCCTAATAAGGGCTATTAAGGACTGTCTTGTCTTCTGGTAGCTGGTATATATGGTGGTAAAAGGTATATTCTGAGCTTCTGGGGCCCTGCCTGACTAAATAGAAAATGAGCTATATACTGTTCAGCGTAGCAGCCCTAATAAGGGCTATTAAGGACTGTCTTGTCTTCTGGTAGCTGGTATATATGGTGGTAAAAGGTATATTCTGAGCTTCTGGGGCCCTGCCTGACTAAATAGAAAATGAGCTATATACTGTTCAGCGTAGCAGCCCTAATAAGGGCTATTAAGGACTGTCTTGTCTTCTGGTAGCTGGTATATATGGTGGTAAAAGGTATATTCTGAGCTTCTGGGGCCCTGCCTGACTAAATAGAAAATGAGCTATATACTGTTCAGCGTAGCAGCCCTAATAAGGGCTATTAAGGACTGTCTTGTCTTCTGGTAGCTGGTATATATGGTGGTAAAAGGTATATTCTGAGCTTCTGGGGCCCTGCCTGACTACATAGAATATGAGCTATATACCGTTCAACATAGCAGCACTAATAAGGGATTAAGGACTGTCTTGTCTTCTGGTAGCTGGTATATATGGTGGTAAAAGGTATATTCTGAGCTTCTGGGGCCCTGCCTGACTAAATAGAAAATGAGCTATATACTGTTCAGCGTAGCAGCCCTAATAAGGGCTATTAAGGACTGTCTTGTCTTCTGGTAGCTGGTATATATGGTGGTAAAAGGTATATTCTGAGCTTCTGGGGCCCTGCCTGACTAAATAGAAAATGAGCTATATACTGTTCAGCGTAGCAGCCCTAATAAGGGCTATTAAGGACTGTCTTGTCTTCTGGTAGCTGGTATATATGGTGGTAAAAGGTATATTCTGAGCTTCTGGGGCCCTGCCTGACTAAATAGAAAATGAGCTATATACTGTTCAGCGTAGCAGCCCTAATAAGGGCTATTAAGGACTGTCTTGTCTTCTGGTAGCTGGTATATATGGTGGTAAAAGGTATATTCTGAGCTTCTGGGGCCCTGCCTGACTACATAGAATATGAGCTATATACTGTTCAACATAGCAGCACTAATAAGGGATTAAGGAATGTCTTGTCTTCTGGTAGCTGGTATATATGGTGGTAAAAGGTATATTCTGAGCTTCTGGGGCCCTGCCTGACTAAATAGAAAATGAGCTATATACTGTTCAGCGTAGCAGCCCTAATAAGGGCTATTAAGGACTGTCTTGTCTTCTGGTAGCTGGTATATATGGTGGTAAAAGGTATATTCTGAGCTTCTGGGGCCCTGCCTGACTAAATAGAAAATGAGCTATATACTGTTCAGCGTAGCAGCCCTAATAAGGGCTATTAAGGACTGTCTTGTCTTCTGGTAGCTGGTATATATGGTGGTAAAAGGTATATTCTGAGCTTCTGGGGCCCTGCCTGACTAAATAGAAAATGAGCTATATACTGTTCAGCGTAGCAGCCCTAATAAGGGCTATTAAGGACTGTCTTGTCTTCTGGTAGCTGGTATATATGGTGGTAAAAGGTATATTCTGAGCTTCTGGGGCCCTGCCTGACTAAATAGAAAATGAGCTATATACTGTTCAGCGTAGCAGCCCTAATAAGGGCTATTAAGGACTGTCTTGTCTTCTGGTAGCTGGTATATATGGTGGTAAAAGGTATATTCTGAGCTTCTGGGGCCCTGCCTGACTAAATAGAAAATGAGCTATATACTGTTCAGCGTAGCAGCCCTAATAAGGGCTATTAAGGACTGTCTTGTCTTCTGGTAGCTGGTATATATGGTGGTAAAAGGTATATTCTGAGCTTCTGGGGCCCTGCCTGACTAAATAGAAAATGAGCTATATACTGTTCAGCGTAGCAGCCCTAATAAGGGCTATTAAGGACTGTCTTGTCTTCTGGTAGCTGGTATATATGGTGGTAAAAGGTATATTCTGAGCTTCTGGGGCCCTGCCTGACTACATAGAATATGAGCTATATACCGTTCAATATAGCAGCACTAATAAGGGATTAAGGACTGTCTTGTCTTCTGGTAGCTGGTATATATGGTGGTAAAAGGTATATTCTGAGCTTCTGGGGCCCTGCCTGACTAAATAGAAAATGAGCTATATACTGTTCAGCGTAGCAGCCCTAATAAGGGCTATTAAGGACTGTCTTGTCTTCTGGTAGCTGGTATATATGGTGGTAAAAGGTATATTCTGAGCTTCTGGGGCCCTGCCTGACTAAATAGAAAATGAGCTATATACTGTTCAGCGTAGCAGCCCTAATAAGGGCTATTAAGGACTGTCTTGTCTTCTGGTAGCTGGTATATATGGTGGTAAAAGGTATATTCTGAGCTTCTGGGGCCCTGCCTGACTAAATAGAAAATGAGCTATATACTGTTCAGCGTAGCAGCCCTAATAAGGGCTATTAAGGACTGTCTTGTCTTCTGGTAGCTGGTATATATGGTGGTAAAAGGTATATTCTGAGCTTCTGGGGCCCTGCCTAACTAAATAGAAAATGAGCTATATACTGTTCAGCGTAGCAGCCCTAATAAGGGCTATTAAGGACTGTCTTGTCTTCTGGTAGCTGGTATATATGGTGGTAAAAGGTATATTCTGAGCTTCTGGGGCCCTGCCTGACTACATAGAATATGAGCTATATACTGTTCAACATAGCAGCACTAATAAGGGATTAAGGACTGTCTTGTCTTCTGGTAGCTGGTATATATGGTGGTAAAAGGTATATTCTGAGCTTCTGGGGCCCTGCCTGACTAAATAGAAAATGAGCTATATACTGTTCAGCGTAGCAGCCCTAATAAGGGCTATTAAGGACTGTCTTGTCTTCTGGTAGCTGGTATATATGGTGGTAAAAGGTATATTCTGAGCTTCTGGGGCCCTGCCTGACTAAATAGAAAATGAGCTATATACTGTTCAGCGTAGCAGCCCTAATAAGGGCTATTAAGGACTGTCTTGTCTTCTGGTAGCTGGTATATATGGTGGTAAAAGGTATATTCTGAGCTTCTGGGGCCCTGCCTGACTAAATAGAAAATGAGCTATATACTGTTCAGCGTAGCAGCCCTAATAAGGGCTATTAAGGACTGTCTTGTCTTCTGGTAGCTGGTATATATGGTGGTAAAAGGTATATTCTGAGCTTCTGGGGCCCTGCCTGACTAAATAGAAAATGAGCTATATACTGTTCAGCGTAGCAGCCCTAATAAGGGCTATTAAGGACTGTCTTGTCTTCTGGTAGCTGGTATAGATGGTGGTAAAAGCGATATTCCGAGCTTCTGGGGCCCTGCCAGCGACAGCCTGTCTTTCCCTGCTGTGAGCGTCTGTCCCTCACTAAGTTCAAGCTGCTAATGCTGACGAAGAGGAAGTGCTGAGTTTTGTATATTCGAGGTCACATGGTTTTTCCAGCCAATGCGTGTAGACGCCGTTTTCGCGATGCCAGCGTCCTCCCAGGACCTGTCCCACCCCCCCCTGCATGGTGATTGGTGTAAAAAACGCGCCAGGGAAGGTGGGAGGGGAAATGAATTGTGAGTGCGCCATCGCCGCTGTACTCGATCGAAATCGAGTATGACGAACAGCGTAGTATTCGATCGAATACCGGCTCGGTCGAATACTACTCGCTCATCACTAATAACCGCTAATAGTAACTGTTCATGTTATTTTCTTCTAAATACCGTATTTTTCGCCCTATAAGACGCACCTGCCTATAAGACGCACCTAGGATTTGGGGTAGGAAAATTTGAAAAAAAATATTTTAAGCCAAAAACGCACCATTACAGACAGTGTGGCATCCCCCTCTCCCCCCATTGTCAGTGTGGCATCCCCCTCTCCCCCCATTGTCAGTATGGCATCCCCCTCTCCCCCCATTGTCAGTATGGCCTCCCCCTCTCCCCCCATTGTCAGTATGGCATCCCCCTCTCCCCCCATTGTCAGTATGGCATCCCCCTCTCCCCCCATTGTCAGTATGGCATCCCCCTCTCCCCCAATTGTCAGTGTGGCATCCCCCTCTCCCCCATTGTCAGTATGGCATCCCCCTCTCCCCCCATTGTCAGTATGGCATCCCCCTCTCCCCCCATTGTCAGTATGGCATCCCCCTCTCCCCCCATTGTCAGTATGGCATCCCCCTCTCCCCCCATTGTCAGTGTGGCATCCCCCTCTCCCCCATTGTCAGTATGGCATCCCCCTCTCCCCCCATTGTCAGTATGGCATCCCCCTCTCCCCCCATTGTCAGTATGGCATCCCCCTCTCCCCCCATTGTCAGTGTGGCATCCCCCTCTCCCCCCATTGTCAGTGTGGCATCCTCCCTCCCCCATTGTCAGTGTGGCATCCTCCCTTCCCCCATTGTCAGTGTGGCATCCCCCTCTCCCCCCATTGTCAGTGTGGCATCCTCCCTTCCCCCATTGTCAGTGTGGCATCCCCCTCTCCCCCCATTGTCAGTGTGGCATCCTCCCTTCCCCCATTGTCAGTGTGGCATCCTCCCTCCCCCCATTGGTAGTCGGCATCCTCCCTCCCCCCATTGGTAGTTGGCATCCTCCGTCCCCCCATTGGTAGTCGGCATCCCCCTCTCCCCCCATTGGTAGTCGGCATCCTCCGTCCCCCCATTGGTAGTCGGCATCCTCCGTCCCCCCATTGGTAGTCGGCATCCCCCTCTCCCCCCATTGGTAGTCCGCCTCCCCCGTCCCCTCATAGTCGGTATAATAAAAAAAAAAAAAGTATAACTCACCTCTCCGCTGACAAGCGGCTGGCTCCGTGAATCGGGTGGGCGTGGCCTGCGCCGCATCAGCGTCGGCGCAGGCCACGCCCACCCGGTTTACGGAGCCGGCCGTAAGAAGCAGCGGCGGGCTGTGTCCCGGCCCCGCCGCTGCGATCGCTGTCTTTTCAGGCAGCAATAGCAGCGGCGGGGCCGGGACACAGCCCGCCCGCTCCTCCATCTGCTGCCTCTTCCTTGCCACATGCGAACACCCAGGTCAGAGCAGCGGGTGGGCGTGGCCTGCACCGAGTCAGTGCAGGCCACCCCCACCTGCTGCGCTGACCTGGGTGCTCGCGTGTGACCTGACAGGAAGAGGCAGCAGATGGAGGAGCGGGCGGGCTGTGTCCCGGCCCCGCCGCTGCTATTGCTGCCTGAAAAGACAGCGATCGCAGCGGCGGGGCCGGGACACAGCCCGCCGCTCCTCTGGCCTTTCTCAGTGTGACGGGCAACGCGGGAGTGCCGGGAACAGGTGAGTTTTTTTTTTCATATTTTTTTTTTTTTTAATTTTTTTTTTTACATTCGCCCGATAAGACGCACGGACATTTTTCCCCCACTTTTGGGGAAAAATAAGTGCGTCTTATAGGGCGAAAAATACGGTAAGCATCTAATCCTTTTTTGAAGTTGTCAGCGGTTGATGCTGTAACAAGCTTCTGTGGGCGGCTATTCCATAGATTTATTGTTCTTATGTTAAAAAACTATTGTCACCTCCGGAGACTACATTTATTTTTTTCCAATCGAAGGCAGTGCCCCCTTGTCCTTAGAGTGGATTTCACATGAAATAGTGTTCCCCCATATTTTTTGTATGGGCCATTTATATATTTATACAAGTTAATCATGTCCACCCTCAATCGCCTCCTCTCAAGACTAAACAGATTTAATTCTCGTAATCTTTCCTCATAACTAAGATCTTTCATTCCTCTTATTAGTTTGGTGGCTCTCCTCGGTACCCTTTCCATAGTCTGAGCGTCCTTTCTATGAACGGGTGCCCAGAACTGAACGGCATATTCCAGGTGAGGGCGCACCAGTGCTTTGTAAAGAGGCAATCTCTATCCCTTGATTCCAGGCCTCTTTTAATGCATGATAGTATCTTGGTGGCCTGCTTGGCATTGCATGCTGTTATTAAGTCTGTGGTCTACCAGTACCCCCAGATCCTTCTCAACAAGTGACTCTCCCAGTTTTACTCCCCCGAGGACATATGTGGTCTTCAGGTTGTTAGACCCCAAGTGCATGACTTTACATTTTTCCACATTGAACTTTATTTGCCAAGTGGAGCCCAGACACTCAATTGGCTTGATGCAGAGCCTCCCCGTTCAGCTCCCCCGTGCGTTTCCCCGTTGGTTTTGGCCTTTGATCGGGTCAGGAAAGGGTGCTACGTTGATTTTAGTGTGCGTTTATGCGCTCAGGTGTGCGCTCAGCCGCCTTTCCGATTGTCGGCTCGCACGAGGCTGTTTCCCGGGAAAACGGACGCCTCGTTCATTGGTCCGTTTTTTTCAGTGATGCAGAGCCTTGATTTCCTATTGAAATCACCCTAATAAAACGGGGCCGCCGAGCCTTCACTTACGGCAAGTCAGAGCAGCCATATTTGCACTCGGGCAGTAATATGCAGTCCTCTGTTGGAGCACATCAGCGGCGCCAGCTCCGCGGTCTTGTCCTGCTGAGTATGGCAGAAACCAGGCTGCACCGCACGCCTTTGGACATCGATGGCATGAGTATTTGATATTTTTTATTGTTTTTTTTTTGGGTATCCTTTTTACAGGTTCTCCCTCATTTTTATTTTATTGTTTGTGTGCAGGCATTTGAAGATGGGACATAGGATAAATGTGCAGGCACTGGCTGGCCCTGATTTGGTTTTTGGGAGTCGTTTTTCTGGCTTTCCCTGCCTAGGAATTCCTGCCTACCTGAGCGATTCAAATCTGCCGATCTATTTGGTGGCTGGCTACTGGGTATGTGTCTGAAACTTGTATTGGTTGCCCACCCTCTCTGACTGTGTTTGTTCCCGTAACACACTATTTGGTAACTTTTGGCGTAGTATATTTGGAGCCCAATTATTGATCTACAAATTAAATGGGTTAAGTGATTGTACCCTATTGCGTCATGTTCTTGCCCTCTTATGTAAGTAGTATTCCCCAGACTTTTGTAATCAGAGTACAGGTTGGATGTGCATGTAGTCTCATTACAAATGTCCTTTCCTCCCACCCTACCCCGCTCACCTATTTGTCCCTCTTTTCTATTGTTGCAATGCACACCTTTTTTTAATTTTTTTTGGTTTTAGGGCAGGAGACTCTGCCTATCCTTTGGTCCCCTGGATGAAGACCCCCATCCTGCACCGATCTTCACAGGCAGAGGAGCGCTACAATACTGCCCCCAGGAGGACTCGCTCTGTGTTGGAGCCAGGCTTTGTTCTCTTGAAGATGAGGTTCCGTTGTCTTGATGTGACTGGGGGGGGGGGCACTACAATAGACGCCTGCAACGGTCCTAAACCTAATCCTGGCTTGTGGGCTACTCCACCACCTTTAGTTTCAGCCCTCCCCACTAGAGATGAGCGAACTTTTGAAAAATTCGATTCGACTGATTCGCCGAATTTTCCGACAAAAATCGTTTCGACCCGAATACATTCGCGACGAATCGCTATTAAAAACGGCTATTTCTGAGCCTCCTAGAGCCTCAATAGGGTTGTAAACCATTCTGCCTTGCTGTAACACGCACAGGATGCGTGCTGGATTAGTTAAATAATACTTTGAATAAATATCACATGCAGATCAGAGGCATCGCTAATAGAATCGCAGAGCGGCACAATTGCAGAGAGTTGAAGTGGCATCACTATGAGGGGCAGAAGGAGCCCAAACATTGCTTTAAAGAGACACTGGAGTTGGCAGCAGCAGGAGCCCAAAAATTGGATGAATCACACCCTGGAGTTGGCAGGAGTTGACAGCAGCAGCAGCAGCAGCAGGAGCCCAAATATTACATTAAAGAGACCCTGGGGTTGGCCTCAGGAACCCAAAAATTGGATGAATCACACCCTGGAGTTGGCAGCAGCAGCAGCAGGAGCCCAAATATACACTGGAGTTGGCTTCAGGAGCCCAAAAATTGGATGAATCACACCCTGGAGTTGGCAGGAGTTGACAGTAGCAGCAGCAGGAGCCCAAATATTACATTAAAGAGACCCTGGGGTTGGCCTCAGGAGCCCAAAAATTGGATGAATCACACCCTGGAGTTGGCAGCAGCAGCAGCAGGAGCCCAAATATACACTGGAGTTGGCTTCAGGAGCCCAAAAATTGGATGAATCACACCCTGGAGTTGGCAGGAGTTGACAGCAGCAGCAGGAGCCCAAATATACACTGGAGTTGGCTTCAGGAGCCCAAAAATTGGATGAATCACACCCTGGAGTTGGCAGCAGCAGCAGCAGGAGCCCAAATATACACTGGAGTTGGCTTCAGGAGCCCAAAAATTGGATGAATCACACCCTGCAGTTGGCAGGAGTTGACAGCAGCAGCAGCAGCAGGAGCCCAAATATACACTGGAGTTGGCTTCAGGAGCCCAAAAATTGGATGAATCACACCCTGGAGTTGGCAGAAGTTGGCAGCAGCAGCAGCAGCAGGAGCCCAAATATACACTGGAGTTGGCTTCAGGAGCCCAAAAATTGGATGAATCACACCCTGGAGTTGGCAGGAGTTGGCAGTAGCAGCAGCAGGAGCCCAAATATACACTGGAGTTGGCTTCAGGAGCCCAAAAATTGGATGAATCACACCCTGGAGTTGGCAGGAGTTGACAGTAGCAGCAGCAGGAGCCCAAATATACACTGGAGTTGGCTTCAGGAGCCCAAAAATTGGATGAATCACACCCTGCAGTTGGCAGGAGTTGACAGCAGCAGCAGCAGCAGCAGGAGCCCAAATATACACTGGAGTTGGCTTCAGGAGCCCAAAAATTGGATGAATCACACCCTGGAGTTGGCAGCAGCAGCAGCAGGAGCCCAAATATACACTGGAGTTGGCTTCAGGAGCCCAAAAATTGGATGAATCACACCCTGCAGTTGGCAGGAGTTGACAGCAGCAGCAGCAGCAGGAGCCCAAATATACACTGGAGTTGGCTTCAGGAGCCCAAAAATTGGATGAATCACACCCTGGAGTTGGCAGAAGTTGGCAGCAGCAGCAGGAGCCCAAATATACACTGGAGTTGGCTTCAGGAGCCCAACAATTGGATGAATCACACCCTGGAGTTGGCAGGAGTTGGCAGTAGCAGCAGCAGGAGCCCAAATATACACTGGAGTTGGCTTCAGGAGCCCAAAAATTGGATGAATCACACCCTGGAGTTGGCAGGAGTTGGCAGTAGCAGCAGCAGGAGCCCAAATATACACTGGAGTTGGCTTCAGGAGCCCAAAAATTGGATGAATCACACCCTGGAGTTGGCAGGAGTTGGCAGTAGCAGCAGCAGGAGCCCAAATATACACTGGAGTTGGCTTCAGGAGCCCAAAAATTGGATGAATCACACCCTGGAGTTGGCAGGAGTTGACAGTAGCAGCAGCAGGAGCCCAAATATACACTGGAGTTGGCTTCAGGAGCCCAAAAATTGGATGAATCACACCCTGCAGTTGGCAGGAGTTGACAGCAGCAGCAGCAGCAGCAGGAGCCCAAATATACACTGGAGTTGGCTTCAGGAGCCCAAAAATTGGATGAATCACACCCTGGAGTTGGCAGCAGCAGCAGCAGGAGCCCAAATATACACTGGAGTTGG
Organism: Gastrophryne carolinensis; assembly: GCA_027917425.1. Taxonomy (NCBI): domain Eukaryota; kingdom Metazoa; phylum Chordata; class Amphibia; order Anura; family Microhylidae; genus Gastrophryne; species Gastrophryne carolinensis. Next base: position 75,744,768 of record CM051240.1, read on the forward strand.
CTTCAGGAGCCCAAAAATTGGATGAATCACACCCTGCAGTTGGCAGGAGTTGACAGCAGCAGCAGCAGCAGGAGCCCAAATATACACTGGAGTTGGCTTCAGGAGCCCAAAAATTGGATGAATCACACCCTGGAGTTGGCAGAAGTTGGCAGCAGCAGCAGCAGCAGCAGGAGCCCAAATATACACTGGAGTTGGCTTCAGGAGCCCAAAAATTGGATGAATCACACCCTGGAGTTGGCAGAAGTTGGCAGCAGCAGCAGCAGCAGGAGCCCAAATATACACTGGAGTTGGCTTCAGGAGCCCAACAATTGGATGAATCACACCCTGGAGTTGGCAGAAGTTGGCAGCAGCAGCAGCAGCAGGAGCCCAAATATACACTGGAGTTGGCTTCAGGAGCCCAACAATTGGATGAATCACACCCTGGAGTTGGCAGAAGTTGGCAGCAGCAGCAGCAGCAGGAGCCCAAATATACACTGGAGTTGGCTTCAGGAGCCCAAAAATTGGATGAATCACACCCTGCAGTTGGCAGAAGTTGGCAGCAGCAGCAGCAGGAGCCCAAATATACACTGGAGTTGGCTTCAGGAGCCCAAAAATTGGATGAATCACACCCTGGAGTTGGCAGAAGTTGGCAGCAGCAGCAGCCCAAATATACACTGGAGTTGGCTTCAGGAGCCCAACAATTGGATGAATCACACCCTGGAGTTGGCAGAAGTTGGCAGCAGCAGCAGCAGCAGGAGCCCAAATATACACTGGAGTTGGCTTCAGGAGCCCAACAATTGGATGAATCACACCCTGGAGTTGGCAGAAGTTGGCAGCAGCAGCAGGAGCCCAAATATACACTGCTTCAGGAGCCCAAAAATTGGATGAATCACACCCTGCAGTTGGCAGGAGTTGACAGCAGCAGCAGGAGCCCAAATATTACATTAAAGAGACCCTGGGGTTGGCCTCAGGAGCCCAAAAATTGGATGAATCACACCCTGGAGTTGGCAGCAGCAGCAGCAGGAGCCCAAATATACACTGGAGTTGGCTTCAGGAGCCCAAAAATTGGATGAATCACACCCTGGAGTTGGCAGCAGCAGCAGCAGGAGCCCAAATATACACTGGAGTTGGATTCAGGAGCCCAAAAATTGGATGAATCACACCCTGGAGTTGGCAGAAGTTGGCAGCAGCAGCAGCAGGAGCCCAAATATACACTGGAGTTGGCTTCAGGAGCCCAAAAATTGGATGAATCACACCCTGGAGTTGGCAGGAGTTGACAGTAGCAGCAGCAGGAGCCCAAATATTACATTAAAGAGACCCTGGGGTTGGCCTCAGGAGCCCAAAAATTGGATGAATCACACCCTGGAGTTGGCAGCAGCAGCAGCAGGAGCCCAAATATACACTGGAGTTGGCTTCAGGAGCCCAAAAATTGGATGAATCACACCCTGGAGTTGGCAGCAGCAGCAGCAGGAGCCCAAATATACACTGGAGTTGGCTTCAGGAGCCCAAAAATTGGATGAATCACACCCTGGAGTTGGCAGAAGTTGGCAGCAGCAGCAGCAGGAGCCCAAATATACACTGGAGTTGGCTTCAGGAGCCCAAAAATTGGATGAATCACACCCTGGAGTTGGCAGGAGTTGACAGTAGCAGCAGCAGGAGCCCAAATATTACATTAAAGAGACCCTGGGGTTGGCCTCAGGAGCCCAAAAATTGGATGAATCACACCCTGGAGTTGGCAGCAGCAGCAGCAGCAGGAGCCCAAATATACACTGGAGTTGGCTTCAGGAGCCCAAAAATTGGATGAATCACACCCTGGAGTTGGCAGCAGCAGCAGCAGGAGCCCAAATATACACTGAAGTTGGCTTCAGGAGCCCAAAAATTGGATGAATCACACCCTGGAGTTGGCAGAAGTTGGCAGCAGCAGCAGCAGGAGCCCAAATATACACTGGAGTTGGCTTCAGGAGCCCAAAAATTGGATGAATCACACCCTGGAGTTGGCAGGAGTTGACAGTAGCAGCAGCAGGAGCCCAAATATTACATTAAAGAGACCCTGGGGTTGGCCTCAGGAGCCCAAAAATTGGATGAATCACACCCTGGAGTTGGCAGCAGCAGCAGCAGGAGCCCAAAAAATGGCCTAAAGACATAAATATGTTTTGCACCATTTGGAAAGTGTAAAACGTGGCACCATGCTGAATCTAGTCGCATGCATCAGGCATTGGTGGGTGGAAATCCTGGCTGATCCATCCCTGATTCATTTTGACAAAGGTGAGTCTCTCCACATTTTTAGTTGACAGACGAGTTCTCCTCGCCGTAACTATGGCCCCCGCCGCACTAAACACCCGCTCAGATGGCACGCTACTTGCCGGGCAGGACAGCTTTTCCAGGGCAAACTCTGCTAGTTGCGGCCACAAATCAAGTTTGGCTGCCCAGAAGTCCAGCGGATCCTCAAGGTGTGTTGGCATGGTCATGTCAAAGTATGACATGACCTGCTGGTTGAGGTCCTGCTCCAGGTCTTCCTGCTGCTCATGAGTAGCCTCACTATGCGGGTGTAGAAAGCTACTCATTAGCGACTGAAGACTGAGGCTGCTGCTGCTGATGGAGCTGCTGCTGCTGCTCCTGCCAACCCCCCCAGCGGCCATGGCAGTGGAAGGTGAGCGCAGAGGTCCCCTCGAGTCAGACCTGCGAGAGTATGGACCATGGCGCAGATAGGCATCGGCCAACTGCCTACGTAGAATGTCTTTGTAGTAGTTGAGTTTGTCCTCCCTCTCGGTGGGTTTAAAAAATGCCCCCATTTTGTGCCGGAAGCGAGGGTCCAATAAGGTGGACAGCCAGAAGTCATCCCGCCGATAGATGGAAACAATTCTGGGGTCACTACGCAAGCACGTGAGCATGCTTCGTGCCATTTGCGCAAGTGACTCGGATGGACTACCTGTCTCCATCTCCACTGCATACTGCCACGGTGTGCCCGGGTCCTCTGTCTCGCCTTCCTCAAAAACCTCTAGCTCCTCTGGCTGCTCCTGCTCCTCCTCTCCTGTCCGCTGACTAGATAAACCAGCCATTTCGCCAAGCCTAAACTGTGTTTCGCTGGGCAACTCCTCCTCCTCCTCCTCTTCCTCCTCCTCCTCCAGTTCAGCTCCAACGGGGTTCATGTGGCCGTAAGATGTAAACGCCATGTCTCCAGTGCCCTGACCAGCCATGGTTTCCAACATGTGCTGTAGTACATGAAGCAGTGGAATCACGTCGTTCATCCCGTAATCCTGCCGACTGACAAATAAAGTGGCTTCCTCAAAGGGCCTGAGCAAACGGCAGGTGTCACGTATGAGCTGCCACTGGTTGACATTGAAGTTACACAGGGGAGTCCCCCTATCTGCTTGGATCATCAGGAAATCCGTGATGGCTTTTCTCTGTTCATATAATCGGTCCAACATGTGAAGGGTGGAATTCCAACGGGTGGAAACATCGCAAATCAGACTATGTTGGGGGATACCATTCTGACGCTGTAGCTCAAGAAGGGTGTGTTTGGCGGTGTAGGAGTGGCTGAAGTGCATGCAAAGTTTCCTTGAAGTTGTTAGGATGTCCTGCAGATGGGGGGAACACTTCAGAAACCGCTTGACAACCAGATTGAAGACGTGAGCCATGCAGGGGGCATGGGTCAGGCTTCCTTGGCGCAGCGCAGACAAAATGTTCTTCCCATTGTCGGTAACCATGATTCCCATTTTAAGTTTTCTCGGAGTAAGCCATGTTTGGATTTCCTGATGAATACATTTAATCAGTTCCTCCCCTGTGTGACTCCGTTCGCCAAGACAAACCATGTGAAGCACTGCGTGACACCTCCGTGCCCTGCACACATGGTAGACTGGAGGGGCACTGAGACTTGAGCCTACAGTGGAGGGTGAGGAGATGGCGGAGGATGAGGAGGCCGAGTCGCACGGTGTCACAGGCCCAATGGGCAGAGAGCGCGGAGGCCGAAGCGGCGTGACCTGTCCAAGTTGCTGCTGCAAAGGGACCACATTCACCCAGTGGGCCGTAAACGACATGTACTGCCCCTGACCGTAGTTACAGCTCCAGATGTCGGCGCTGCCATGTATTTTGCTACACACCGACAGGCTCAAGGACTGGCCCACCTTCTGTTCAACAAAAGTGTGCAGCGCTGGTACTGCCTTCTTGGCAAAGAAATGACGGCTTGGGACTCTCCACCTCGGCTCGGCACAAGCCATCAGTTCTCTGAAAGGTGCAGATTCCACCACCTGAAAAGGGAGCGACTGCAACACCAGCAACTTGGACAGGAGCACATTCAGCTTCTGCGCCGTAGGATGAGTGGGCGCATACTGCTGTCTCTTGGACATGGCTTCGCTGATGGATTGCTGGCGGGATGCATGACTTGGAGGAGGAGGAGCAGGAGCGACAGAGGATGGGTATGACGCACAGCTGCCTTCGGCTGAGGTGCTGGAGCCTTGGCTGGCAGAAATTGGGAGCTCACTTGGTGAGGAAGCAGACTGGACCACCCCTTGGGAGCCTCGGTTCTCCCAGGTCGTTTTATGGTGACGCATCATATGTTGACGCAGGGCCGTGGTGCCAACATTTGGACCCTGGCCACGCTTCACCTTTTGCCTACATATCTTGCATGTGGCCATGTTACCCTCCTGCGGATGCCTCAGGAAAAACTGCCACACTGCCGAGTAGCTACTTTTCCCACCCCCTGGCCTCACTGATTCACTGCTGCTGTTGCCAACTCCAGGAACCCCTGCTCCACTACCTCCCGATAAGGTAGACTGCCGCACAGCAGGTGCTCTACCCCGGCCCCGGCCCCGGCCGGCTCCAGCCTTTGGAATTGTGCCCCCATGCTGACTGCTACCACCTTGCTGCCTCAGCTGCTGACTCCGGGGCAACCTGCGCCCCTCTTCTCCTGATGATGACGATGAAGCCCCTTCATCACCCTTCTCCCAAGTGCGATCGGCTTCATCGTCATCATCATCATCACCGAGTTGTGGCTGTACGTCACTGATGTTCGTGGATTCGTCAACAGTGTCTGGCGCAGGAGCTGGAACGCTCGCAACACCCACGACACTGTCCACATCACTATCTGTCTGCCTAGCTAGAGAAGCCACCTCCATTTCCTGGCTGGGCAGTAGCTGCTGACTGTCCTCTATCTGATGGTCCTCCTCACTAAAGAGTGGAGCTGAACCCAAAGCATAGGATACGTCGCTGGGGGAGGGAACGGCGTAGGACAGAGGCAATGGGAGGACAGGGACTGCTCTCGGGGCATGCCAACTCAGGGTTGTGTCAGAGGAACCTACCGACCCTAGACTGGGGGTCTCAGACGTAAGTTGTGATGATGTTGTTGATGAGCGCGTCAACCAATCTACCACGGCAGATGCGTTACTGGTGGAGACCCGACCGCTAGCAGATACTGGCAGATTAGGTCTCTCAGCGTGACTCCTGCTGCTACTGGCCCCCAGTCTGATGCGAGCTCTGCCTGCGGAATCTTGGCCTCTGCCACTCCTCTTTTCACTTCCAGGCACTTGTCTGCCCGACATAGTCTAATTGGCGTGGTAGTAGGTGATATTTTAAGATCCCCCGGGCAGCGGTGGGTCTATATGAAACAGAATATAATGCACACCAAGTGAGCAGTAACACTCAGCCTCCAACAGGCCTGCTTAGTGTAAATAAGAGAGCTGCTTAGTGTAAATAAAGAGGGGTATGCTATGTTACAGAATGGGATGCCTCAACAGAAGTGCACCTGGCAGGCAGCAGTAAGCCTATGCCCAGCAAAAGTGTCTTTATCAGGCCTAATTTCAAATATGATAAGAGCAAATGCTTATATGGTCTTAAACAGAGGCTGCTTTAGTCACAGAATGGGATGCCCCCAAAAAAGATCCAGTAGTACTATGCCCAGCAAAAGTGTCTTTATCAGGCTAATTTCAAATATGATAAGAGCAAATGCTTATATGGTCTTAAACAGAGGCTGCTTTAGTCACAGAATGGGATGCCCCCAAAAAAGATCCAGTAGTACTATGCCCAGCAAAAGTGTCTTTATCAGGCTAATTTCAAATATGATAAGAGCAAATGCTTATATGGTCTTAAACAGAGGCTGCTTTAGTCACAGAATGGGATGCCCCCAAAAAATATCCAGTAGTACTATGCCCAGCAAAAGTGTCTTTATCAGGCCTGATTTCTATGAGAATAAGTGCAAATGGTTATTATGCTATTAAATAGAGGCTGGTGTTGTCACAGAATGGGATGCCCCCAAAAAAGATCCAGTAGTACTATGCCCAGCAAAAGTGTCTTTATCAGGCCTAATTTCAAATATGATAAGAGCAAATGCTTATATGGTCTTAAACAGAGGCTGCTTTAGTCACAGAATGGGATGCCCCCAAAAAATATCCAGTAGTACTATGCCCAGCAAAAGTGTCTTTATCAGGCTAATTTCAAATATGATAAGAGCAAATGCTTATATGGTCTTAAACAGAGGCTGCTTTAGTCACAGAATGGGATGCCCCCAAAAAATATCCAGTAGTACTATGCCCAGCAAAAGTGTCTTTATCAGGCTAATTTCAAATATGATAAGAGCAAATGCTTATATGGTCTTAAACAGAGGCTGCTTTAGTCACAGAATGGGATGCCCCCAAAAAATATCCAGTAGTACTATGCCCAGCAAAAGTGTCTTTATCAGGCTAATTTCAAATATGATAAGAGCAAATGCTTATATGGTCTTAAACAGAGGCTGCTTTAGTCACAGAATGGGATGCCCCCAAAAAAGATCCAGTAGTACTATGCCCAGCAAAAGTGTCTTTATCAGGCTAATTTCAAATATGATAAGAGCAAATGCTTATATGGTCTTAAACCGAGGCTGCTTTAGTCACAGAATGGGATGCCCCCAAAAAATATCCAGTAGTACTATGCCCAGCAAAAGTGTCTTTATCAGGCTAATTTCAAATATGATAAGAGCAAATGCTTATATGGTCTTAAACAGAGGCTGCTTTAGTCACAGAATGGGATGCCCCCAAAAAATATCCAGTAGTACTATGCCCAGCAAAAGTGTCTTTATCAGGCCTGATTTCTATGAGAATAAGTGCAAATGGTTATTATGCTATTAAATAGAGGCTGGTGTTGTCACAGAATGGGATGCCCCCAAAAAAGATCCAGTAGTACTATGCCCAGCAAAAGTGTCTTTATCAGGCCTGATTTCTATGAGAATAAGTGCAAATGGTTATTATGCTATTAAATAGAGGCTGGTGTTGTCACAGAATGGGATGCCCCCAAAAAATATCCAGTAGTACTATGCCCAGCAAAAGTGTCTTTATCAGGCCTGATTTCTATGAGAATAAGTGCAAATGGTTATTATGCTATTAAATAGAGGCTGGTGTTGTCACAGAATGGGATGCCCCCAAAAAAGATCCAGTAGTACTATGCCCAGCAAAAGTGTCTTTATCAGGCCTGATTTCTATGAGAATAAGTGCAAATGGTTATTATGCTATTAAATAGAGGCTGGTGTTGTCACAGAATGGGATGCCCCCAAAAAATATCCAGTAGTACTATGCCCAGCAAAAGTGTCTTTATCAGGCCTGATTTCTATGAGAATAAGAGCAAATGGTTATTATGCTATTAAATAGAGGCTGGTGTTGTCACAGAATGGGATGCCACAAAAACCAGAGAGCATGCACAGCAAAAGTGTCTTTATCAGGCCTGATTTCTATGAGAATAAGTGCAAATGGTTATTATGCTATTAAATAGAGGCTGGTGTTGTCACAGAATGGGATGCCCCCAAAAAAGATCCAGTAGTACTATGCCCAGCAAAAGTGTCTTTATCAGGCTAATTTCAAATATGATAAGAGCAAATGCTTATATGGTCTTAAACCGAGGCTGCTTTAGTCACAGAATGGGATGCCCCCCAAAAATATCCAGTAGTACTATGCCCAGCAAAAGTGTCTTTATCAGGCTAATTTCAAATATGATAAGAGCAAATGCTTATATGGTCTTAAACAGAGGCTGCTTTAGTCACAGAATGGGATGCCCCCAAAAAATATCCAGTAGTACTATGCCCAGCAAAAGTGTCTTTATCAGGCCTGATTTCTATGAGAATAAGTGCAAATGGTTATTATGCTATTAAATAGAGGCTGGTGTTGTCACAGAATGGGATGCCCCCAAAAAAGATCCAGTAGTACTATGCCCAGCAAAAGTGTCTTTATCAGGCCTGATTTCTATGAGAATAAGTGCAAATGGTTATTATGCTATTAAATAGAGGCTGGTGTTGTCACAGAATGGGATGCCCCCAAAAAATATCCAGTAGTACTATGCCCAGCAAAAGTGTCTTTATCAGGCCTGATTTCTATGAGAATAAGTGCAAATGGTTATTATGCTATTAAATAGAGGCTGGTGTTGTCACAGAATGGGATGCCCCCAAAAAATATCCAGTAGTACTATGCCCAGCAAAAGTGTCTTTATCAGGCCTGATTTCTATGAGAATAAGTGCAAATGGTTATTATGCTATTAAATAGAGGCTGGTGTTGTCACAGAATGGGATGCCACAAAAACCAGAGAGCATGCACAGCAAAAGTGTCTTTATCAGGCCTGATTTCTATGAGAATAAGTGCAAATGGTTATTATGCTATTAAATAGAGGCTGGTGTTGTCACAGAATGGGATGCCCCCAAAAAATATCCAGTAGTACTATGCCCAGCAAAAGTGTCTTTATCAGGCTAATTTCAAATATGATAAGAGCAAATGCTTATATGGTCTTAAACAGAGGCTGCTTTAGTCACAGAATGGGATGCCCCCAAAAAATATCCAGTAGTACTATGCCCAGCAAAAGTGTCTTTATCAGGCCTGATTTCTATGAGAATAAGTGCAAATGGTTATTATGCTATTAAATAGAGGCTGGTGTAGTCACAGAATGGGATGCCCCCAAAAAAGATCCAGTAGTACTATGCCCATCAAAAGTGTCTTTATCAGGCCTAATTTCTATGAGAATAAGTGCAAATGGTTATTATGCTATTAAATAGAGGCTGGTGTTGTCACAGAATGGGATGCCCCCAAAAAAGATCCAGTAGTACTATGCCCAGCAAAAGTGTCTTTATCAGGCCTGATTTCTATGAGAATAAGTGCAAATGGTTATTATGCTATTAAATAGAGGCTGGTGTTGTCACAGAATGGGATGCCCCCAAAAAAGATCCAGTAGTACTATGCCCAGCAAAAGTGTCTTTATCAGGCCTGATTTCTATGAGAATAAGTGCAAATGGTTATTATGCTATTAAATAGAGGCTGGTGTTGTCACAGAATGGGATGCCCCCAAAAAAGATCCAGTAGTACTATGCCCAGCAAAAGTGTCTTTATCAGGCCTGATTTCTATGAGAATAAGTGCAAATGGTTATTATGCTATTAAATAGAGGCTGGTGTTGTCACAGAATGGGATGCCCCCAAAAAAGATCCAGTAGTACTATGCCCAGCAAAAGTGTCTTTATCAGGCCTGATTTCTATGAGAATAAGTGCAAATGGTTATTATGCTATTAAATAGAGGCTGGTGTAGTCACAGAATGGGATGCCTCACAGCAGACTTAAGATCAGTTCAGTATATATGCACTGTTAGTTAGTGTAAGCAGCCTGAAAACGCTAACAAAGCAGGCTGGATGAAAAAAAAAAAAAAAAACTGACAGCCTCCGATTTTCCCTTCCTTTCCCTGTTTTTCGCTTACTTTCTGTCTGTCTCCTGTCTGTCTCCTGCCTGTCTCCAGCCTGTCCCTGTCTGTCCCTGCCTGTCTAACTGTCTGTCTCTCCCTCAGCTACACAGCGTTCTGTCTGTCACGAATGCAATAGAGAAATGATGCTGGAAAGCAAGATGGCCGGCCTTAAATATCGCTGTGACGTCACCGGGCTTGCTGGCTGCTGATAGGCTGCATGTGACTGTCCCAGCTTGCACTGGCGCGGGGTTGATGTCTGGACATGTCCCGTCCGCCATCTTAGAATGCCTGTAATGTAAATGAATGGATGTTAAAGGAAAACTTCGAGCGATCGAATCGCGGGGAAATTCGGATTCGATCCGAATCGAATTTTTCCTGAAATTCGGATCGAATCCGGGTTCGTCCGGATCGATTCGCTCATCCCTACTCCCCACCCCTCCTTTTTCTTGCACCCAAAGTGGCACCGCGCAAACCATACGTGCACAACTAGTGTTTAGTTTTTTTTTAGAGACCACAATTTTGTTGTTTTTTTTTTATTTTTTTTTTTATTTTTCAAACAAATTTTGTTTTGTCATTTGTTTTTTTGGGCCCAAAAGAAAAATTACACGTGGGCAGAGAAAATGTATTCCCCACAAATTAGTGGTATGTTGGGTGGCATGGTGACGAGGAATGATGTTGTGCCTGCAAATGGGCTGCAATGTGGGCCAGGCTTTGATTAATCTCAGCCATATGGCTGGTTAGGGCAGAGAAATTGCTGTTTAATACCTCTAATTGAGCGTTGAGGTTTGTGAGTTGGGTGCACACAGTCTCATTGAATTGCTGTGTTGTCGCAGCAAAGGCAATATTTTCCTGCCTCCATGTTTCCTCCAAAATTTGAAGTTGCCTTCTTTGGGAAATATGGCGTCTAGACTGGGTAGGAGCAGTGGGACGGGTGGTTGGTTCTGGTTCCGAAGGTGGTTGTGGATGTGGTGGCTGTGCCGGGGTTGCCTGCGTTGCTGCCACTGGTGCAGTAGTGGTTAGTGACATATGTGGGGTGTCCTCCTCCAAATCTCGTATATGGTCGATGATGGGTGGGCTTCCTGTGGTCTGTTAAGAAATATAGCATCCTTTTAGTTTATTTCTGTCCACACAAGCTCGCAAATATCAATGTTAAAAGTACACATCAAGGCCCATTGACTTACCTCATCGCAATCCACAATTTGGGTTTGTGGTGTAGAAGCCTGGTGTGCCCTTGGCCTCGGTGCTAACGCAGGGGTTTGGGGGCCTGGTGTGTCCTGTTGACTTGGTCCTTAGTATGTAGATAGGAAGATTAGGTAAATGGCCAAGTACAGTGTGTTGTGTAGCATAACACTGCCTTCTTGAACTTTTGGTACTAGGTCATGGCAAAATCAGACTCACCTTGGGACCTTACATTCCGGTCTGTGTCTTGTGCCTCTGCCAGTCCCTGGATGCTGGCCGGGTGTATGAATGTATATACATGTTCCTCGGCGGGCGTAAGGATAATTTTAGTGGGTAAGCCACCCCCTGTCTGTTGGCTGGGGAAGATTAAATCACACCTAATAAGTGTTACATCCTTTTAACAATGTTACAAAAAATGCATTTTACTTTTTCCTTTACTTCTGCTCCACCCCCTGTCTGTTGGCTGGGGAAGATTAAATTACACCTAATAAGTGTTACATCCTTTTAACAATGTGACTAAAAATTGTCCATTACCTCTGCTGACGGCGCATGTCCATTTTTTTTTTGCTGTAGTATTTCAGGTCCCCAAATTTCCTTTTTATTTGCTGAATATCTCTCCGGACTGATCCCACACTATTGACCTGCCTGCAAATATTTGTCCAGATTTCCATCTTAGCCTGCTTTGTGGTTGTTTTGGAGGTGCGGCCAAATAGGGCATCATAATGTTCGCAAACTGCATTTGCCACCGCCATGCTTTGAGCATCGCAAAATCGGGCAGTTAGTGAGCCACGCCGTAGTTGTCTGCCACATGGGTGTGTGGTCTCCCCTGCCTCTGAGGAAATTGATGGTTGGGTATCTGGGGAGTCGTGTGTGCTTCTTTGGCTTATGGGGGAGGGGGATGTTGTGTGTGTGCTTCTCTGGCTTAATGTCTGGGTTCCTGTTGAGCTATCAGATGTGGAGCTGCATGTGGAATCTGAGGTACTGGAATTGGGGGAACCAGAGGGTGGAGGTGGAGGGGTGGGTGACCTGGGTGGGGTGGTGGTTTTTGCAATGCGCTTACCCTTGCTTATGTGTTTGGATTTGTGGGTATGCTTGGTGTGTGGAGGTGGAGGATGCTGCATGGTCTGACTAGATGGGGTACCCTTGTGTGTGCGTGTTTTTTTTGCAGGTGGTGGTGAATGGGTTAATGTACCCTTGGTCCTGCGTTTTTTGGAATGTGCCTGTTTGTGTGGAGTATCCACCGTTTTAGTGGGGGCATGTTCGGCATGTGTCTGGTGCCTGCTCTTCTGTCTTGTGGAGGATGAGGCATGTGTGCGGCTGCTATGTGCCTCGGCCCTTGGTTGGCTCTTTTTGCTCCCTTTAGGTCTGCCCATATTGATATGGTATCCAACACAGAGCTGAGTGCCTTGTGCTTTAAATATGTTTTCCGTGTGGGCGTGGTCAACAGCGGGTGCGTGCCCGCAATCTTTACCTTGGAGCAGGACGACATCATCATGGATGTGAGTATGCGCGCGTGCGTTTATGTGCGCGCACACATTCCTTGTAATAAAAAAAAAAAAAAAACACCAGAATAGTCTGAAACAACTTCGTTTTTCACGTCCCATACAAGCCCACCTTAGTTTAACACATGTACGCAGCTCAAAACTAGGCTACATGCAGATAGAAGAACTAGGGCAATGTGAGGCAGCAAGAGGTTCAAAACGTGACTTTAGTTAGGCCAGCAAACTTGTTAATGCTTTTTGTGTACATGAGACAACAACAGTCTCTAATATCAGTGTCTTTGTCATGCAAACAGATTCACAGCAGCAACCAAGGGAGCAAGAATGGAGCCTCCGCCCCTGACGCAATATGCGCCTAAAACATGGTAAGTGGCGTTTTTGGGGACCAAAGTAAATGAACCAACAATTCCATTGGCCACAAAATGTACAAACCAAAAAAAAAAACCAAAGACTTTGTCTAAAAAGCCCTTAAAGCGGACCTTCACTCAGAATAAGTCTATCTTATATGTTTCCCACACCCTGTACATAAAGTTTGCCCACCTTCAAAATCATCCTACCTGCACCTAGTGCATGTTATGAGGCTTTCAACATCCAAGATGGCGGATTATGGAAGCCGCCATCTTATCAGGCAGCCTGCAAACAGGAAGTGCCTTCTAACTGTGCTGCTCTGCATTCTGGGATTGCTGACCTTTTCAAGAGGTCTCTGCTCTGTGTGAGCAAAGCACAGCTATAACCCACCCCCTGTACCTTATCCCACTCTCCTCTCCTCAGTAAGTGTGATGCTTCTGAGTCAAGATGGCGGCGGCCGTATACTAAATTCCTGAACTGAGTTGCAGCCCAGTGGTGGACAGAATAATTATTGATTGACTAAAAAATTACTATCTATTATTTGGAGATGCTGCGGAATCTTTGGTTAAGAGTTTGGCCTTTTCAGTAAAAAACGCAGAAGGTCCGGTTTAAAAAGGGCCCCAAAAAAAACACGCACAACCAAACCAAATAAACAATGCTAAACTAATGTTGTTTTTCATTCACAGATACAAGAAAATCACAGGCACAAGACACCGAGGCCTAAAGAATTTTAATTTGGATTAAAAAGCAAATAGTTTATTTGTTAAAACATTTAGAATCAATTATTTGTAAAAAACTTTGTGTAAAAAATTCAATTTCAAACGCTGGAATAAAATTAAAAAAAAAAAAAAAAAACAAGAAAGTTGTGTTTCCTGCAAATGTACAATCACACATTTCCATGACACAAAAAGTTTAGATATGGTACAATAAATCCAAAAGAATCAGAAAGAATTAAGGTATGCATTAATGGCAAGGAAAAAGGAACACAAAGGAGATTAAGGTATGCATTAATGGCAAGGAAAAAGGAACACAAAGGAGATTAAGGTATGCATTAATGGCAAGGAAAAAGGAACACAAAGGAGATTAAGGTATGCATTAATGGCAAGGAAAAAGGAAGAACCCAAATTTATGGTTCCCAAAAAAATATGTGTCAAATTGGCAGTGGTTGCCATATGTATATTCCAATGGAGTTTGAGGGATGTGCGCTTGCGTGTAGCCAGATTGGCAACTGAAGAGCCATGGAGATGTAAGTATACTTGCTCAAACCACCAAAATGGAAGGTCAAATACGACGGAAACCAAGCAGGTACGTTCAAAAAGGCAGGAAAAATCAGGGAAAAACGGGCCGCCCGTGTGAACGTGACCGGGAGCCCCGATCAAATTGAAGGCACCCGAGAGAGCAAAAAAAGCTTTCCGAGTAAAGTGAAATTGACGGATCAATTAGGGAGCCATTCCGACCGAGGCTCTGCATCACATTTGAGCCACGATTCAAACGGGAGACCCGGACAATCGGAGGGTTTTAAGGGCAGTTCAGAGGAGGCTCTGCATCAGGCCCAATGTGTCCAAGTCAGCCTGAAGCTTGTGAACATCTTTCATAGACTGCACTGTGCTACAGATCTTTGTGTCATCTGCAAATATAGAGACAGTGCTTTTGATTCCATCTTCTATGTCGTTTATAAACAAGTTGAATAATAGAGGGCCCAGCACTGAACCCTGGGGTACACCACTTACAACTGGTAACCATTCAGAGTAGGTATCATTAACCACAACTCTCTGCACACGATCCTTCAGCCAGTTTTCAATCCAGTTACAAACTGTGTTTTCTAATCCTGAAGATCTCAATTTCCCCAATAAGCATCTATGGGGGACAGTGTCAAATGCTTTTGCAAAATCCAGAAAAACTATATCCACAGCCGCCCCTCTGTCCAGGCTTCTACTCACCTCCTCATAGAAGCCAATCAGGTTAGTCTGGCAGCTTCTGTCTGGCAAACAGTCAGAAGGCTGGGCTCAGGTGAAATATATAGGTTGCTAATTAGGCAGGACCACCCCCACCCAAGTACTGCTTTCTATCAGATTGGAGCAACCAATGTAATTAATGCAAGGCTAAACCCTGCAATACAAGAAAGAGAGGGGAAAAAAATAAATAAAAAAATTTATCCTCATCACCTGAACGGCCCTGGATTTTGAATTGGGAAGCGCTATCTGGGTCTATTTAAAATGCAACTAAGAAGCTGTGTGTTATGTCATGAGTAAGGACTGATCAGTCCGAAACGTGTAGACAGAGACACTCCAAATTTTGTATTGTATTTTAATGCTGAATTTGGATGGACTTTTATTTGGAAATAAAGCATAAGAAAAATCTTACCTTTGGCTGGCTTTCTACTACTTCATCAGGAAAAAGACCAGTACTTCTTTAGATCAATAACAGAAGAAAGAAGATAAATAAAAGGGTTAGCGAGGATATCCTTTTTTTATTATAATAAAGTACATTTTTTAACCTGTTGTCTGTCTTTTATTCATACTTGTTTTTGTCTTAGTAGTGAAATAGACAGCGTCTATTACTAAGTTGGGGCTTGGCATTATCTAGTAAAAACAGCACTAACCTTCCGTTATTGCCCTGACACTATGATTATAGCAATTATCCAGCAACCTTGAAACCTTATGCAAATACTCTATGGGTATGTTCACACAGCAGAATGTCCATGGTGAATTCAACATTAATATTCCACAGAAGCAGAGTCTCATTGATTTCAATGGGAAGCTGCTGCACTGTTCACATGGCATGTTTTGAGCACAGAAATTCAAATTCTGACATCCACGGAAAGAATAGACTTGTTTATTCTTTCTTTGGAAAACGCAAGGAAATACATCACCGTCTATGAGAGGGCATTACCGAGCAATAGTAATGCCCTCTGGACATAAGCAAACATACCATTCAGGAGCATAGAAAAGCTAGGTGAGAATTGTCACCTAGCTTTCCTGTGCAACTGAAAGGCAAATTCGATTCGGTGAGACTCGGGGAGGAGCCGCCTACGCGGCCCGACATCACATGGGGCACGCAGGTCACCGTGAGGCTACGTCTACGCCGGCCGGAACTGGGGGCCTAGGTAAGGAGACCGGCCAACCTGTGACAGCGCAGGGCCGTATTTAGAATTTGTGCTGCCCTAGGCACTTTTTTGGTCACCCCCCCATATTTAAACAAAACCTGGGAACTAGATTTTTGTTCTGGTACCTCGGGGCACCCTGAAATCAGATGCTCCGTTGTGTGAAACCCCCAAGAAAGACATTTTCCACTCACCTCTTCCTCGTTTCAATGATGCACATGTGTGGGTTCTTGTACAATGAGAGCTGTCAGCTGTGACTATGTCATTTGCCAAGCGGCTGGTATAGCAGCAGTCAGGGACGCACACCACAACTAAAATTGATTAATGCAAAAGATTGTTTATCAAAAAGATATATTTACATAAACATTATAATACATCTAGTAGTCATCCAAAGCGCACAGTATTTACATAGCTTTGATAATCATGTGTACCACAATTGTTGTAGATCGCAATTTAATTTAACATATGACAAGGAGATTCAATATTGAGAGACACTGACACCTGCTGGTGACATAAGGGAATTTTGGACATGCGATAATAAATGCATAAAAATAGCTAGACCCAAGACGAATGAATCCTTATGTATATAAGCAGGGGCCAAGCGGCTCTCACTGTTGTGGATGGGGAGTATGTGCTGCCGCATCCCCAGAGCACACACGCTTCCAGGTGTGCAGTAGCACACGATCCCCATTCTACTCAGTAAGAGCTGTTTGCTGAATGACAGTCGCGGCTGAGGTTCCACACAGCGGGGCAGTGGTGATGGTGGTGGGACAAAGATTGTGTCAGGTAGGTCTGCTTTACAACACCACAGTAAATGTCTTAGGAAAAAAGGGCTCAAAAACAAAATGGTAGAAGATCACTGTGAAAAAGCAAGGGAGGTGACAGAGACAAGTGAAAAGAAAGTAGGAGAAAGGGGATCAAGAAGCTGGAGAGGGAAACAGTGGCATCCCTCAGTACAGACACAGCGGGGGCATCTCTCAGTACAGACACAGCGGGGGCATCCCTCAGTACAGACACAGCGGGGGCATCCCTCAGTACAGACAAAGCGGGGGCATCCCTCAGTACAGAGACAGCGGGGGCATCCCTCAGTACAGACAAAGCAGGGGCATCCCTCAGTACAGACACAGCGGGGGCATCCCTCAGTACAGACAAAGCAGGGGCATCCCTCAGTACAGACAAAGCGGGGGCATCCCTCAGTACAAACACAGCGGGGGCATCCCTCAGTACAGACACAGCGGGGGCATCCCTCAGTACAGACACAGCGGGGGCATCCCTCAGTACAGACAAAGCGGGGGCATCCCTCAGTACAGACACAGCGGGGGCATCCCTCAGTACAGACAAAGCGGGGGCATCCCTCAGTACAGACAAAGCGGGGCGTCCCTCAGTACAGACAAAGCGGGGGCATCCCTCAGTACAGACACAGCGGGGGCATCCCTCAGTACAGACAAAGCGGGGGCATCCCTCAGTACAGACAAAGCGGGGGCATCCCTCAGTACAAACACAGCGGGGGCATCCCTCAGTACAGACACAGCGGGGGCATCCCTCAGTACAGACAAAGCGGGGGCATCCCTCAGTACAGAGACAGCGGGGGCATCCCTCAGTACAGACAAAGCAGGGGCATCCCTCAGTACAGACACAGCGGGGGCATCCCTCAGTACAGACAAAGCAGGGGCAGCCCTCAGTACAGACAAAGCGGGGGCATCCCTCAGTACAAACACAGCGGGGGCATCCCTCAGTACAGACACAGCGGGGGCATCCCTCAGTACAGACAAAGCGGGGGCATCCCTCAGTACAGACAAAGCGGGGCATCCCTCAGTACAGACAAAGCGGGGGCATCCCTCAGTACAGACACAGCGGGGGCATCCCTCAGTACAGACAAAGCGGGGGCATCCCTCAGTACAGACAAAGCGGGGGCATCCCTCAGTACAGACAAAGCGGGGGCATCCCTCAGTACAGACACAGCGGGGGCATCCCTCAGAAATTGAGAACACTCACAGACACTGTGACACATTGAGACACACACAAACAATGCCATGCCTGACAAAAGGATTGTGAGCAGTTTGTGTCTGTTCACAAGTAATTCAAGCACAGTGCTGTATCTTCAGGCACACACGACAATCCCTTACCAGATTCTGGTGATTATAGTGATTACTGAATGACCAAGTTTTGTGACTTTCAGTGAAATAAAGTATGCTGGTGAAATAATTCGTTTTTTAAAGCGGACCTCAGCATCATTTAATGAAAAGCCCAAACCCTTAAAAAAACTATTCCCCAGCATCTAAAATCAATATATTTAACATTTTTAGTCACATTTTATTCTTTCCCTTACTGGCCTGCAACTCTGTTCAGCGCACCACCATCTTGGTTCACTAGCATCACATACTGAGGAGATGAGAGGGTTCAAAAGTGCAGGGGAGCAGGGATATAGCTGTGTTTTGCACAAACAGAGCAGAGCTGGGGTCAGGAAAAGGTCAGCAATCCCAGAATGCAGTGTGGCACAGTCAGAACACACTTCCTGTTTGCAGGCAGCCTGCACCCACATGGGCCGCCATCTTGGATGTTTAAAGTCTCAGAAAATGCAATAGATGCAGGTAGGATGATTTTCAATGTGGGCAATCTGTATGTACAGTATGGGGGAAACATATAAGATAGGCTCTCATTTAGGGTGAAGGTCCGCTTTAAGGTCTACAGCTGGAGTTGGAGTGCTGAGCCACTAGAGGTCTTTTAGTTTTGGCTATAGTGCTTTACTTACTATAAACTCTAGTTGTCCCCCCTCACCTATCCCCACCCCCTCCACCTCCTTTCACCATAGTCCATCACACTTCAGCCCTCCAATGTTCCACTCCTCACTTTACCTCTGTTCATATCCATTACATCTTACGGTCTCACCT
Source organism: Gastrophryne carolinensis (assembly GCA_027917425.1). Classification (NCBI taxonomy): domain Eukaryota; kingdom Metazoa; phylum Chordata; class Amphibia; order Anura; family Microhylidae; genus Gastrophryne; species Gastrophryne carolinensis. Next base: position 75,763,442 of record CM051240.1, read on the forward strand.
CAGTCAACCTCCTCCTCACCATACAGTGACTCACCCCTGGCTAACAGGTACCGCCGCCCGCGCCGTCGTCCCTTAGGTCCCGCGTGACTTGACTTCCTCTCCCCCTCGGTACCGCCGCGCCTAATCCTAATGATTTGACTTCCTCTTTCTCTCCCCCTCTGAGGTACCGCGGCGCCGCGCCGTCGTCCCCCGCCTAATCCCGCGAGACTTCCTCTCCCCAATGCTGACTGTTGCGCGCTGGGCCACTGGGCGTGCAACAGTGACTGACTGCAGTGGCAGACCAGGCGGCCGGCGGCCGCGGGCGCGGGCTATGCGGGCCGCGTTTGCAGGCTGCTGGGCCTGTCTAAACGTAGGGGCCTGGAGCGGCAGCTCCATCCGCCCCTACGTTAATCCGGCCCTGCTTGTAGGGATAAATCGTGGCAGGTGCCTTGCTGGATGAATGGGACCTGCACAGACACCAGGGCCAATGTGAGTCATGAAGTGATGGGGGGGGGACTGTAGGTATAAAGAGGGAAAAAGTAATAAAGGGGGAGGTGTGGGATGAGGAGTAATAGAACAGAGCAGTGGGTAAGGGGTGGAGGATGAAACGTAATGGAGATGGGGTAGGTGTAGATAGAAGGGCACCAGTATGAGGTGAGGTAATGAAGAGGGGGCAAATGTGGTGGGGTGACAGCCCATGCTCCCCAACTGTCCCGATTCCTTCATGATTGTCCCGATTTTCCCCCCGTGATCCCGTAGTCAGGGGCGTGGCCTGTCCCTTTTTCATATCTTCAGAAGTTGGGAGGTATGTGTGTGTGTGTTAGTGTGTATGAGAGCGGTGGCGGTGGCAGTGGCAGCGGTGGCGACAGGAACAGCAGGGACAGGCAGACCGGCCCTCCGACCATCGGTAAGTGTGTGAGCGGCGGGGCGGGGGGAGGAGGGAGTGGGGCCACTCGCTGGCTGTACTGAGGGATGCTCCCATACCTGTACTGAGGGATGCCCCCATACCTGTACTGAGGGATGCCCCCATACCTGTGCTGAGGGATGCCCCCATACCTGTACTGAGGGATGCCCCCATACCTGTACTGAGGGATGCCCCCATACCTGTACTGAGGGATGCCCCCATACCCCTTACTGAGGGATGCCCCCATGCCTGTACTGAGGGATGCCCCTATACCTGTACTGAGGGATGCCCCATGCCTGTACTGAGGGATGCCCCCATGCCTGTACTGAGGGATGCCCCTATACCTGTACTGAGGGATGCCCCCATGCCTGTACTGAGGGATGCCCCATGCCTGTACTGAGGGATGCCCTATGCCTGTACTGAGGGATGCCCCCATGACTGTAAGAAGCCAGAAAGTATGACTGTAAGAAGCCACCCAGGGACTCTGGGGAAGGGAATTAACATGTTGAAATAAAATCTGATGTTCTTTTACGTTTTATTTGGTGTGCGGAAGAGGGAGTAGTCTTATACGGTGAGTATATAACAAACTCTATATTTTGAGTGGAAATGTTGGGGGGTCGTCTGATACACCCAGTCGTCTTATACGCCGGCAAATACGATATATATATATTTTTTAAAAATACAAAATATGAAAAAAAAATAAAAAAATAAAAAAATATAAAAAAACAATTTGGATATATTTTATATGTTACTGTTATTATGTTATATGTTATTGTTGCTATGTTATATGTTATTATTATAAATATGTTCAAATAAGATAAATGTCAACTATTAATATGTAATTGACAATTAGCCACTTTTTTCTGTGACACCATTGCTAAGTGCAAGTGCTCACTCAGGGGCACCTACGCCACCCCAATTTACAAATGCTGGCTTTGAAGGCCTGGCTGTTGAAACCTCCATCTTGATGGAGAAAGGGCTGCCTGCCTCAGTTGTAAATACCATGATCAAGGCTAGGAAGAGGTCCTCTTCTTCCATCTACTACAGGGTTTGGCGCACTTACATTGACTGGTGCGAGTCTAACTCGCTTCCCTGTCGTATGTTTTCCATTCCTAGGATTCTGGAGTTTCTGCAACATGGTTTGGATCTGGGTCTTCAGCTCAGTACTCTGAAAGGCCATGTTTCTGCTTTGGCTATTTTTTTCCCAAAGATCCTTTGCTCAGCATCCCCTGGTCAAGTCCTTCTTCCAGGGGGTTACTCACGTGCGTCCCCCACGTAAGCCAATGTTACCAGTCTGGGACTTGAACTTGGTCTTATCTGCCCTGCAGGGGTCTCACTTTGAGCCATTGGAAGGAGCCCCTTTGTCCATTCTTACGCTTAAGGTAGTCTTTTTGGTGGCTATCACTTCTGTGAGGCGTGTCTTTGAGTTGGCGGAGCTTTCTATCAAGCCTCCTTATTTTGAGAGACACCAGGACAAGGTGGTGTTTCGTTTTAAGCCAGATTTTCTGCCTAAGGTTTTCTGCCTTTCATCTCAATCAGGACATTGTTTTGCCTTCTCTGTGTCCTAATCCTAGTACTTCTAAGGAGAGGGTTTTACACTCTCTGAATGTGGTCAGGACTCTGAAGTTCTATCTGGTGGCTACTGACTCCATCAGGAAGATTTACGCTCTCTTTGTGCTCCCGTCTGGACTTAAGAAGGGTCTGGCTCCGGCTAAGTCTACTATCAGCAAGTGGATCCGTCAGGCTGTGATACAGGCCTACTCTGCTAAGGGGAAGGAGCCTCCCTTCTGCCTTACTGCTCATTCTACTCGTGCTATTGGTGCCTCTTGGGCTTTTCAGCACCAGGCTTCTGTTGAACAAGTTTGCAAGGCCACCACTTGGTCTTCTGTTCATACTTTTTCTAAGTTTTACAAGGTTGATGTTAGGGCCTCAGCTGATGCTGCTTTTTGCCACAAAGTTCTGCAGGCGGCAGTGGTTTAAACTGTCTGCTACTTTTGGGGATCCCACCCTACCTTAAGGACACTGCTATTGGATGTCCCAAGAGTAAGGAATATCTTCTGGAACAGGACATGCTGTATACTTAGAATAATACAATTCTGTGATTACTCACCTGTAGAATTGGTATTATATGTATACAGCACGTCCTGTTCCACCTCACCCTTGTTATCATTATCTTTAGTTACCTCTTTATGGTGATTGTTCTTATGTTCAAATTTTTATATATTGGTTATAGTTCTCCCGGTCTCATTTAACTGCTTTTTAATACTGGGGATTTTGTGGGAGGTCCCTGGTATATATGGGGCCGGGAGGAGCCACTTTTCTGTCAATGGAGTCCAGCGCCATCTACTGGATGTATAACCCAAGAGTAAGGAATATCTTCTGGATCTATCTGGAACAGGATGTGCTGTATACATATCATACCAATTCTACAGGTGAGTAATCACAGAATTGTATTTTTGTATTTAGACTGCTTTCATAGTGGTTACAATCCTTTGTTGTTCTCTACAACCATGCAAAAAGGCCACTAACCACTATCCAGAGGCTTCTTCCTAGTGATAGATTCACTTTCAAACACATGGGCCTGGAATCAGTAAACTTTCCTTAAAGTGGACCAAAACCCACGTAGATCGGCCCAGGAATCTATAAGATTCCCGTGCCAATTTATTCCCTCTCCTATAGGGCATCCAGAATCAGGATGTCCCGCTGTGCGAAACACCCCAGGTTGTCCATAACTCCACCTTCTTTCCCGATCCAACAGTGCATGCGTGAGCAGCGGCCGCATCCCCGCTATGCCTCTAGCAGGGCGTGTGCCCCCACAGGCATATGTCAATGCCAGGACAGGCACGCTCCCTGTTAGAGGGTAGCAGAGGATGCGGCAGTCAATGCGCTCTGATCCAGTCGTATTAGACGAGCTCCTGGAGGAAGGGGCCTCGAGTGGCTCCGAGTGCGCTGATTGGACGAGCGGCCGTGCATGCTGGGGCTGACCGCCCACTCTGAAGGCTACAAGTGCACAAAGCCCTCGTGCGCTGTGGGTTCTTCTGCGCCCCCAAGGCTTTAGAGAGGCAGGTAATGGGTCGAAGGGCGAATAGCAAGTCACTCACTTGCCAGCCCCTAAAGCCTTGTGAATTGGTATTGGGGTTTATGGACCTCTTACCAGTTCACAAAGGTTAAAAAAAAAACACAGCAAAATGTCATTTATTAAAAAGCGTTTTTTACCCTTAACCTCCGATTGCTGTCCCGCACCCCTCACCACTGCACTGGTTGGGCTGCGGCAAGTGAGTTTAACACAATGCAGAATGTGCAGCAGATAGGAAGCCACTGTACACCTACCTGAGCCAACTGCTGCACAATCAGCTCCAGCTTCATTCAGTTATGCAAGATCACAGCCGCTAGCGAGCTGAACGTTGCAGAGTGGGCCACTAATTGCATCCCCTCTCACCTCTAACTAGGGGCATGCCCAGGCTGGCCAATCACAAATGGCTGCCCCTGGTATGCATCCAGCTAAAGGTATAGTGGGGACCTGCGCATGCATCATTGGAACAAGGTTAGGTGAGTGGGTGCGGTGATTTAATGGGGTCTCACCCAGTGGGGCATCCTAGTTTAGGATGCCACAAGGAGTAGAAATTGGAAGGCCATATGGGCAATTCCCAAACAATTCCCTGTGATCCCACAGTGCATGCACAGGCCGCTGCTACATCCCCAACAAGGTGCATTAATATTCTATTTGGCGATACAAAATTTGTCCTTGAACAGGGCCCCCAGACACAACTTTTCATGGGACCCTAGAAATGATCAGCCCGCCCCTGCTGACAGCCAGTAGTGATCGGTGGAGGATGAGTGTGGGGACAGCAGATCAAAGTCCCCTGTCCTCACATCCGCACTGTGGTTTCTCTGTGTACACATCACAATCACTGATCCCATAGTGCATGTGCGGGTGCAGGCCTTAACTGGCCATACTTGACAGGCTTGAATGTCTTCCAATGGGCCACACAGGCCGGAGTCTGGGGCTTTGAAGTGATGCCCCGGAGTGTGGCAAAGCTTCTCCACAGCTGTAGTCTGAGGGGCATATACAAGGATACCATGGGGTTTCACACTGCAGGGCATCCCAAATCAGGAACATTTCTTAAAGGAGGTCAACTATGCGTTTTGGTGCAAATTGGTGCAATTTAAAGCACAAAAAAACTTGGCGTGGCTGCCCCCCCAGGGCATCCCGAAATCACTCACCTGTCCTTGGTCCAACGGCACATGCATGGCTCTAAATGTTTACAATGGGAAGAGCAGGCTGGGCGGGAGCATGCACATCATTGGGGATGCGGCCGCTCTTACTCCCCATTGAAGTCAATAAGAGCCCATTGCCAAAGGATATAAACATGGCAAAGGGCTCTGATTTGACGAGGGCCTGTACATGTGCCATTGGACCGAGGAGAGGTGAGTTTTACTGGGAGAACTGTAGGGTTTCACACAGCTGGGCATCCCGGTCATGATGCCCTGAGGCCACGGAACAAAACCTAGAAAAGTCAAAACCACTCAGCTGAGGCGGCACCACGAATTAGGTTTTTGCTTTTTGTACATTTTAAATTCTCTATCAACAGCAATTGTGTGTTGCACTCAGGTGATTGGCATTGGTGTAGGAGACCTACTGAAAAGGCCACCACAAATGAAAGTCCTGCAGGACATCACATGTGCCGGAACAAGGAATGAGGGGATGCACGTAGTGGTCAATGAGTTCTATGAGCTGCTGGAAGACTCCATCGTGCACAATGAATCTATATGTAAAGATTGGTACACTATTTTTATTTATTAGTATTTTTATACTTAATATATATATATATATATATATATATATATATATATAGTTTTATATATAGATTTTATTTAAAAATATTTATATTTTATTTAAATATATTTTTATATTTTATATTTTTACAGGCGTTTAATCAAGGTAGTTAGATGAATATAATCATCTGTATTATCTACTTTCAGGTTCCAAGTGTCCTGATTTCACATGTCACGGTGGGTCTACATTTGTTTTTACTGCTTATTTTAATCTCAAATTAATTTACGAGAGATCTATGTCTATCTGTGAGACTAAAATATCAAAATTATAAACCCGAATTTCATAACTCCACAACTTTTTTAAAGTTAACCTCCAGATAAAATGTCTGGCGGTCCGCTTACCCAAGCTATGATGCCTGACTGCTCTGACAGTAACAGGATGCCCAGGACCCAGACCACATTAATCACCCGTTTCCCACTTTTCTTCGCTGTATTGCTTCAAACGTTCCCACCCGGCCAACTCTCCCGTCAATTTTTACTCAATGTCCACTTTAAGGATATGGAAAAGCAGCTCTCTGCATTCCCACTCCATTATCTACAGCAGAAAGCCACTACATGCCCTGGCATGCCCCAGTGTTGTTCAAGTGGGAATGGCTTAACTGGCTTTAAGTAAAGCTCTTAAAGTGGACCAGAATCCGTGGGCTGATTCCCTATCTCCGAGGCATCCCAAACTAGGAGCTGTGTGAAACCCCCTGGTTCTTACCTTTTTCACGAGCCCACAGCGCACTTGGAATCATTTGCATCCCCTTTCGACAGTGCACAGCCGAAGGCCACAAGTGATGCTGCGCGCCACCATTGCGTGCGGCTGGGGATTCCATTCAGCTTCTCTGGCTGCACATTAATATGACCGGAGAAGCTGATTTGATGAGCAACCGTGCATGTGCCATTGGACCAAGGACAGGTTTCCTAGGCCAACAGTGGGGATCCACGCAGCGGGACATTTTTTAAATTTTGTAGGTCACAATATATTTTTAAAAATTAGCCCGTCTCCACTTTTTAAAAAAAAATGCGTGGGGTCCTCTCCTATAAGCCTTACCAACCTGGCAAACCAAGCATAGGAGCTTATAATTCCAGGTCCTGGCCATTACATCCCTTATGCCCTATAGCACAGGAAACCCCCTTCATGCCCCTCCCCTTCTGTGACATATGTTATCACATGGGGTAAATTCCTCCCCCCCGACTCTCAGTATATAAGACCCTTACCGCCACCTCATGTGCAGTCCCTGGCTGGGCAGTGAGGATGAAAGAAGGGGGAACCATCGGTATGGGCACGGGGCTCTTTCGGTGCTGCCTATGGCTCATAACAAAAGGCATAAGGACTGGTAAGCAGCAGGGCCAGGGGCCAGACAGTGTGCCCTATGTGCCCTGGATTTTCAGCCCTTATGCCTGGTGACCGGGCTGGTTGGCTGGGGAGGGGGGCACTTTTTGTTTTAAATAATTAAAGAAATATAGTAAAAAGAAGTACAAATAAATGGCAGCTGACGGCATAGGTTTTATCAAGGAAATCTTTTACAACTCGCATTCAGTGATTTATTAAACTGTCATGCAAGTTCTAAAATGGCGCATGAAGAGAGAATTTAGTCATAACTTTGGCACATGGCTCATGCACATGCAGGATTTCAGAGCATGTGTCCATGAATCATGTGCCAATGATTTTTGTATGGTAATAAATCGATCCTACTGTTGCTAGGGTGTTTCTTTTTAAACAAATAAAAAAGCATGGGTCTTTGTCTGTGCGTGTGTGTAACACTGAGAATTGAAGGACCAGCAGGCAGCAAGTGTAAGTTTATCTACTTCCTGTCTGCTCGTGCTCCATTGCGCTCTCTCCTCACACACGTAATTGGGGAAGGAATGCCGCACACTGGCTGTAGGGATGCCTCTCACTGGCTATAATGGGGGATGTTGCACACTGCCTGTAATGGGGAGTGCCACACTGGCTGTAATGAGGGATACCGCTTACTGGCTGTAATGAGGAATGCCGCTCACTGGCTGTAATGGGGGATGCTGCACACTACATGTAATGAGGGGATGCTGCACACTGCCTGTAATGAGGAATGTTGCTCCTTGGCTGTAATGGGTGGATGACGCACCTTGCCTGTAATGGGAGATGCCGCACACTGACTGTAATGGGGGATAATGCACACTGCCTCTAATGGGGGGATGCCACACACTGGCTGTAATGAGGGATGATGCTCACTGGCTGTAATGGGGGGTTCCTCATACTGCCTGTAATGAGGGAAGCCACACATTGCCTGTAATGAGGGATGCCGCTCACTTGCTGGAATGCGATTATTTGAAGGGAGGGATTTTAGCACACCATTTGTTTCAGAATGTTTTTTTTATTTTCCTTCTTTAAACCCAGGGTGCGTCTTATAGAGCAGAAAATACTATATATTATATAGTTCTAAATATAATAAAGTAACTAAAATGAATGACATTTGTGATTGTTTTATGCTCTTACAGTTGAGTTTGACGAGCCCACTGACTTTGTGTTCCTCATGGATGGATCCAGCAGCGTCGGCCGTGACAACTTTGACAAAGTTAAAGAGTTTATTAAGTTGACAATCAACAAGATTCTGTCAAAAGAATTAAATGTCACCAATATGCTGCGTCTGTCGGTGATTCAGTACAGCCACAACGGGGCCCAGAGGCTCGAGGTCCCCTTTACGAACATCAAGGAGGATGCGTTATCCCGCCTTTCAAAAGTCACTTACATGAATGAGGGCACGGATCTCCCAGACGCTCTGAGGTTTGTTACGAAGCATCTGAAGTGTGATGCAAGGCCCTACGTGAAAAGCCAGATCTTCATTTTCTCGGATGGCCGATCTTCTGGCAATGCTCAGCATCAGATTGCTGCTCAGGCAGCGGAAGCTATAAACCCTAAAACCGAGCTGTTTGCCATCACTGTCGGGACATTCCATGAACTTGGCATCTCTCAGCTGGTGAGCGGAAAGGAAGAGAACTTTAATTTTAAAAAGATAGAAGATAAAATATTCCGAGTCTCAGAATATAATGATCTCCTGAAGAGAGTCACGGTGCAAAGCTTTCTAAAGAAGATTACATTCTGAAATAAAGCTGGAACGCATCGGTGCTGTTTTTCTCTGCTTTCTAGGATTATTTTAGTGATTGTTTTACTAGAGATTTACCAAATAGAAAATAGATTTCAAATGACTTTCCAGGCACATAAGAAATAAACCTTACTTTTCTAACTCACAGCTGCAGCCTGGGTTTAGCGGTGGGCTCAGGTGCAGACTGTGCACTCCCCACCCAGCCATTGTGTGTGTATCTGCTGCCAGTCATGAGGGAGCGGGCTCCATTGTTGCTTGGCAGCCAGCAGCACATCACATGAGTATCTACCACTGATATTCTACCTGGGCCGGCTCCAGGTTTCTGTGTGCCCATGGGCGATGGAGACTCAGTGGACCCCTCTGCAGTATGTCATGACTAGCGTGGCATTAATCTAGCATCCCACGCCCCCAACACACACACAGCCAATTTTAAATGTAGTAGATATTTACCGGGTGCTAACGTTTCTTGTGCTGGTCCTGTACTTACCCAACTCCTGCGTTCAGGTCTCCAAACTTCATGGGGCTTAGTTAAGTGACACCTATATAATAAATAAATATAGTGCACACCCAAGAATAATTATCAGCAGTATTCAGAGTAGAAGAAAACAAAACAATATACATCAATTGAAGATCATTTCATATATACAATCCATTACTGCGGTAGATGCAGCGCTGTCCCAGCTTCAGCCATGTATATAATAGTAGAAAAAGTCTTAATACTTCACTCTAAGATTATGCATAGACAACACTATTGGAAATATATCTGAAAATACAAAGCATCAATAATACCAAGGTATGACTGGTAGCTTAACGGACAGTAGTAACATTCACTGCAAAAGAGCAGCTGTACAATCTCAAATGTAGACATTCACACTCCGAGGTAGAAAGTGTGCAGCAGATAATAATATTGTAGCAGCATATATATTGTAATATATGCACATCCCCATTAGCCAACATAGACGACATGAAAAAAGTGCCGGCGCGGGCGCGCGCACGTCTGGAGGGGCGCGCGGGAGGCGGCGGCGGCGGAAGCGGCGGCGGATCAGGTAAGATGTTTTTGGGGTTTCTGGGGGGTTTCACCCCGCGGGACATCCCGATCTCGGATGTCCCACGGGGTGGGAGGTGATCGGCCCGGGAATCTTATAGATTTCCGGGCCGATCACCCCTGGGTGTTGGTCCACTTTAATCATATATATTTCCAATAGTGTTGTCAATGCATAAGTATCTTAGAGTAAAGTATTAAGACTTTTTCTACTATTATATACACGGCTGAAGCTGGGACAGCGCTGCATCTACTGAAATCTGCTGCATCTGCTGATAATTATTCTTGGGTGTGCACTATATTTATTTATTATATAGTGGTTATTGTGTGGTGGGACTCACATTTAGGCCCTTATTTAACAAGGGATAGTGCCAGGTAGCGAATGGTGAGCGAACAGTAATGACAGGCACAGCCACGAGAACGCCGGCTCCCCTACGCAATCACACATTTATCAAGCCGATCCTGCTTAGCGAACGACAGAGCACCAGATAGCGAATCATTCAAGATTATTCCAGCCTCACCACACAGCGCCAGCGAGCGAACTTGAACAGCGACAGGTATGACCTTTCGCTACCTGGCGCTCTCCAATGCATTTCAATGAGACAATCTTTAATTATTCAAAATTAATTGTTAATACATTTTTTTTTTTTTTTTTTAAATGTTAAAAATTGTGTGCCCGCTTCTGCAATGTTAGATATTTTTTTTAAGGTAAAAAAAAATTTTTTTATTTTTTCCAAAAATATGGTTGTTTGGGGGTAAAATAACTAGTTTTAACCCATCGCCGCCAGCGCTCTGGGGTTTAAACAAGCATTTCACTATTTTTTGAGCGTGATTTGTTAATGAATATGCTGGGAGCCGTTCACTATGGCCATTCGCTGTCATGCGCTCCCATACAGCGCGGAACCTGTCAAACAGCGACTCCTAACCTCGTATTCAACATTACCGCACGCCGACTGAGTCGCTATCAACAAGCGAAGAACAGCCAAGCACAGCGAATACTAGCGGGCGCAGTGAAAATAACGCTACAGTCGCTCATCTGTCGCTACCTGGCGTTATTACTGAATCGGCCTCCCCGTTGCTCCCCACCAGAGAGTTATTTGTTTAATGGTGTGCATTATCCAAATATAATATGCTTAGTAAAGTTCCATAACCCATTATGGGATGTCAGTGCCCACACACAGGGTAGAGATATGAATGCACAAGCAGGGTAAGTAAAGGGCAGCCACCAAATTATTTAAAGCCACATAAACATCTGGACGTGTTGTACAGATAAATGGGGTTGATGCTTCATTAGGTAACCGTATATGCAGGAAACTAAAAAATGCAAATGATTCAGATCCCTGATTATCTGTTTCCCTGGCCCCTTCTGTTTCTGTGGATGGAGTAAAGCAGACCTATAGTAAGTTAAAAAATAAAATGAATAGAATTTGCTTATACCAATTCCCCCCAAGGTATTCCGAACTTGGATGCCTGACCAATTAAGTAGGATGCCTGAAATACTTAAAGCGGACCAAAACCCTCTAATCTTGTGAAATACATTTGGCCAAAGCCCCTGCCGACACTCTCTTCTTAAGGTGTAGAACTAGAAGTGGATATTTCCACTTTTTGAATAGTCCTGGAACACTGATTTGTTTGGCTGTCCCTCTCTGTTAGATTGCAGCCATTGCATAGATGTGGCAATAACATTATTTCCACAGGAGCAGGAGCAGTGAAATTGAGCAAAAGGTATTGCTCGTGGGGGGAGCAATTCAGGGGATGCTAGTTAAAAATGTGGGTTTTGGTGCAGGAGTGGGGTTAGGGTTAGGTTTCCTGGGGTTATTCAACTCTATGCAACCTTCCGAAACCTTAACCACTATCACTATCCTGGTAATGGACACCACTAAGACATAAAACACAGTTCATTCCATACCATCAGTTGCTCTGCTCCACTTCTGAGGAACTGCAACACCCAGCATAGCTCCCTGCCCAAATCTCCCATCAGGTCTGCATCATACATGCCATATGGAGCATAGCTAGATCCCGAATAGTAATATAAATCAGACTGCAAACAGAGTTGCACTTTCCAGCCCACACCCTGCAGGTGTCAATGCTATATCACTACCAGTCCCCACCACTCACTTTCTGCATTACCAGTGCTAACTCTCGCCCCCACATACACTGCCTTTTGTATAGACCTGACACCCCAGGCAATTGCATGGCTTAGGTAGTGAGAGACGCAGCCCTGACTATACTTAATTGGTGCATTCTGTGTCTCTGAAAGTAGGTGGACTAGAAGCCACAGCACAAACTGTGATAGCCACCACTTCCTCCAGCCACAGAATGCTACAGCTGCTAGATCCCCACAGAGACCAGGTGAGTATAGCTAACTGTAGGCTATGTTGGTGCAAGGAGTGGGTGTTTTAAGTAAAACCCTGGTTGGCCACTGCCTGGGGCATTCCCAATTGGAATGCCTGGCTGTGTGAACGACCCCCCCAGTTCCCACAAAACTCGCTATGCCCTGGTTCCCATGGTGATATGAACATCGGGGGCCACGTCCCCAGCATCTATGGGTTGAGGCCCGCTCACATGCAAATAGGAAGCTCACCCTCGTCTAAAGGGAATTTGGGGGTGCAGTTGCTCCTGCTCCCTATCGCCAACCACTGGTCTAAAAAGGCCCATATGCTGATAATTATTATGCACACCATGCGGCGCTGATCGGACGAGAGCCCGCGCATGTGCCGTAGGACCAAGGAAAGGTGAGTTCTTATGGGTGTTCTGGTTGGGCTTCAGATAGTGGGCCATCCTAATTCAGGGTTCTCTCAGGGCAAGGTTCAAAACCCAGGATAGTAAAAATCCTGGGTTTTGTTCCATATCCTTAAGGCATCTGGAATTGGGATGCCCCGCTGTGTGAAACCCCCCAGAAAGCCCAATAAAACTCACCTTTCCTCGGTCCATTGTGGACTCTTCCCTTTGCCTTGACTACATCATTTGCATACCTTCCAACTATTCAGAGCGGGAAAAAGGGACAATTTTTAAATTAAGCCATGTCCCCTCATTGATGGATGGATAGAGGTTGTAACAGTTACAATGCTACAAACACTTTGAATAGACAAATTAATCACTTATTGGTGCAGATCTGCAGGTTACACATCAAAGAGGGACAAATGAGAACAACGAGGGACAGGGGGACATGGACTCAGAAGAGATATGCATTTGGTAAAGGTTATGTAATTGAAATGAATGGGAAGCCCCGGCCTATCTGAATGGCTGGGGTGGGAGCACACGCACATCTCTGGGGATGCAGCAGCACACGCTCCCTATTTAAAACAATGAGAGCTACTTGCCAAATGACGTAGTAATGCGCTTTTGGAGTGTGGAAAGGTGAGTTTTTACAGGCACCTTGGGGGGGTTCAGCACAGCGGGGCATCCCAATTTGGGAAGGAAATGGGCAGTGCTCCACTCCTCTTTACTAAGCTGCTCTAAGGTTTAATTTTTTCTGACCACAGATAAGCTCACCAGTGGTGTTGCCACCATAGACTTTGATTTAAAAGGCAGGTTTTTTTAAACCCGGCCACCGCTAAGCTGGCTGCATCGCCCAAGGTGCCGGGGGGGGGGGGGGGGGGAGACATAAGGGACCCAGAAAGGGTTTTGGCCTACTTTAACTCTTTCAGTGGTTCGGAGAGGGGAAAGAAAGCGCCGTCCCTTTAAGGAGGGCAGCCCTAATGACTAGCCTGCATTCCTGTCCGGAGGCAGACCAGCCATGGGGGGGAATTGGTCACTGTGGGAAGTGACCTCAGTGGGGAGGGGGAGTATATAGGGGGACGTCCTTCCCCTTCCCCTTCCTCTTTGAACTGGCGTGGATGGACAAGCAGTCGGACCGACGCTCGCCCACCCAATAAGCTAAGTGATGGAGGCCCTATTCGCTGCGCTGCGCTGTGCAGGGAGGCTGGACGGCGAAGTGAGGACTGGGTGAGGAGCCTTATCCCTTCCCAGTCCGCCTCGCCTCCACCCCCATCCAGACCCAGGAGAGCCCGCCGGGCGGTCGCCCGGCTCAGCCCTTCGCCACCCCGCCGCCCTGAGCGGCGCGGGACTGTTGCTGCTCCCCCCCTCCCCCCCTCGGCAGCGCGGCCCTTACCTGGCGGCTCCGGCCGCAGGAGGTCCAGGGCCCTCGATCGCGCCGGGCAGGGTGGGGCGGCGGCGGCCCTGCTGCATCCCCCGGCTGGGGTTCCTCCCGCTGCGCCGCAGCCCGAGCGTCGCCGCAAGCATGTGTCCTCCGGGTGTTCCCTCGCTCGGCAGGGGGGGGGACGCCGGGCTGGGGCTGCTGGCCCCGCCCCCTTCAGTTGTGGTGCGGCCCGAGCCTCGGAGCTTGGGCCGCAAACGTGCAGGTTCCTCCTGCCTCTCCCTCACTGGGCAGGGAGTGGCTGACTGAGTGGGGGCAGAAGCCCCGCCCCCGCCATCGCGTCAGTCGCGGCCCGAGCTGAGGAGCTCGGGCCGCATGGGAGCCGTCGCTCCCTGCTGTCGCCGAGCGTGGGGAGCGGCGGTGGTGCCAGTGACCTCCCCCCCACGGCAGAGGGGGGAGCACAACGCGGGCCCGGCACACTCGCAGCGTGCTGCCGGGTCCGCCAGCCTTATTGACCCTTCCCCCTCCCCGCGTACAAGCCGGAGGAGAGGGTCCCTCCCCCCCCACCCTCTTCCCCTCTCAGGGACCCCCACGCGGGTCTTCGCTCCGCTCCACGCAGAGCGGAGTGCGGACCTGGAGGGGGGGGACAACCCCCCCTCCGGGTCTGTCAGTGGGGCCCCCAGCGTCCGCCCGGACGCTGGCTTGGGCCCTCAAACAGCACATGCCTCACCTCCCCCCAACACACAAACATTCCCCCCCCCCACTCCATACCCCGTTTCTCCCATAGCTCATGCCCCTCTGCGGGAGCGTCATCCTCGCTCCCCCACGGCCCCTTTATGTATCCGTTCGCTCCCCCGTCGCCGCCCTTCCCCCCGGCACCGCGGGATGCCCCCCCATGGCCCCCCGGGCTGGTGCGTCCCTGCGTCCCTCAGCGCGTGGCCCTTTGACTTGGCGGCCTCCCAGCCTGGTGAGCTGGTGCGCATGGCGTCCTCTCCTGCCCATTTGCACGTAGGTCCAGGCACTGCGGACGCTCGCGCATGCGGCCGGGGACTCGGTTTCCCGGTCAGTACCATCTGTTCGCCTCTCGATGAATGCGAGGGGGGGAGTGTACCCAGTTACCGGGGGTTCCTCCCCCTTTCAGGGGGCCGCCACTTCAATGGGGTCGGGAGGGGCGGAGTTGGCCAGACGTGGTTTGTGCTGGGCCTTCAATGACTCCTTCTGCAAATGGGGGCCCACGTGCAAATCTTGGCACGAGTGTTTGGCCTGCGGCGGGAGCCACGCGGCCGGGAGGTGCTTTAGGAAGGGTCGGGGGGGGCCGCAGAGGGGCCGATGGTCCTGGAAAAAGGGGTTTCCCCGGTGAGAGGGGCGGAGATGCGCCCCTGGTTAAATAAGTATCCTGATCAGGGGGTGGCTCAATTACTGGGTGAGGGTTTCGAGTTGGGTTTTCGGATTCCATGTGCAGCGCCTCCCAAGTTGCGCTTGCTGAAAAATCTGAAATCGGCTCGGGATCGGCCTGAGGTTATTAAAGAAAAGTTGGGGAAGGAAGTTTCCTTGGGGAGGATGGCGGGCCCATTCAGCGACCCCCCTCTGGAGGATTTGGTGGTGTGCCCGTTGGGAGTTGTGCCAAAGAAGGAACCAGGCAAATTTCGTCTTATACACCACCTGTCTTTCCCGAGGGGCGGGTCGGTGAATGATGGGATAGACAAAGAGCTGTCGTCGGTGTCTTATACGTCTTTTGACTTCGCTCTGGCTATGGTAGGGGAGGCCGGCCCCAGGGCATTGATGGCAAAAACTGATATCGAATCCGCATTTCGGTTGCTACCAGTACACCCGGATAGTCTGTATCTTTTGGGGTGTTTTTCGAAGGGGGGTATTATGTGGATCGGTGTCTACCCATGGGGTGTTCAATTTCGTGCGCCTACTTTGAAGCCTTTAGCTAATATTTGGAGTGGGTCGTAAAGGAAAGAGCGGGCTTGGGGTCAGTCACCCACTACTTAGACAATTTTTTGAGCGTAGGACCGGCGGGCACCAGAGTATGCCATTTGTTGTTGTCCATTTGTTGTCCATGTTGTCCATGACCATGGTGAACGTGTTTGGGGTTTTTGGGGTGCCGGTGGCGCACGACAAAACGGAGGGTCCAGCAACCGTGATAACATTTTTGGGGATTGAGATCGACACGGTGAGAAGGGTATGTAGGCTTCCAAGAGACAAAAGTGAGGATTTGGTTGGAGGGTTGGAAGGGGCCCTGGGTTTTAAGAAGGTCACGTTGGTACAGCTGCAGTCAGTGCTCTGGAAGTTGAATTTTGCGTGCCGTGTGCTACCTTTGGGGCGGGTGTTTACCAGGCGGCTATCATTAGCGACGGCCGGGGTTCGGGAACCGCATAACTTCATCAGGTTGACGGCAGCAATGAAGGAGGACATTAGGATGTGGATCACTTTCCTGGAGTCCTTTGACGGGCTGGCGTACTGGATGGATCCGGTGAGGGTGAATGACGAGCTTGAGCTCTTCACGGATGCGGCGGGCTCAGTTGGTTTCGGGGCCTACTTGGGGGGGAGATGGTGTGCGGGGCCCTGGCCAGGGCGGTGGATGGAATCGGCCCTGGCGAGGAATTTGGCTTTTCTGGAATTGTTTCCTCTAGTGGTGGCGGTGACCCTCTGGGGAGAGGTGCTGAGGAACAAGGCGGTGTGTTTTCGGTCGGACAATATGTCGGTGGTTGCGGCAGTTAACACGCAGACTTCGTCTTCATTACCGGTCGTGGTGCTGCTCAGACAGCTGGTGTTGGGATGTTTGCGGTACAACATGTGGTGCAGGGCGGCACATGTGCCCGGGGGTTGAGAACGGGATAGCTGAAGCTCTTTCTCGTTTACAGTGGGAGCGCTTCAGGAAATTGGCACCCGAGGCAAGGGAGGTGGGCGAGACTAATGAGGCTGGGGAGGTGGGAATCGGCGCGGTTTTGGCGATACATTTGGCCGGACAGGATTGATCGGCGATTCAGGTGAAGGTGTGGATTGGTCTTTAACATTTTCCTACCCCCCCTCCCCTTTCCTTATTTTTTGTTTTAGAGTCGCCGTGCTCGGTCATGATCGTCGGACATTCTCATATTTACTGGTCGGCTCGGCGAGCGGTGGTTCAGAGGAATGGAATGCAGCTGGGCATTCTGGAAGATCGTGCTCGGTTGAGCTGGGCCGGTGTGAGAGGCCTGCGCTGGGAGGACATGCGAGAGGGGGCCGCCGGGGGTTTTGGTCATTCATGCGGGTGGGAATGATTTAGGGAAGGTCCCGATGCGCCACCTTATCAAGTCCATAACGCGGGACTTGTTGTTTTTTCTGGGAGTATTTCCTGGGGTGGTGTTAGTGTGGTCCCAGATTGTCCCCCGTTTTTTCTGGCGACACGCTAGAGATTTGTTGGCCATCGAGAAGGTTCGGGTTAAGGTCAACAAGGCGATAGCGAGGTTTGTGAGGTTGAACAGGGGTTTGAGCGTGCACCACATCGAGGTAGAGGGGATAAGGGGGTTCTATCGATCCGATGGGGTCCACTGAATGACATGGGGAACAATTTGTTTAACATGTCATTGAAGGAGCGGATCGATATGGCGGTGGAGCTGTGGCGGGCCAGGCGGCGCTAAGGTTACAGCGCTGCTTGGCTTTGGCGGGTCTCCTCTCGGGTTTCGGGTCTGAGATAGCATTTCAATGGGTAGGGTATGCGGCTGTTTCTGTAGAAACCGGCCAGGACGAGTTGGTTAAAGGATTATGGATGGTTGGGGTTCAAGTAAGGAAGGGGATGTTTTTGGTCACTGGCGGTTAGCCCGATTAAGCTCTCTGGCCTAGGAGGTTTTGCGGCCGAGTTTATGTTGGCTTCCGCTTGGTGGGGGGTCGGGAATTTAATTTTGTTCCCTCCCCTTCCCTTCATTCTTGGGATCCTAGGCTTCTCAGACCTGGAAAAATAGGGGGGACTCTATTCTGCTTGTACATTTGTTTATTATATGTTGGGCTGTGGCCGATTAAATGTAATCTTTCCAATGAATTCTATGGGAGTGGCCGTGAAAAAGCATTAATCTTTCCAATGACATGGTGGTCTGGTCTGGTTATTTTGGTGATGGGGAGCGGTATGACGCAGGGCATATTGGAACGCTAGCACAGTCAAGAGGCTCTAAACAGTTGAAGTGAGCGTAGAACCTACTGAAGAGCAGACACGAGCAAGCTCAGACACAGTAGATGGGTTAATCTGTTCTAACTTAAGTGTGGGCCTAGGTGGAGAAAAGATTAGTGTAGGTGCGCTGTGGATAAAAAGGCAGGTTAAAAGGGAGAGTAAATAAAGGGTTAATGTTCTCAGCGATCCTGTGAGGGAAAATAGGTTAGTATATAAACATAAAAGTATGAATAAATAAATGCAATAGTATTATCAATGTGAAGTTTTGTTTGAGGGGGTGTTTCCACCTTTTAATTAAATCAGAAACAACTGACAGGCTGATTCATCACTAACGGCAGGTAGCGACAGATGAGCGTCTGTAGCGGCATTTTCAGAGCGCCCGCTAGTAGTCACAGTGCTCGTCCGTGAGTCGCTAGTGTATAGCGACTCAGTTGCTGTGCAGTAATGTTGAATACATTGTGAGGAGTCGCTATTTGACCAGTACAGCGCTGTATGGGAGCGTATGGGAGCGCATGGTAGCGACTGCTCATAGCAACCGACTCACAACATATTCAGGAAAAAAAAGCCTCACACAACTCTGGCAGAGGAAAATGTTTATCTGAAGCCCAGAGTGCAGGAGGCGGCGTGTTTAAAGTCTGTTTTTCAGCATCTATCAACTAGTAACAAAGCGAAAACATATGGAATTACATTAGAACAACATTGTAACATGAACACTTTAATGGCAGATCTGTAATGTCATTTCTGAAGAAATATATAAAAAATGAAAAAATTGAGAAAAAAACTGCTTATTCAATGCCAGAAGAGGGCAGAAAATTTTGATGATTTTTTGAAGAAAAACCAAAAACAAATACCCCGTTTAAAGAGAAGAAAAGGTTAGTCCATTGAAATGTATGGGAGAGCGACAGGTAGCGAGAAGTCATACCTGGCGCTGTGCAAGACTGAACGCCGGAGCTGTTCGCTGAGGCTGTGAAAATGATGAATCAGACGCTACATGGCGCTATCCCAGTCGCTAAACAAATTCTGCTTGATAAATGTGTAATTGCGTGCCGTGTCTGGCGTTCACCATTCGCTACCTGTCGCTACCTCTCATTAACCAGCCACTACCTGGCGCTATCTCTTCTTAAATAAGGGCCTAGGTATCATTGCCTCTGACTAATTAGGCCTCAAAAATTGTTGGAATTTTTAATCTTGCTGTCTGAGGGATTTCTATTTCTTTTTTTCTGCAGTCCTACTCTAACTGTGAGAGATCCCTCAAGTTTGGGACATACATAGCAATAGATAAACTGAGAGCTGAACGTAACTGAGGCTGCCCAGGGCTTCTAACCCTTTACCTCTGGTGATTCACATGTGGGGGGGGGGGGGGGGGGGTCAATGCCACAACATGCACCTAAAAGCCCCTCAATATTCATCCATATGCACTCACCACACTACAACAGACAAAAGAGAAACAGCAAGTAGCCCCCATCAATTTCTATCTGGACTGGGCAGTGCACACTGGGCTGGGCAATTAGCTACAGACAAAACAAAATCCCTATTCAATCCCCACCAGCCTGCAACAAAAGATATTTGAAAGTTTGGAGACGAGACTCTATGAATGGTAGTATCTATTCCTTATAGCAGGGGGCCGCAACATGCTGCTCAGGAGACACATGTAGCATGTGGAGGAGTTCCGCAAGTGATCTAGGCCAGGAGACTGAACACTTTTGAGGCTGAGGGTTAATACAGTGACATTGTCAGTGCTGTGCTGGGATAAATGCAGATTGGAGAATATAAGATTCCCGGGCCGATCAGATCTCTCCCCGCGGGGCAACCGAAATCGGGATGCCCCACTGTGTGAAACCCGGCAGGACGCCCAGAAACCTTACCTTATCCCCGTTCCAACGGCGCATGCGCGAGCCGCGGCCGCATCTCGCGCTTCTCTCTAGCAGGGCACGCACCCGTGCTGGCCGTTTGTGAATGGCGGGCGCGCTCCCTGTTAGAAGGAAGCGCGAGATGCGGCCTCCAGCGTGCTCAGAGCCGCTGTGGTTGTCCGTCGCTTGCCCGTGCATACCACAGCGGCTCTGAGCGCTCTGATTGGATGGGCGCTTGCGTAGGAGCGGGGTGAGGTGAGTTTTTTAGGGCGATCTGGAGGTTTCACGCAGTGGGGCGATCAGGGTGCCCCGCGGAAGTGGACCAAAACCCAGGATAGTGAAAATCCTGGGTGTTGGTCCACTTTAACCCCCTGCTAAAGTGGGACAAGTAGTTTAGTGGGGAACGGCACACATGCTGCAAATTAAGGGGGTTATTCATCAAGCCATAGCGCCAGGTAGCGACTGGCAGCGACAGGTAGAAAACGATGACCGCCGGGCGCTGTACGCAATACCACATTTATCAAAGCGATTCTGGTGAGCGACTCCAACAGCGCCATGTAGCAACCGATTCATCATCACAGACGGCTCACCGTATACTGCCGGCGCTGTGGCTTCCGCCTGGTATTACCTGTCGCTACCTGACGCTCTCCCATACATTTCAATGGACAATCCTTTTCTTCTCTTTAAACAGGGTTTTCTATTAATTTTTTATTTATTTATTTTTTTTTTATCAAATAATTGTGTGACCTCTCCTGGCCTATTAAAAGTCATTTTTGAAAACTTTATTGATTTTTTATATTTTTATGCAGAATTGTCATTATAGGTCTGGTATAAAAGCGTTAATGTCACAATTTAATAACAATGTCATTCGATATGTTTTCGCTCTGTTACTAGTGGATATGTGTTCAAAAACAGACTTTAATCACACAGCCTCTGGTGCTCTGGGCTACAGCGACACAATTTTGAGCGCCGGCGCTGTGTAAGGCTGTTTTTTTTATGAATATGAGTCGCTCACACTGACCTGTCGCTACTGTTCGCTCCCATACAGCGCTGTACTGGTGTTATAGCGACCCACACATCAAATTCATCAATGCCGGCCAGCGACTGAGACGCTCGGTAACAGCGAACCACGGCGGTCGCTCTGAGCGCCTCGCTACAGACTCTCATCTGCCGGTACCTGCCGCTAGTAATGAATCAGCCTCCACGTTTTAGAGGCAGTTGTTTCCTATTGAATATTGGTTTCATGTCTTTATGTGAAATATGGCTCACAGCTAGCGAACCCCTAGTGGTTCGGCCAACTTTGAACAAATGTTAAGCTCAGGTATCTGAACTTGACCCAAACCTTGTCTATATTAAAATCAATGGGAAACCGAACTTGGTGGGCGGTTCTTCTTCTGGGCCCCCAGAGCAGAATCGAGACTTAGAGGCTGATTCATCACTAACGCCAGGTAGCGACAGATGAGCGTCTGTAGCAGGCATTTTCAGAGCGCCCGCTAGTAGTCATTGTGCTCTGCCGTGGGTCGCTACTTTACTCAGTCGCTGTTCAGTAATGTTGAATACATTGTGAGGAGTCGCTATTTGACCAGTACAGTGCTGTATGGGAGCGCATGTTAGCGACTACTCATAGCGACCGACTCACACCATATTCAGCAAAATAACAGCCTCCCAAATCTCTGGCGCTGAAAAATACTTGTTTGAAGCCCAGAGCGCAGGAGGCGGTGTGTTTAAAGTCTGTTTTCAAGCATCTATCAACTAGTAACAAAGCGAAAACATATGAAATTACATTGTAACAACATTGTAACATGAACACTTTAATGGCAGACCTGTAATGTCATTTCTGAAGAAATATTTAAAAAATTTAAAAAACTGCTTTTTCAGTGCCAGAAGAGGTCACAGAATTATTTGTGATTTTTGGGAAAAAATAAAAAAAAAAAACCCGTTTAAAGAGAAGAAAAGGTTCGTCCATTGAAATGTATGGGAGAGCGTCAGGTAGCGAGAGGTCATACCTGGCACTGTGCAAGGCTGAACGCTGGCGCTGTTAGCAGAGGCTTTGAAAATGATGAATCAGATGCTACATGCCATTATCCCAGTCGCTAAGCAGATTCTGCTTGATAAATGTGGAATTGCGTGCCATGTCCGGCGTTCACCAGTCGCTATCTGTCGCAACCTCTCATTAACCAGGCGCTACCTGACGCTATCCTTTCTTAAATAACCCCCTGATATAATTGTGGTGGGGGGCGCTTTAAAGTAATGCAGAGTGCGCAGCAGGAAGCAGCTGGGCCCTTACGTAAGCCGACCATCCAGTCCACAGTCCCGCTGTCAGTTTGGATACAGCCGGGGCTCCAGGAAGATGGCCGCAGCTCCTATGAGTGAGGACAATGGCAGCAGCTAGCAGCATTTCTAGTCCCAGCTGCCAGTGTCCTCACTCATGGGAGCAGCGGCCATTTTTTTTCTTTAGCCAAATTGACAGCGGGACTGCAGACCGGATCGCTGTCTCACGTAAGTGTCCAGCCGCTTCCTGCTGCTGCAACACTCTGCATTATTTGATCAACCAACCAGCTTTTCCGGGTTCAACTTTTGGTTGAAGTCTGTGTGTTTGGATTTGGGAACCTGAAATTGGCAGTTCGGGTTCGCCCAACAATACTCACAGCCCCCTCGCTGCTGATTGTGGGTCTCGTGGTCATAAAGTGGAATAAAAAATTGAATTTTCAGGTTGTCCATAAAGGGACACTCAGCAATCACGAATGGGATGTACAAAGCAGTCGAATGAGGCCACCATCAACCCCAGGAGCTGCATTTACTGATCAACAGACCCTGTAATTTCTGAAGGGTCCTGCTTGAACTTGGGGTGTCAGGGGGACTTGGGTCTGCCTGCCGACCTCTTCCTAAGGGGGACCTGAGCACCTGCCTTAAACACAGAACACGTTCTATATCCCTGAAAGTGGCGAAGGGTAGGTCCACTCCTGGACTGTTGCCTGGGCCTGTTCTGCTGCGGCAAGCGAGTACTCTTGCCGGCGGTCAGGGCCGGATTATGAGGAGGGCGCAAGAGGCGTGAGCCCCGGGGCCTCCACCACTTGCCCTGCAAAGGGGGCCTCCACCAACCTTTGGGTTATGGTCTGGTCCAGGAGGCTTTTTAGTCTTTGGTCTGACGGTCCGCAGGGCCGGCATCAAAGCTATAGGTGGCCACCAAGCACAGCCGCTGACAGCTCAATGCAGGGAACTGTTTTTTGCTGGAGACCAACTGGGCAACTACACTACCCCCCCCCCCCCCCCCCCCCCCCGCCAGAATGGCAAACAGGAGTTCCTAAGCAGCCCGCGCCAGCACAGGGTGGAACAAGGGACTCGATTTGACGTTCCAGTAGGCGGGTACCACCACTATTTTTTTTAAAAATATAGTATCTGGAGCCTCCACACAGATTTTGTGCCCAGGGGCCTCCCCCACACTTAATCCAGCCCTGCCGGCGGTGGCAAGCCTGACCGATTTATCAAGCCGCTCCACAAAGGGTAGGCCCACCGGGTCTTTGTAGACACTGCATATGCTGGCCACTGCTTCAGCCATAGGGCCTGTCACAAAGCCACTGTAAGGGTCAGATTTGGGCAAAGAAACTTGGCAATTCCCTTCATCACCACTCCGGCAAATTTGATGAAACTGATGGTATTGTGCAGTACCGTTCCTCCAGAGACGGGGCCCGTCACAGTCCTCACCACTGGAAGGACTGAAAATAGGGAGGGGACGCATACCCACTGTATATATACTGTAAGAAGCTCCCACACTCATTGTGCTGGCAGTCCAGAGATGCAGCTGCTGTTGTCTACTTCACTGTAGGAGCCAAGGCAAAGGTGAGTTTTGCAGCGACCCGGGTGTGGGGGTCACACAGCAAGGCATCTCTTGCTGGGATTTGGGATGTCCCAGGGGCGAAGGTCAGTGGCTGTTCCTGGAGTATTTCAATGGGCTTTGTTCCTCTGTCAGGATTGAGGAGCAGTTAGGATAACCTAGATCATAGGCTTGCCTGACTGTCGCATCTTTGAAAACCTAACGGGAAGTGTGTTTCTTATTCGCCTGGCAACATTCTCTCTACCTAACATGATGGTCCTTTCTTGTCTTTTATTATGCCTGTGGATATAATATGGGGCACAAATGGCCTTTGCTTTATGTATTTTATACATTTCTGATCGGTTACCTAGTTCTGTAATACTGAACAGAAGACTTCATCACTTACTATAACTTGTAGAAATGGTAATCTGTCGCCACCTTGTGGCTTTTCTCTGCATTTTCTTTCTGAATTCTTTTTTATTGCCTCATTTTGTATAACTAATTGTACAAGTGATTGTTAGACATTTATAAAGCATCTTTCTAGGTTTACCACCAAAGCTTGCTTCAAACCAGTTCTGAAATATTTTTGTTACTATCATCAGGGACAGATTAAGTGTGGTGGAGGCCCCAGATACAGTATTTTTTCCCTTTGGCCTCCATTCAGCTCTGATAGCCTCTCAGACATGCAGCCAGCCGCATCCCTGGTAACCTCTAGCTGGGAACACCAGCACCAGCCACTCACATCCATAAACCCATGCTTTGGATTGTCATACCCCCCAAGTGCCCCGATTTGCCCGGGACATTTACCGGATGCCCCCCATGTCCCACGGTCCCGCCCCTTTAACAAATATCCCGGCTGCCCCCGCTGTGGAGCGTTGTGCCCGGGGCCAGGGTAGTAACGTGCTGTGCGGTGGCATCAGCAGAACTTCCGAGCAGCAGAGGAGGAAGAGGTTTGTGGAGGCTGAGGGAGGCCCAATCAAAAGGCTGCAGCACTCCCACCAGCCGCAACCCCCCCCCCCCCCGCTATCATCAGTGTCCTGTAGATCTCAGACTGGCAGGACACAGAGTAAAAAGGAGAGAAAAGGCAAGTCCCACCCATGATGTATTAGTTGTGGCCAGTCTGTCTCATTCACTTCTATTCTGTGTTTCCTTTCCATTCTCTGTCTTTTTCTCCCTCTCTCACTTTATCACTGTCCTTCTTTTTCTTTCTCCCTTCCTTCCCCATCTCTCTCTCTCTTTCTCCCTGCTTTCCTTTTTTATCCTCTCTTGCTTCTTTTATTTGTCCATTCCTTCCGTCTTTTTCTCTTCCTCTAGCTTTCTCCCTCCCAACCTTTCTCGCTGTGTTCTTCTCTTTCATTTTTTCTCCCTTCTTCCCTGCCTTTCTTTCTCTCTCTCCACCACGCTTTATTCTATCTCTTTCTCAACTTTCCTTCTCTCTTTCCTTTATCCTTTCACTCACTCCTTCCTTTCATCCTTCCCTTTCTCCCCTATTTTCTGCATTTCCTCTTTTTTTCTTCTCTCACTCCTTCCTTCTTTCCTCTCTTTTTATCACCTTTTCTTTCTTCCTTACATTCTTCCCTTTCCACCATTCACTCTCTCTGTCTCCCTCACTCCCCTACTGCCTTCTTCCTTCCTTTTGTTCTTTCATTCCCCCCTACCTCTTTCTTATTCCCTGTCCTTGCTCTTCTCTCTCTCCCTTTTTTCAGTTCTCACTTCCTTCTCTACCCCCTTCCCTTCCCTCCCTGTTTTTCTTCTTACACCATTCCTCCTCTCCTCTTTCCATCCTGTCTTCTTCCTGTCTCTTTGCTCTCTCTCTCTCTTTTTTCTTTCTTTCTCCCTCCCATCTTTATTTCCCTTTTTCCTCCTTTCCTCTTCCTCTCTTTCTCTTTTCTTTCACTCTCCCTGGCCGCTGGTGGACCAAAGTGGACCAAAACCTAGAATTTGACTATCCTGGGTTTTGGTCCCTTCCCCCTAAAGCAGGGCCGGCACCAGCACCTGGCAAATCCGGGCACGTGCCGAGGGCCCGGGGCCAGGGGGGGGCCCACTTGTGCAGCAATTGCGTGTTTCATATACTTACCCTCCTCATTCCATCACTGCTCCAGTCTTGCTGGGCCCTGTGGTGCATCGCTTTGGTGGTGGGGGCGGGGTTGTAGGCTGCTTGCCTGCTCACCTGCTCCTCCATCGTCTGATTGGTTACTTCGCCTGCCGGTCTGTCCAATGGCGAGGCGGCTCTGGCCGGCCCTAGGGTGAGGCGAGGGGGCGGGACAGTCTCCTCCTCACTCCGGCCCGCAGGGCCTCCATTGCGGGGGAGAGGCGGGAGCTGCGCCAGTGAAGCGAAAATAAATAGTTCCGGCAAGCAAATCCCAGCGTCCCAGGCTCCTGCAACCCCTGCAAACAGGTATGTAGTGCAACGCCCGGGGAGGGGCCAGCACTGGAAAGAGAAGCCATATTGCAGGTTGCTGTGAGCCCCACTGTTACATAGCCACAGGGGGCAGGATGTTCGTCAAATGGCTCTGTATGTCACAAGGGGCCCACTCAGACTCTGTTGCCCAGGGGCCCCATAAAACCCTGGAGACGGCCCTGCCCCAAAGCATCCATAACTGGCATGCCCGCTATGTGAAACCCTCCAGGTTGCCCAAACTAACTCACCTTTCCCCAGTCCAATCAGGTGCCACATCCCCGCTATCCTCTGGCAGGGAGCATGCCCGCACCGGCCAATCACTGGTGCCTGGCTGGGGCACATGTCCTGCTAAAGGGATAGCAAGGAGGAGGTGAGTATACTGGGTTTCACACATGGCCATGATGGCCATGAGTTTTGGTCCACTTTAAGGTAGGTTAGGTAGCCTAGTGGGTGGGCAGGTAGGTGAGTGAACAGGTAGGTCGGTTGGTGGGTGGGTAGGTTAGTAGATGGGTTAGTGGGCAGGCACGTAGGATGGGTCAGGAATCAAAACAAGACACTTTCTTTTTATTACATTTACTTCTGCCGTGATGTCACCCACCTGGCGCTGCCGCTGATGACACTTCTTCCTCGGCTCCTCCCTCCTTCGCCACTATTGGAAGCTCCCTCATGTGGGTCCACCACACTAGCTCTCTACCTCCCCTCTTTACAAGGCAATCCAGGGGTTTCACACAGTGGGGGCATCCTGATGTGGGATGCCCTGGGGGAAAGCCAGCAGTCAGCCCGGGAATCTTTTAGATTCCGGGATGTTTTTGTGCTGCGTCTTCCAGTCTAGCTGCTCAGTGAGACCAGATCTGGAGCAAGTAAATGGCCTCAACTGTGTGTTTTGGGAGCTCTGCATTAAAGCAGACCAAAGGTGTTTCGCATATCTGGGTTTTGCTATTGTGTGTGAAACCCCAAATCAGCTGTTTAATTACCTCCACTGTGTGAAACCCCCCCGATCGCCGCAGCTAACTCACCTCACCGCGGTCCTATGGCGCAAGCGCAGCCGCTCCTCTAAGCGCGCTCCTCTAATCAGCGCGCTCTGAGCCGCTGAGCTATGGGTGTCTAAGGGACGTCTATGCTCAGCGGCTCTGAGTGCGCTGGCAGCCGCATCTAGCGCTTCCCTCTAACAGTTGCCATTAAAATTACCTTTCCTGGTGGCTCCCACTGCGCTTCTGCTGCCCATGGCCGCATCCCTGTAAATGAGACACGCTCCTGCATCTAACTATTTAGATAGGTTGAGGAGGAAGTGCTTGCTAGACTAGAGGGAAACCGGGGATGCGGCCAACGGGCTTTTCAAGTCAGCCGGCATTCTCGAGATCAGCTGCGTTCATGGATGTTTCCATTCACTGGCGAGCCCACTGCATCTGTCCACTGCCGCAGTCATATTGACTGGCCACACACACACACTCCATTCGCTACAATGACTCACCATATTGTGTCTGGTTAAAGTGGACCAAAACCCAACCTCCACTTGGGGCATCCAAAATCGAGATGACCCGCTTTGTGAAATCCCCTGGGTCGCCCCATACACTTACCTTGTTTCCCGGTCCAATGGCGCATGTGTTAGCCACAGGCGCATCCCCGCTATCCCTCTAGCAGTGCGCATGCCCGCAACAAGCATTTGGGATTGGCCGGCGTGGGCACGCTCCCTGTTAGAGGGAAGTGGGAGATGCAGCCACCAGCGGCGCTCAGAGCGACTGACCTTAGACGAAGGCTTAGATGATGTGACGTCAGCGGCTCAGAGCGCACTGATTGGACTAGGGGCCGCGCATGCGCCATAGGACCGGGAAGAGGTGAGTTGGCATCGCTGATCTGGGAGATTTCACACAGTGGGGCACCCCCCGATCGTTGTGCCCCGGGGGAAAGGACCAAATCCCAGGTAAGTCAAAATCCTGGGTTTTGATCCACTTTAACAAAGAAAAAGTGTTATAAAACACAAATAGTCCCCCACTACATGGCCGCATCCCTGTAGATGAGACACGCTCCTGCACCTAACTATTTCATACCTCCCTTTTCAAAGCCGTAAAGAGGGACACATTTAAGCAACGTCTGAACACAACCCCGACCACGCCCCCAGCCACACCCTTAAAGGGAAACAGCACCTAAAAATTAAATAAAAATAAATAATAAATAAATAATAATAATAGTGAGGGGCATCTGTCATTGCAGCCAGTGTTAGGGGCATCCCTTGTTACAACCAGTTACCCGGCATAGCCTATGGCCACGGGCTCTGCTGCCCCCCCCCGGGCTTTGGGGAGGCAGGTGTACATGTGAAATGGGTCTAAATATATTTCTAAACACACACAGGACAGTTTATGTGTAATTTATCTACTTGTAAACTTTACTTCTGTTCAACAAAGAGCCTTTTAGCATAATCCAATGGCCAGAAACAAAACACTTGATACTGTGTGAAATAGTGGTGTTATCTAGTTAGTATATAGTTAGCGACTATTCCTATGGGCCAGTGACTGCTCTTTACAGCACATACTCCAGAGGGGAAGCCCTATTGCTGCTCACTGGCTTACCTGTCCCAGTGCCACAACTTCCCTGATCTGGAAGCAATGATTTTAGCATGTAACATTGTGCTGCTCCAGCTTCCCATCCCCCAGCTGAGGGAAAGTGCCACTGAAACAGGTAAGCAAGTAACAGAGAGGTGAGGGAGGAGCGGAAGCATTGCCACAAATGGGAGAGACCTCCTCTCAACAGGGGGAAGTTCACTTTATTTGGCTTCCTGGTTAGAAAATCAGTTTAATAGGAATTAGATCTACAATAGGGAAACAGCATGTGACACAAGTGCCTATCTTTATTTTTTGGCCAACGGATTATGAGCCTGCCCACCAACGCCAAGGTAGACTCTTTTTCGGGCAGGTCCTACACTACACTACACTGGCCTATCCTAACTGATGCTAGCCATCGTGATCCCTACTTTACTAGTGCTGGATGCAGGTGTAGTGTTCCTAATCTACCTAGATGTTCTAACCTATGTGTGTGCCATCTACCCTACCTCTACGGTCATGGTCGTCAGTCAGGTCTGCGTCACTCTACAAGTGTCAAGGTGAGTCAAGTAGGAGTGTCAAGGTGAGTCTGGATGGTGTCAGTGTATAAGTGTGTGTGTGTGGCAGTGGCAGTCAGGACAAAGACAACACAGGACAAATACAAACACATACGATGATAAATTCACCATTCCTGGAGGTGGAATCAGGACACCGCGTTCACCTTTAGAGGCGGATGGGACGGTAATCTGGAACGGCATAAAATATAGGTGCATAAAAACACTGTTTGGTGTTACCAGCCATGGCAAGATGACCTACCACGTGCCCAAGTGCACGATCACGGCACAGTGGGCACTTGTAGCTGTGCTGGAGGCTGTCGCGGAGGCACTTCTTGTGGAAGATGTGCCGGCAGCCTAGGAATCCCAAGGGCTCGTGCAGTTTGAAGTCCACAAGGCAGATGGAACAGCGTGTGCGGCACGTCTCGGGAACCATGGCCTCGAAATCCAGACGGTCCTTACCTGACCGAAGCCACGGCAAGAAACCTGTAAAGAAAAAGATTGTTTAGCCGGGCATTCATTTACATATTCTGAGCATTATAAATACTAAAATATATCTGTCTGCTTTAAAAATCAGTAATTCTATGGACTATGTGCTATCTTGAAAGAATGGGGCCTGCTGACACATTAAAGAGGAACAAAACCTAAGATTTGAAATGCCCAGCTGTGGGTATTCCCCAGATTGCCCAAAAATACACCTTTTTCTCATTCCCCTGACACTTGTGTGGGTCGCCCAGCCAATCTGCGGCTTCCATTCCATTCATTTTTTCCTTGCCGGTCTGAGCTCAGAGCAGCTAGGAAAGCTGAATGGAGAACGTTCTGCCGGTCCCATCTCTTCTCACCTCTAGCTGCAAGTGTGCCAGTGGCAGCCATTTAGAAATGCTTGTCGGGGATACACGTCCCCGGTAAAGGTATAGCGGAGGTGCAGCCCTGAGAGGTGGCGTGGTTTGGTGATTTTTGTACATTGATTATATTTAAGGAGACTGTACACCCAGAAAACAAATAAAAGGATACTCACCCGTTGTCAGTCATAGCAGTGGCCTCCGTGTCAGTCACAGTGCCTGTGTCTGCCAAACTTCCTTTACTGCAGTGGCGTAGCGACCCGGGGGCGGGGGGGGCGGACCGCCCCGGGTGACACCAGACCTAGAGGGTGACACCTCTCGGCCGGTCACCCCTCGGTATAGAGACACTTACCTGCAGGTCCGGAGCGTGGAGGCCGGCACCGCTCTCAGCTGTCATCTGAGGGCGCGTCATCAGAGGGCGCCTCTGATGACGCGCCCTCAGATGACAGCTGAGAGCGGCGCCGGCCTCCACGCTCCGGACCTGCAGGTAAGTGTTTGCTTTTTTTAAAAATGCCGGCATGGTGGGAGCGGGCCGGCCGGTTCCGCTGACAGCAGAGCGGGCCGGCCGGTTCCGCTGTCAGCGCGGAACCGGCCGGCCCGCTCCCACCATGCCGGCAAAAATGCTTTTTTTTTTGTTTGTTTTCTTTGGGGGGGGGGGGGGGGTGGCACCATTGGGGGGGGTGGGGTTGACACCATTGGGGGGGGGGGGGGGTGACACCATTGGGGGGGGTGACACCATTTCCTACCGCCCCGGGTGACACCAGCCCTAGCAACGCCACTGCTTTACTGTAATGAATTGCATGCACAATCACTGTGACTGACATGAGAGGCAGCGGGAGCGTGTAAGGACACCAAGGGACCCAATCTTGGAAAGAACCTTACAAGGAGGACACAGGTAAGTATCCTTTATTTAATGTATGCCTTTACATTCCCCTAAATGCATGAATCCCGTTTTATTGACTGTGATATGCTTGCTTTATTTACATTTCTATATATATATATATATTACATTTTCTGGGGGTGGGGTGGATTATGCCCTTGATGTGGTTATATACATGATGCCAGGACTATAGCCAGGGCCGGCGCCAACACAGGGCAAACCTGGGCAATCGCCCGGGCCCCAGGCATCTTTAGGGGCCCACTCAGGCTCACACTTGTTCACGGTATTATTTTCCAGTGGTTCCGAACCACTGAATGGCTGGTGTTGTGTGCAGACCAGCTCATAGCTGGCCTCAGCAACAGGGGAAGGGAGACATGGAGAAGGTGGCATGGAAAGGAGGTGGCGAGAACCAGGTGACAAGTGACAGCAATGATGGAGTCTTTATTGGCAGTGGAGCAAGCAGGAAGGGCTGATGGGTGCTTGGTGGCAGTAGAGAATGCAACAAGGAATAGAGGATGATTGGTGGCTATAGGGAAGGCGATACGGACTGGAGGGCGATCAGCAGATGACCCATTTCTGACAGCGGAGATGAAAGGTGACATCATGTGACTCACTGCTTTGGGGCCCACTAAGACTCTCTTGCCCAAGGGCCTCCACAAACCTAGAGCGGGCCCTGGCTATAGCAATGGGGGCTGGGTTGCCTTGGCTAGTGGGTAAAGTGAGGCTGGGTGCAGGGGGCTGAGAGGGAGACTAAGGGGGTAGGGATTGAATGTGGGTGTTAAAAGCAGCAGCCCAACTGGCCCCAAAGCAGTGCATCCCACTGAGCATTGTCCCGGGTCTCCCTTTGGCCAGTCCGCCCCTGACCAGGAGCACAATAATGTGCAAGTCTACCTGGCGAACCTGATTGGTCACACGATTGGCTATCATAGGAGGAAGTGGTAATGGCTGCCTGGTCTGCAGGTTTGGCAGGCAGGGAATGTGCAGAGCTGAGGCATCACAGATCAGGATGTCGCCATGCTAAGGGGTGAGGCTTTTATTCATTTAACTCCTTTAAACACAGAACAGGTTATCACCCTTCATTTTTCTGACATCTACTAAAATATTAAAGCTTTTTTTTAATCAAAATACGACTTATAATCACTCAAATTCACACCGAGCCCTGCTGGAGACAGGCTTACCCTACACAGCCAAGGCTCATGATGATAGTGACAGGTTTACTGTTACTGTATGTACATATGTGTAAGGGGCTTATTTACATCAGATAAATGCTCTAAATCTAATTTTACATTTAATATGTTTTGTTGGGTGTTTTATTACAAAGTTGGCCATATCAGAGCAGGCTTCCTTTAAATAGCCGGGTCCTCAGCAGGGTGACAGACTTATGTGAATATGGAAGTGTGAGCAGAACAGAAAAACAGTTATGGCTGCTTGGGAGACGATAGTGACAGTTGGTGCAGTTGTTATGGGGTTTGAAATGCCAGCGCAACAGGACAGCCTGGTTCCTTAGCTGCTGTAAAATGGATTTTTAGAAGAAAAATGGAACTGGAGAAGAAAGGAAGAGGATATATATGATGCTATAAAGCCTAGGTTTGCTCTCTGATGAGCAGCCACTGGAATTCTAAGCCAGGCCCCTATTAGGATATACAGGCTGCTTCATTTACATTGGATGCATGGATGCTTTTTTAGCCAAAAAACTGTAAGTCTGTTTAATTGTATGTTTAAATAGGTTTTTTTGGTGTTTTGGGGAAACTGTATTACAGGTTTGGCCATATCAGTAATATTGGGACACATGACCCAGGCCCCTATTAGAAATGACATACTGGGTCATTTACATGGCATGCATATGTGTTTTTTCTTACCAGAAATACTCTAAATCAGTTTAATTGTAGGTTTAATATTGTTTTCCATTGTTTTGGGAAACATTTATTATGAGTTGGGAGGCTGAAGTGACAGTTGGTCCATGCCCCCATTAGAAAGCACATACTGTGTCATTTACATTGGAGCGCCTGTGTGCTTTTTTTTTTTAACCAAAACAATACTGTAATTTTGTTAAATTTTACATTGAATGTTTTTTGGGTTTACGTGGACATTTATTACAGTTTG
Source organism: Gastrophryne carolinensis (assembly GCA_027917425.1). Lineage (NCBI taxonomy): Eukaryota > Metazoa > Chordata > Amphibia > Anura > Microhylidae > Gastrophryne > Gastrophryne carolinensis. The sequence continues at coordinate 75,796,501 of CM051240.1, forward strand.
GCCACTTAACCCACCTCCTGACACCCCTAGAACCAGCCATTACAATGACAGGCTGGGCTGATTCTTTTGTTTCCAAATGTTGTAGGTGGAGCCTTATTAGGAAAACATATTAAAACGCACAAATAAGGTATTTAAAATCCCCCCCCCCCACACAATATTTTTTTGTTCCAACTGTCAAACTTTCAAAATCTCCTAGATTTTTGTTTTTGACTCCCAAATGTCAAAATTCAAAATTACCCCTCCCCCCAAATTTTTTTGTTCCAACTGTCAAAATGTCCCCCCCAAAATTAGTTCCAACTGTCAAAATCCCCAAAATGTTGTTTCTAAATTCCAAATGTCAAAACTGCCCAAAAAAAAAAAAAAAAATGTTTTTTTTTTTTTTGCTCCAACTGTCAAATTCCAACTGTCAAAATTTCACACATTTTGTTTTTGACTCCCAACTGTCAAAATTCAAAGTCCCCCCCCCAAAAAAATTTTACTTCCAAGTGTCAAAATTCCCACCCCCCCAAAAAAAATTAGTTCCAACTGTCAAAACCCCCCAAATGTTGTTTTTGAATCCCAACTGTCAAATCCCAACTGTCAAATCCCAACTGTCATAATTGCAATCGTCAAAAATTTCCCCCCAAAATGCACTTTTCCCACTGTCAAATTTGCAAGAAAGGAAAGAAATGTAAAAATAAGAACTAGGTGTAGGGTGGGTGCTGGTGCGGTTGTTTTAGGCTATGAATATTAAACAATGAATAAGGATAAAGACACTTACCACTGATTCCAAGGGACTGGGTGTAGATCTCGAGTTGGGCCGCCTCCCAGAAGGTCATGGTTGCTGAAGATACCTGAAAAATATAAGAAAAAGAGACAGAGACACACAGAGACAGAGAGTTGTTGTCCTGCAGGCAGGAGAGCACGCAGCAGAGGTCTTGCCACTTCAGACTCAAAAGCAGCAAGTGATCACCAGTGAGGCTGCAGTCACATGACCATGGGTGCTAATTTGCATTAAAGGGCCAGCCTACCTATTTTGCACTATACATGTTTAACTGTGATTAAATGTAACCTCACAGCATGTTTGGGGGGGTTTCTGCCTCACAGCCTGTTATTGGGGCCATTCAGCGTGCTTTGGTAGGTTTCTGCCTCACAGCCTGTTATGGGTGGTATTTGCCACTCAATGTGTTATGGGAGTTCTGCCACTCAGGGTGTTATGGGGGTTTCTGCCTCACAGACTGTTATAGGTGGTTTCTGCCACGCAGCATGTTTTGGGGCATTTCTGCTTTACAGCCTGTTGTGTTATGGGGGTTCCGCCACTCGGTGTGTTATGGGGGTCTGCCTTACAGCCTTCTATTGGGGGGTTCTGCCATCATTCAGCCTGTTATAGGGGGATTCTGCCAATCAGCATGTTATGGAGGGATTCTGCCACTCAGCATGTTATGGGGGGGTTCCGCCACTCAGCATGTTATGGGGGGGGGTTGCAGATACCTGGACAGAGCTGCAGAAGGGCCAGTGTGACCAGAAAAGTCCCAGGGTAATTTTTAACCCCAGTCTGCCCCTGGGTGTGGTGAGCATAGGGTAAATAAATGCATTCCTAGCGTGCCTCAGCTAGGCCTTTCTGGGGGTTGTCATGGTGACTGACCAGTCAGAGAGCTGAGAGTGGGCCGCAGGTTAGTTTATGGGGCTGTTTGTTCTGTTCTGAACCTGAGCCTAAATATGTTATGGGGGCTCTGCCACTCAGCATATTATGGGGGGGTCGCAGATACCAGGCCAGACATGCTGCAGAAGGGCCAGTGTGACCAGAAAAGCCCCAGGGTATTTTTCAACCCCAATCTGCCCCTGGGTGTGGTGAGCATGAGGTAAATAAATGCATCCCTAGCGTGCCTCAGCTAGGCCTTGCAGGGGGTTGTCATGGCGACTGCCTGGTCAGAGAGCTGAGAGTGGGCCAGAGGTTAGCTTATGAGTCTGTTTGTTCTGTCCTGGCCCTGACCCTTAATGTGTTATGGGGGGGTTCTGCCTCACAGCCTGTTATGGGAGGTTTCTGCCACTCAGCTTTTTATAGGGGGTTGCAGATACCAGGCCAGACATGCTGCATAAGGGCCAGTGTGGCCAGAAAAGTCCCAGGGCATTTATTAACCCCAGTCTGCCCCTAGGTGTAGTGAGCGTGAGGTAAATAAATGCCACCCTTGCGTGCCTCAGCTAGGCCTTGCAGGGGGGTGTCATGGCGACTGCCTGGTCAGAGAGCTGAGAGTGGGTTGGAAGTTAGGTTATGAGGCTTTTTGTTCTGTCCCGGCCCTGACCCTGTATCTGAGGCTAATGGATGTCGACTGACTGGCAGCAGCAGCAGACTCACTCGCTGTCCGGGAAGGCTGATGCCATGCTGGGTATTGTAGTGCCACACAAATGTAAAAGAGATATTTCCATCACCCTGCAGCCTATCAGAGATTAAAGATCTGCAGTTCCCTTCCCATTGCTGCAATTTTCTGCTGAGCACACACCATACAATGAGAGGAAACTGGGAAAGCTCACACAATCCACAAGGCTGGTGCTGGATAATGAATGAACCCCAAGTGTATCAGCAAACAGCAACTAGATATATTCCAAATGTATTGATATATTACAACACAAAACAAAGTTAAAAAGAAGACATGCGGACCCAAGCTGCTCCATATGCTCTCACCACTTCCTGGTCTAACAATGCATGTGTAAACATGTATAAAATTGCATTTGGGGGTGCCCATTTGCCCATTTATTTGACCACATCAAATTTGTATAAAAAGTTTTACAATTTATTTCTTCATATTTAAAATAAATTGAAGAAATAAATTGTAAAACTTTTTATACAAATTTTGATGTGGTCAAATAAATGGGCATAGGTTGGGGGAAATAGGCCTAATACCCCCAAATCCAATTTTATACATGTTTACAGCCCTATATTTAAACCAATCAACATTTTTCCAACAGGGTGAGGTCACTTTATCTGTAGAGTTTATGCATGTGTAAATAACTATATCTTTTAAAGTGGACCAAAACCCACATTTTTACCTAGCATGCCCCTATGAGGAGTACCTTTTGCAGTGCTTCACTCTAATCCCAGATAATAGCGCCTGTTTTAGCTATAAAGCTCCGCCTCCTCCATTCATTGCCACTGATATGTGTGTGGCAATGATGTCATTACCACACCTATGTAATGACTGATCACCTGCCATCGCCACCTCACATAGATGTGTGACAATTTGAAAAGAGCTAAAATATCCATTTATAGTTCTACACCCTAAAAAGGGAATATCGGCAGGGGCTTTGTCCAAATGTATTTCACAAGTTCAGTGGGTTTTGGTCCACTTTGACTATCAATAAATAAAACAATCATGCCCTGGCCTATAGAAACCCAAGATAAAGTGACCATGACCAAAGGCAATGCAAACAATGTGCAGATATTCCCCAAAAATAAAGCCAATGTGACTAAAAGAGATCATACAACAATAATAAATAAGTACATGTGAAAATATCACCAAATCTTAGAAGTCATAAGGAAGGGAGCTGGGCCTGCTTTTGGTCCCGGTCAATTTACCTCAATCAGCCCAGGGTACATGATTGTATGTTGCCATTATTTATTGGTATTTAATAGACATAACTGTTTACACATGCACATGGCACTGTTTACAATGGGGAGTGAGAGTGGCCGCATCCCCTGCATCCCTGGGCTGTGCGCCCGCTCCCGCCACAGCCATTCAGATATTGAGTCCAGTGAAAAGCAGCAGCTGGTTAGGGTCTTTAGACTGGGTATCAGAAAAATGTATTACATGAAAAGGGAGGATGAGCCTGGGCAGGACCGGATTAAGAGTGGTGGATGTTTTAGGGACAGTCAAAATGTGCCAGTGTTCCACTTTAAGGACCAAATGCAGTCCTGGAGTCCATAAGACTCCAGGGCCACTTTATTCCATCTCCCAAGTCCCCCCTGGATCGCCATTGCATGTGTGGCTGGGGGGGGGCATCTCTTTTTTGGGCTATGCGCAGCCATGCCCGCTGTAACTGGGTGGCTGCCATGGCTGCTCAGGGACACGGAGGGGCGGGGCTGTGCGCCAAGTTCGGCTGAGCTTCCATTAATATGTGCAGCCACAGAAGCTGATTGGAGGAGAGTTGTGCCAGCACTGAGGGAACGTGACCAAGGTATGTATTACTAGTGATCCCAAATCGTGATGCCCCAAAACCACGGGTCTACTTTATAGCAAAACAAACCCCAAGAATTTGACTACGAGGTTTTGTTCCATGCCGGAATCAGGATGCCCCGCAGTGTGAAACCCCCCAGTTCACCCACTACAGCTCACCTTTCCATGATCCAAAGGCACATGTGTGGGCTTTTGTTCAATGATGGCCATTTGCCGTGACTACGTCATTCAGCAGGTGACTCCCATAGGTATAGATAGATCTGAATGGCTGGGACGGGAGTGCGTTCATGACGCAGGTGATGCAGGGGATGCGGCTGTGTGCACTCTCCATTTAAACCAATTAGAGCAGTCTGCTAAATGACATAGTCAGGCTGGCGGCTCTTATTGGTCAAGAGCCCGTGCATGTGCCGTTGGAGCACAGAGTTGTAGTGGACGAACTAGGGGGGTTTCAAACTCGTGAAGCTCCGGGAAGAAAAACCCAGAAGCCGACCCTGGAATGTTATAGATTCCAGTCTGGCTGCTGGTGGGTTTTGTTACCCTTTAAAGAGGCCCAAAACCTAGGATTTTGACTATCCTGGGTTTTAGTCCCTTCCCCCAAGACATCCAGAATCGGCATGCCCCGTTATGGGTCATACCTGTCTAATAACTGCTTGCATTTTATCATTAACATCACTTTTCCACAATCAAGGGAGGCCTCCTTTGTATGGGAGGAGGGGGCATCCCAAACACTGGCTGCCCAGAAGTCCAGCGGATCCTCAAGGTGTGTTGGCATGGTCATGTCAAGGTATGAC